>JALPQD010000170.1:1507500-1972086 GCA_023101885.1 Typhlomys cinereus
AACTTTCAAATCTATCCTCTTACTTTATTTGTCACAAAGGAGCATCTTTGGGAAACTGACTTTCTTGAAGAAACTGTTTAATACACATTCTATTTGAGATTTCACAGATATGGTGACTGTTATTTCAAATAGGGCAGGACATAAGAACTCAAAAGGAGATATCAAATCCACTTCTTTATATAAAGATATGTGCAACAATTTATGTGCAATGAACTAAATGGAATTTAAGAACTAGACTGTAAAGAATATTTTTGTATAGAGAAGTTTGCTCCACAGCTGGAGCTATAAACAAAGGGTACTATAAGGAGATGGGCTTCTTCGTGCTTTACATTGTTTTTAAAACCACATAAGTGTCCATTGGATCTCTGATTCTGAACAACTGCTCCCACCCACTAACACCCTTCAAGGCTCACAAAAGTAAGCTATAAATTCTAAAATGGGACCTACCTTTTCCATCTTCTGGACTGTTTCCTGACACTGAATACTCTTACATAGTCTTGCCTCATCCATATTTTTGGTACACATGGCTTCATACCATGTAGGTTCTGTCCGTCACAAGCCTCTCCTGACGTTTTAGATTCTATGGTAGATTTCAGCTTAAGATATCATTAGAGTTTCATATGCAAGCACTGATAGGTCACCTGCCTACTCTAATCCTAAATGTCAAGTGCCCTTTGATACTTGCCACCTAGAAAAACCCAAATTTCCATTTTCTGGCATTTGTAGCCTGACTGAGATTTGTGGGAGAAAGCATTACATATGAGTCTGCATGTGGAGATACGTACAACTACACATTTGTTCAGCTTCTCTAGGTGAATATAAATGGTTAAACTAATTATTTGGTGGGAGGAAAAAGTTAGAAAAACGAGTTAATGGAATATATCAATCTGAAAGTATTAACTCAAAATCATTCACATCTTTTCAGCTGTTTGTTTTATTTGCATGCAAATGATAAAGATAATGACTTCTGAACACATGTTAGTGCTTGAGAAGGACTAAAAAGGACTAAGTCAGTCACCATCAAATGACTTTAGAAATAGGACAGGAGAACTGAAAGGGTAATTCATACAGAAAAAATAATAATAAAACAATGTATTTTCACATAGGAAGCCGTTGGATCATGGATACAAAGTAGTATATCAAGTATGTGTCACATAAAAGAAGTTGGACCAATAGGTTTAGTAAAAGTGTTTCCACATTCTGCTGTCAAGGCTTATCTAAACAGACTCCTGTTAGACTATTAAGAGCCTACTAAAGCAAGTAGGACACAGCAAAGCATAGGAATTCGGTAAATTTGAGTGCATTCAACAACTAAGTCAGTTTCTCAACAAAAGTTAACTTGTCTGATGTTAACTGATAATCACAGACAGCTTGAGTTTATCAATCTTTAATGTACTATGTCTGTGTGTGTGTTTTATGCAAAGAGGGTATTTTACCAACTGAGCCATATCCCCAGCCCTTTGGAGGATTTTTAATTAATATTTTTACCTCTGGTAATGTATTCACTCACACTGAAGTGGATATATGCTTTATAATATGAATATCATGGTTCAAAAGAAGGTACAGTACGGGACACAGTGAGACCATCATCTTTTGATTTTCATAGTTCTGCATCTCTAAAAGTCAAAAGCAGGGAGGTCCAATGTCTCACAGAAGGGATGCTGTCCTTTTTGGTAGCACAGATGGGCAGGCAGCATCTCTGAGTGAGTTCAGACAAGTGCTGCTGGCTGGCTGCTTATGCTGCCCTCTCATCATGCTCCTCTCTCAACAAACAGAATCATATCCATAATGTGTGGCATGCATAGGTGGGGTAAGCTGTGCTGAGATAGCCTACCTATCACATAGTCACAGAATAAATACTATTTTTGGAGGAGTCATTTGTTATTTTTATACTTCTCTTTGGAGGTGTAGCACACGCTTAGTGGTAGAACATGTGGTTAGCAGGTGGATGTTCCTGGGTTTGATCCCTGGTACCAGAGAAATAGTTTTAATGCCTATTCTCCATATGATCAGGAAATATATCTGGATTGATAGGCTACATTCTACTTTTGCTATTGGGATAGTATAAAGAAGGAAGAACCACATTTCTGTTCTCCGTCCCATTTCATCTGACTTCTGCAGTCAACAGCAAGGAAGTTTGAAAGTTAATTGGCCTGGCACAGGAAGCTGTCATTGAAAGCGAGGCCAACGGAAACCAGCAGAACTGCCAGGAGCCCCTGCCATTTCCACATGGGACAGGCTGTCCAGCCAGGGTAGCTCTGGGCACAGGGCCCTCTGAACCTGCAGTCATGGGGGAAGAGGGGTGAGAGGAGCCATTCTCACCTCCAGTTATAAAACAGTTGCAGAAGAACACTAGAAGATTTACAGTGAGCCTCATTCCCAGAGGAGTGTGTTGATGGGGGGGGGGGGAGAAGGTAGGGAAGGAATAAGACAACTCCAGTCTACTTAGATAGCCATGAACGGTGTCTAACTATACTATATCAAGTGATGCTTAAGTACAACAAGCAGAGAACTCCTTCTGATATATGAAAATAACAGTTCTTAAAACAGTGCTTAATGTCAACGGAATACCTGTCTCCTTCTCCAAGCTCAGCAGTCAGCATTACTAGACACCAAGGAAGTTTCTGGCTCACCTCGATTAAAGCCAGTGTTTTGTTTTGCTCTGGGGAGTTCCAAAAATAGTCTAGACTTTTAATGTCATTTACATCGGAGTTAGGAGAACAATCAAGAAAATAATAATTCACGAATAATTAAGTAGGCTTGATGCTATATTAGAGAGGAGCTATTTTTAATTTGCAAGGCCCAGGATAACATGGATTTTTAAGAAGAAAAGGGGCAGGACACAATTAAAGAGGCAGACTGACAGAAAAATTGATTACGTATCAATGATGATCTCATCATTGATTGCATTCCACTGGGCTCAAAAACTAGACGACTAGAGAAAAAATTCAAACACCAAATGTACCATCAGATTCATTTTTGAGGAAAATTTTTTTCTGCATAGGAAGACAAAAATGAGGTCTGTTTCCTTTCATTTTAGACTTAATTATATGTGACTGTCCTACACATTGTATTTCATTTATGAAGAAGGTAGCTAAGAAATTTATAAGATTTTGATATTTATATTTCCTTTTTTATTCAACCTGCTTCGCAAAAAAAGAGGAGATTGAAGTAAGGAGCATAATTGAGGGGGTGGTGAAAAGAAGTTCCAAATGTCAGCAAAGGTATTACTAGTAGTTAAGCCAAACCAGATCTTGTTTCGTCCTGTCTTTCTTCCCTCCAAGAGCTGGTGTCCTTAATATTTATTTATTGTATTTTTGTGTACACACACACACACACACACACACACACACACACACAAAGAAACATGGGACAGAGACTCCCATTTACAGGGAAAGTTGTCCCACACCTAGAGATAAAGACTCCTGAAGGAATATAGTCCCAGAAATCATGCAGAAATGGGAAACTGTGTTTGAAGATGGAGACAGTAAACGTGCCTCTTGACATCAGCTTTCTAGCATCTTCTGGGTTTCCTCAAGACTTTCAATGACATGAACAGATGCCCCAGAAAGTGTTTCTCAGAAAATTTGTATGACTTTCCACTCTTCAGGAGGTCTACATGAGACGGTTTCACTGACATACGTAGGAAAATCTTGAAGAACACTGATGGAGTTGTTTCTCAGACTCATAGAAATCAGAATCATAGAATAGCGGTAATAAACTCAGCATGATTGTCTAAAAGTTGTGCAGGTAGTTTCAGCTTTTGCTTTAGATTTGCAGAATGGAAATCCCATGAGGGCAACAAGTCACAGCACAGCGTGCACATTAGAGACACATGGTAACTCCACCGCTTGATGATATATTTTCCATAGAATTTCCTCAGTTTAGGATTGATATACAGATTGTGTTATAAAAGAGAGACTATGAGTTACAAACAAATAGTATTTTACTTAATGCCATCTAATTATAAACATTCAAATCGCACTCTGATTTAACTAAATAGAGGCATCAATATATACCAGGAATAATTTAGGCAATTGCAATTGTGCAATCCACCTTAATTTTTAATGTTCCTATTCTGCACAATCTACCTTTGTGTTTGTTTGTTTGTTTGTTTGTTTGTTTGTTTGTTTGTTTTGTTCTATGGTGGAATTCCATGGATTACATAATAACCCGGAAAAAATGAAATGACAAGATACTCCCTCTTAACAATTCAATGTACAGGTTATTCTCATTTTTTTTGTAAATTGTGACTTATTTTTCATGGTCTGTGTTTCAGTTGTCATAGGAGGTGAAAGTCAAAATATAAGCTGATGTAAGTTTGGCACTGAATCAATTCCCTGTTTTGAAATCAGCTGCAATGTCAAACATTCCCTACAAAGAAGCTATTAATTCTCCATGCAGAGGCTCAGAATGAGAAGGGGTGGTGTATCAGAGTATTTATTTCATTATGATCTGCAGTGTGCTCCCTTGCATGCCAGAAAGAGAGGGAAACATTAACTTGGGGTTCATTACAAGTAAGCAGAAGTCTGTCCATTTATTACATCCGCCCAAAAAATCTCCTGTGGTGAAAAACAAAACCACCAGCACAAACAGCTGGGTTTGGGAGATGCCATGCTGCCTGAATACCATTGTCTGATAGGTTTAATGCCACTTTTGTACTACTACATACCACAGAGGGAGACATTGAGTCACATTCAGCAGGGCGGCTAACATTCTGCAGCTAATTGCATGCCGCTCTGTGAACAGACTGAAGGAAGGACAGCCCTGCATATGTCTCAGAAGGGAATAGAAAGATATTCTGTTTATAGTCACCCATCTGTCTGGTCCAACAGAATTATATAGGAATACAAGCCATAGATTAGTGTGTCCTTCAGAAATGATTCGCTCATCCTCTGTATTCTATCAGCAAGCGCTTAACATCGAACTAATGGACATAGTTATGTTTTGCTTAGTAACGATAATGTATTTGATTTTCTAAGATGTCAGTCAAGGCCAAGTCATCCTAATAGACATTATAACTATATACAGATTAATGCTTTGTAGGACCAAGGTTAAGTGCACATTTAAAGAAAAATAAAAAGCAACCAAGGAAGGTTAAATAAAACGAAACCAAATGTGCACAGTTAATGCCTATAGTTCTTTGGTTAATTAAGAGAATGGGCATGACCCTATACCAGAAAGACCTAAGATACTATCTAGCCATTTTTTTGTTGCTGTATGCTTAAGGAAAAGGGAGAGATGTCCAACGGCATCCCTAAGGTTCAGATACTGAATGTCATTCAAATTCCCAATATCTACAGCAAGCAAGAGGTACAATGGGCAGGTTCTCCAATGTCACAGTCAAAATCTGTCCTTATTAAGCTATTTCCAAAGTAAATCCTTATTCCTATCATACCAGAAGGAGGCCATTGAATAACTTAGGGAAAGTAAAGTTTCACTAAGTGGGGTTGATATGGCTGGCTCCATACTTCACAATCAAAATCAGATGAAAGGACCTTAGAACACAGTAGACGGAGATTACTAATATGCACTCTTGTTTCCAAAGGACAAAGTAAAAGTTTTATAATGTGGGAGTTAATCGCCAGGTTCTGTGGATCCTTCTTTGCCTACAGAGAACTCTCATCAATGAAGGTTTCCTCAAGGACATAGTGTTGTGTGATCTATGAGTATGTTTTCCTTTCTGGTCAGATGCATTCAGTTGGCCTAGCAGTCTTATTACTTCCTGATAGTGAATGATTTCTAGGCATGTAATTGGTCATTTTGTCTTCCTTACAAGATTGTCTATTTATCTTGGATAAGTGTTGACAGAATAAATCAAACAGAAATCCACTGAAATATTAAATATAAGAAATTCTCAAAAATGTGTTTTTTTCTACAAAATTACTTATCATACTGTATCTCTGATAAACCACTTCTAGCTAATTGGTTTCCCTATCATCCAAATCATGTCACTGGACATTGATACTTTACTCAAAACCTTAGCTAACTAGATTTGGTTGCTGGAATCCATTTTCCTCTAATCCCTGTCATCTCCCTGGTGTCTAAGTCTGACTCCAGGATGTCTACTTGAAGGTTATTCTAAGTATCTGTCTGAATAAAAATTTGCCAGGAATCATTATGCATTTCAGCAATGATAAATTCCTGTTATCATTGGAACAGCTAAAGCAGATGCCAAGCAGTATTTCAAGTTCCCATCTAGATTTGAAACTCAGATGACATAGATGTGGATTCTTTGCTGTCAACATTATCAAAGCAAGTGTTCACTGTCCATTTGTGTTCTTTAAGACTACGAAACACATGAAGTACTCACATTGGCTGTTTATGCATTTCAGTATCATGGAAATAACAATGCCAGTACTTCATTGATATGAACACTAAGGAATAAGACTCTGAGCTGTTCTCAACTGCCACCAAAAGAATTGAAATCTAATTATAACTACATAGGAAAAATATTTGTTTTTCAAAATTTATTCTTTGTTTTTACATTAGGGACTGAACCACAATCTAAATTAAGCATTTAAACTAATCCTTAGAGATTACCTGGCAATCTCTAAGTGCCTGAGGCAGCCTGGCATGTTCATCCATCCCCAGGTGACCAGCAGAAGCCCAATGTTAATCATACCTGGCTCCTGATGAAGTTGTGTACGCATGATAGATCTTGACTCCATCAAAACTCCTGATTTCTTAACACTCTTTCTCTCTTGTGGAGTGTGATGCCCTCTTTTTCTGACATAATTACCTGGCATTATACTTCCCTTTCCACCTAAAAAAATCAATTTTATGATCATTTCTAATGAGTACCCTTCAATTTAAATCATGAGATTATTTTATAAGTCTGTCTTACTCAAAAGATCAGCAGAAAAGGTAAGTTTGTTCTGTTCAGCTCACAAAGAATAACTAGGGGCAGAAGGATTTGCTTAGAACCTATTTCTTTTCAGGAAGAACCTCTGCTTGCAAAATTTTTCAGCATTTCTAGATAGTTCAAAAACCTTTCTGTTATCTGGAAACCCAAAGGGCATGCCAATTCTGGGATTCTAATTAAACTTTGAAAAGGAGTTTTCATTTCAGCATGATGACAACTGTCTGGAATAATGAATAAGACATTGTACTTTGTCTCCTCCACAATTTAAAGGCATCTACCCATAAACCTCTGGGCACAGTTAAGGGCTGCCAGAAAAAGACAGAATAATGTGTGTCATTTAAGTGAACTTGGAAAGTATCTCCTTGCTACTTTGAAGAGAACTCTATTGGTATTTTTAACAATGTAATGATGATATAATCTGCATAAATGCTTGTCAGTTCTCCTGGGTACAAAAGGCCATGAAGAAAACTGATTGTCTGAAATATTCTGTCTTGGTAGATACGGATTTCACGATGATCATTTTACAGCTAGGAAATTAGCAGAAATTTGAAAGTTTTAAACATTTTTATGGGTCTGGTATTTTCATTGCTTCTTGTAAAGCATTGACAGTCTTCTCAAGTGAAAAAAATGTTTAAACAGTCACTTCAATTGTTAAAATGGTAGTAAATGTGAACAGATTCACTCCTTTGGTTTCCTATTCTGTCCAAATAAAATATTCAAGCATGTTTATCTTATCATGGACTTCTGCTCTCTTTATCAATGGATTTACACATTCATTATCAATAGTATTGTAATGAAAATGGCAGACTAGCAAATTCCATTTTTGTCCCTGCTTTCAGAATAAAACAGGACATGAGCCAGAAGAGATAGACTTTTAAACGTTCCTTGGGACACTTAAGCAAATTTCTGATTACTAGCTTTGTATGGCCTAGCTTTTCAAATACTACCCCTCTTCCACTTAGCAATCATACTGTATCACCTCCTATTCTTCTAGCAATCCTATATCATTATAAGTTGTAATGATATTCTTGTACACAGCATGTTTTCACTACATTCTTCCAATCTCTATCTTTAGGTCAGAATATTTAGACCATTTAAATAGAAAAAGGTTATGGATATTAGAGACTAATATACAGTGTCAGCAATGACCATGTGATTATTATACCTCTGGCACACCTATTAGCAAGATAGAAACTCTCTCTCTACTGGGGTAATATCAAAGGAGGCCAGTTAAGCAAAGATTACTACCATCACTCAGAAGCAAGACTTCCCTCCTTCCATAAGGCCAGTGAAGTTTTCATTTATCAAAAAACAAGAAAAAAATCCAGGAAAATAAGCAGAAATATTTTAATATTTGATAGTGTAACCTAGAGGGACAGATAGATCCAAGAGGCGGATACTACCTAATGATAAAAACCAAACCTCAAAAATGCAAATGCACTAAACAAAAGTACTGCAAACAACCCACCTGCAGTAAAACAAGAAAAGAATCAAAATGGCCAAGAATTAAGTTGGCCATGCCAGAAACTCTCATTTTGACAAGCAGATACAGAGGAACTCCACAATAGTCAAAGCAAAGAATCTCACTGACACTTGTAAAAACACACAAGAACAAAATGCGCAGTTTTTGCAAATGAACACAGAGCATATACCAAGATGGAAAATATGGGTTATAAAAGTTCAACATATGTAAAAATGCTGGAAACATGCAAAGTGTATTTTCCACACACAAGAAAATAAGTTAAAATTTAAAAACAGAAAGACAACAGAAAAAAATCTTTCAATACTTAAAAATTTTAGCACTGCTAAAATTATACTAAAAGTAAAATTTGTGGATTTAAATGCTCACATTTAGGGAAGAAAATTGAAGCCTCAAATGAACCTTGTATAGTCCCACTTCATATACCCGACAAGAAAAAACAGTGGAACATAGACAGTACTGAAGTGTAAAGTAGCAACACAACAGAGAAAAATAAAAAGTGGGTTTTTGGAAAGAGCAATTAAAAGGACAAATTAAGATAAAATGTACAATTGAATTGAATATCAAGATAAAGAGAAAGACAGAGACAGAGAAGACAGAGGAGAGAGAAAAAGACAGAAGAAGAGGAGACAGAGTGGAGACAAAGACACAGAGACAGTGAGGAAATAACAGAGAGAGAGAAAGAGAGAAGAGAGAGAAGAAATTATATCATCAGGAAAGGAAGTAAGAGATATACTCCTTGCTGTTCCTTGTGATATTGAGTTCAATGCATCAGGATAGCTATAAATGCAATTACTGTTTTTCTTCAAGAGGTCAATTTCCTTCTATTAGCATTTTTAAACCCAAGCTTCTCTATTGTAAGGATTTGCAGTAGTTCTTTTTCATTTGGTTTCCAGTACTACAAACATCAACTTTGCAATGCAATGAATGTATTTCAGTGATAATAAAAAATTTAAATTTGAAAGTATAGATAACAAAAATTCTTCCCAAGTGTTAGTACATTGTCTCTCCCAGCATCAAGAGTTATGTCCATAGTCAGAGATAATCAATAACTGCTTAATGTACAATTATAAAAATCTTGTGAAAGGCTAGAAAAGCTGAGAATTAGACTTTTTTATATATACATATCTGCATAATTCTTGCTCAGACTTTTTAATGCCCTGTTGTATTTTAAATCTACTAAGATAAATGAGCTGCAAGTCATAAGAAATCTGCAGTTTGAACAATATTTTTATACCTATTGTCCTCCAGAACTGATTTACAAACTTACCATAGCTAAATTAATCTTAGTCAATAATGGCATGAGATACAGAACAAATAAAAATAGAGAAGTGCAGTGGCTTATTTTATAAAGTTAAGTGATTTAATGCAGTGATAATTTCTAGAAAGGAAATTGAGCTTCAATGAAGCATGCATGTCCTTTTCTACATTATCTGCAACGGTGCATGTAATTTGCACATACAATTTTTTTAATTAACTAATAAAACCCCTATCAGTCTCATCGGGTTTGGAAATGTCATTGTTCATGACATGCTGTTCCATCAGATTTGGTTGAATGTATTTTGTTTGGTTAACATTAAATGAGTGTGCTGCTTCATACTTCTACTTCTTTCAAATATTTCTGAATTTCTTAAAAGTTTGCTGTGACTTTTTATAGTGAACAAGATGGACTGTGAATTCAAAACTGCAAAGTCCTAGTAAAGCGTAATTCAAAGAAATACTAAGGCCCTTCAAGGAAGCATAATTACCAGGAGACGCACTAAACATCAAATCTGTTACAGATTAGCAAGGACAACAATGAACAGAGAATGATAGTGGGACTCTTACTCCACAACTTGAGTTGCTTTCTCTTTGATCATTACATTATTTCTACCTGTGCTTTAAACTATATACAGTTTACATTATTTCTACCTGTGCTTTAAGCTATATAAAGTTTATATTATGCCTTGAACTGACTTTTTCAGGAGCTGAAGTGCTAAAGGGAAGAACCACTACTCTGTCTCATGATGCACACAGCACAGGTTCAGTGAAGAAAGACATTTTGGTTGAAACTATCTGAGGAAGAGGCAGAAGGAATCAATACACATCTGCTCATCAGTAGATTTCAGTTTCAGAAACCAAGTCAGAGTCACATTGCTCTTCTCTTATTGATAATGATATAAAGTTTCTCTACAATCTAAAGTCTTCATGCGATTAAAATATGTAGTCGTGAGTAGGATGTTCTTAAAATATGGCATTTACTTGGGTATAGGTTTCATTGTCGGGATCAAGCATTTTGACAGCTAACTATGAACTAATCATTCAGAAGCAATCAATCCCACAACACCCAAGTCAATAAGGCAAAAGTGATGGTTATTAAAAAGAAACTGTCAAAGAATAAAAAAGAAATTTAAAAGAAGAGTAGAAAGAGATGTACAATAAATTCACTACATTTCTACATGTGTTTATTTGTAATTTAGAAAACACTGTGCGCCCTGCTCTTTGATTGGTGCCATACAGTTATTGTTGGTGAAAGGGAAAAAAATCCTTGCAACCATCATTGAGGTAATAAAAATTGGGTGGAAAATAATAAAACATTAGATGGGGATCTGCAAAGCAGATCAATGAAACTCGGCATCATGATATAACCAGATACCAGAATCATGAGAGCAGGGAAATTTTTTGTCAGTAATTTTTGTCTCTGGAAAAGTTCAAGTACTTCGGTTAAGAAGAAATCCGGCAGGCTGAAAACAAACAAACAGAGACGCGCGTTCCAGTTTGGATGGATAAACTTGGAGCTGCTTTGCCAGGTACCTATGAGGATGGACAACATGCAGTCAGACTTGCTGCTTCAGTGCCTAAGATGCCAAATACTACAGCTAACACTCGTTATGGGCATCAGTAACAAAACAAAAATGTAGGGTGGAACAGATGAAGAAATGGAGGGAAGCAGGGCAATGGAATTGGAAGACAAGAGCAGGGCTGGAGAGAGCAAAGGAAGGAACAACACAGACAAAGCAGTAGCAAGAGACAGAGGCAAGATGATGCAAACCATACTGTCAAGAACAGTGCTTCAGTAAAATGCTAACCCATGCACAGCATCTCTACACTTACAAACAATGAGTCAACGATGGCAAAATATCCCATGCATTATGAATGCACACATAAATCACACACACACACACGCACACACACACACACACACACACACACGCGCGCGCACACACACACACACACACACACACACACACATACACATTGGTATGACTAAGTAGAACTAAGATATATGAAGTTGTTCTACATTGCAGCAGTAGTTCATTTGTTTCCAAGTTTCCCTTAATTGATAACATTTATTATTCCCTCATTGTCCATCGATTTCTAAAGGGGGAAAACTCCTAAATGCCACATTGCAGCAACATGTAGCAACAGTCATTACAACACCTGAATAGAAGATTTATTAATGTGCTTGTGAACAGTAGAAAAGATGAAATTGCCTTTGTGTTTCAAAGGCAATGAATAACTCCCTGGGCTTCCCTCTGATCTTCTTACTCCTCCAGTCGTATGACATATATTCCTTGTGAACTTTACTTTGTAGCTCTAATACCTACACATGGTGGATTTTTTTCCTTCATTTGATGAGAATAATCTCTTCAGCACTTTCATTATCAATATTCACTAAAGTATCAAAACGTGCTGATATCACCTCATATCTATCAAATGTTTTGGTGGAGATGCTAATTAACTTTTCATCCACTTCAAAAATAGCTATTCATCAGTATAATGTTATCTCCAATATCCATAGCCTCTCTTTCCTTAAAAATGAGCACTGATCAGGGGCTGTAGTGATGGCTCAGGAGTTAAGACTCTACCTCAAAAGCAGAGAAGGACCTAAGTTTATATCCTAGATCCCATCTAAAAATGCCCCACAGTAATAGAAATGGCCTGCACTTCAAGTCCTGGAAGGCAGAGCCTAGGAAACCCAGAGAAAAGGAGATAGAACAATCCAGGATGATTCATGAAATCATCTTTGAACATCCACAGGCACACACAGTACCTTCTGATACATAAAAAAACACACAGGAGGGGAAAGAAAGAACATTGAGCTGCTAGGTAGGAGTCAGTAGAGAGACAGAATGTTTTGTATTTATTAGGTGATGCATTTTTAAAAAGATGTAGGGTGCCTAAATTCTTTTAAAGTCACTGCACCACTCCCTTGAAAAGTATTTATGTAGGACAAAATGTGTTTTTTATAGTTAAGAGTTTCTTTCTGAAGATTAGTAAAGCAAGTTAATACATTAGGAAATCCCTCTCCCCACATCAGGCTATGAACTCTTCTTTACTGATAAAGTAACTTTCAAATTCTTTTTCTGTTTCCTACTTATTAATTCCATTCATGATTATCTGCAATGTAGTAAGTACCTTTTGAAACTCACTGGTGAACTCCATATCACACTTGTTTTAAAATAAAAAGTCACTAAGACAATGTGAACTTTATTTCAATACCTTAAAGTTCCCTGGTCCTGATGCAGTAAAACATGGTTCCCTGTAGTAACTAGTCTCACTTTGATGAGATTCAGGCTTTGATCAGAAATATTTAAGTCACAGTAACTTGTTTTGGAGCAACAACACCACAAACATAAGTTTTATTTGACCTACTCTGCAGAAATGAAAATATGCAAAGGGGGACCTGAAAGGAAGTAAACATGCTAGCTAAGCTTTAGAAGACTTTAGGGAAGTTCCAGAATGTTCCTCTAGCTCTTGGAAGCGATCCACAGAGAAGATATGAAACAAGAATTGGGACTTTTTAGAAAGCATGTGAGTCATTCTTTAATTCTTGAAATGATCTGTGGAAGCAAACTGGTGAAAGTATAAAAGACAAAATGGACCTCAAAAATCCACAGCACCCCAATGGCAGATTATAGAAGAGGACCCTCTCTTATTACATAACCATCACACTCTAGGAACTACTCACTTTGCAACATTGCATCATAAGATTTGGTACAGTTATCTAGTCATGGATGTAAGATCAACAATAGACAGCAAACCACCAGTTGTGGTTCTAAAATGAATAATACATTCCCTTGTCTGCTATAACAAGCAACACCCAGAAAGAACAGAGACCACAGACTCTACCCTTTTGCCTGCACTGAAGTTGGATTTTCACCATTCACATCTTTGTAACCATCATGATTGCTCTTGTATCTTTTCTTTATCTAGATCTGTTGACAGTTGTGAATTCTTATATTCCCTAATAAAATATAAAATATAATATATTACTTCTTTTTTCCATTTTCATGTGTATGTGGGGTACGTGTGTTGTATATGTGCCACGTATGTATGAGTTTACATGTGTATGTGTGAATACTTGCACACCTGTGATTAAACACAAATATTAATGTGTGAATCACACTTGTGATTAAGCTCAAATGTGAATTCCATGTTATTTTTTTGGAATTCATATTTGATCACTCTTCCATCTTTTTCCTCTCAAAGTCTCTAAACTCAGAGTTTGACCATAGAGTGAGTATAAACAACTTACTGTGGGGATTTCCAGCATCCACTGCTGAGGTTGTCATTATAGCACACTTAGCATTGTGTGGGATTTGGCGATCTGAACTTTGGTCCATTTACTCACACAGCAAACACTTTCCTGCTGAGCCATTTCTGAAGCCCCAAAATACAATGTATTTCTTTAAACACTAAGTCAAATATTCTTCACAGTTATATTTTTATAAATCTTAAGTATTGTTCCTTTTCTGCCTGAATGCTGGCATTGTAGTTGATTTGTAAACATTATTAAAGATAAAAGAATTAAATATCATATAGACTACAGAAAAAAATCTTTGTCAACTACATAACAGGCAAAGGATTAACATCCAGCAAACAGGAAAATCTGTAAACTCAAACACCGAAAGCCAGATCAATCTATTAATAATTGAGGTAGTGAACTGAATAGACAGTTCTCAAAGGATGGAAAATTCAAATAACACATAAATACCTGAAAAAGTGTTTCCCAACCTTAGTAATGAGACAAATTCAATTTAAAATTGCTTTGAGATTCCATCTCACACCAGTCAGAATGGTCATTAACATGAAAACAAGTGTTAGCAAAGAAAATTTAAACTTTGCTAGTAGGAATGTAAATCTGTGCAATTACTGTGGAAACCAATAGACCTATAATATGATACAGCCATACTACTCCTGAATATGCAACCAAAGGGACTCTATGCAACATTCTACAGAGAGACACTTGCACATCCACTATCATCAAACAATAAGAAATGGAACTAGCTTGTGAGTAAATGAAAAGATGAATGGTATATAAAAAGTACCACATACACAACAGAATTTTAGTTAGCTTTAAAGAAAAATTAAATGAAATTTTAAAAATATATATGGAGATGGACATTGTTATGTTAATTAAAGTAATCCAGACTCAATTAGTCATATTTTCTCTTATATGCAGAATCTAGACTTAAGTTTATATAAATTTATTTATAGTCATATCTGTATTTATATCATGAAAGTAGAAAGGGGATCATGAAAGTGGAAAAAGAAAGGTGATTCTATACATGTAACAAGAATACAGAAGGGGCATTATGGTGGAGAAACAGACTTCAACAAGAGGTAGGAGGGGCTCGAGGAAGGAAAGTACAGGGAGGGACAAATTAAAACAAAATATAATGATATGCATAGAACTTTCATACTGAACCCCAGTGCTTTTAAGGCTAATATTAAAAGTTGAATAAATTAATATCTTTCTTGCCTAGTCATACAATAAATAATGACCATTTGGGTCTCTTGACCATCTCAGGATCCTTTAAGGCATGATGCTTTACTCAAACCTATGCCTTGTTTTGCTCATGTCATAGGGTAAAACCAAGAAGGAGCTTTGTCTGAGACAGGGTTTGTGAGAAAGCGCCTGAGATGAATTCAGGGAAGAAAGTTTTCCAACTTTCATCTTATCTGCCCAGACTGGGATGGACATAGACAGATGCCACAGGGTTTGACCAGTTCCTCTCTCAAGCTCTAGGAGGAGTAGGCTTTCTGTGGTCCGTGGACACAAAGGTGGTTCAAAATTTTAGGCAAGAATAAAGGAAAATCTACATGCTCTAAGATCTAGTGCAAGAACACCAGAGTCCAGCATGAAAGAAAGGAGACCTAAGCTGACGGCCAGACTTAAGTGACCACCTGATGTCAGATGACCACTAAGTGTGAACTGAAGTTTTCTAAAGAAGCCACTTCTCATTGGAGATTCTGATGATGATTTGACTGATTAGAATTTCCATGACTTCAATGCTAGAATGCTGCAGATCTAGACTCAAAATTATTCTGGGCTATTGTTATTACCCTTAATAGACACTTCCCATCCACCTGTGCATCTGAATTAACATCATTTTGACTATCAGGCTAACATCTGGATTGTCCTCTTAGCAGACCACTAACTTCCACCAAATTGAAAGCTAATGATATCATCAGATAGCTAAACCCTACAGCAAAAATTTCCCACCTTGAATTCAGAACTCACCTACCTGATGGGTCCACAAATGGAATGACTAAGTGCCTTCATTTAACATTTTCCTTTTTTTCCCTATGAATATAAAAAGTTAATGCAACCACTTGAATAGCACGACATGAATCCACAAACCTGGGTCTAGACCCCAGGGCCAGGGTCACTCAAGTCTGACTAAGGATTCATTATCTTTTATTACATCTTTTAGCGCAAGAACTGTATTGTGGGTAGTCACAGACAAGGGACAGCCAGACAGAGCCATGTTTTACAGATTTCAAAAGAAAACACTAGCAACACTTGAATCCAAATGCTCCAGAGGAGTTCCAGACACCCACACCCCAGATCAGAAAGCTGGACATGAAGTGGAGTTAATACCACCAAAATCCCTCCACATCTTCACTAGAGGCCCCCAAGGAAATGAATAAGGGAACAGGATGTACTTCCTGGATGTGAATTCAGTAGAAAGTGTGCAAAAATCAAAAGTGACATTGGATGATTATCTCACCAACATAAGTGATGTTCCATCCAACTCTACCCGTCCATACTGGGCAGGACAGAAAATAAAAATGCACTTAGAATCAACTGCACATTGCAGGAGCAGCAAAACTGCAAAAGAAAATCAACAAACCACAATCCAGAACTTCAGAGATTATATATCAACCACATAGAACTAAGCCAGCCTAATCTCCTCCCATCCTGAAGCTCAGGGACATTTGCCGAGAGGGGGCGGTAAGAGTGTAAGAGCAAAAGGATGGGAGGAGCAAAGATATGCAAGATACTCCACACAAGTTAGGGCCGAAGCAATCATAATAGGACTTTGCATGCCCGGCGCAATGTCCAACACACTATTGACCTCACAAAGTCTAGCATCGGCTAAAGGCACCAAGATCCTTGGAGGCAAGGGATTGACAGCCACAGTAGTGTTCCTATGCTTAAGGGGAACACGAGAAAGGGTTCAGGGAAATGCCACTGGGTCCTTGTACGTCATCAGAGAGGAGGACCAAGAGGAGAATTAGGCATACACAATAAAGGACTCTCTGGGAATTGGGGGGGAGGCACTGGGAGACAGGGAGGGAGGGAAGGGGAGCAAGGGGTTCAAGGGGAGGAAGAGGGGGGAGGGAACTGGAATGAGCGGAAATAATAATAAAAAATGTTAAAAAATTAAAAAAAAGAAAAAAAATTATATTCTCCTGCTCTCCTGGTACATAGGGACTATATTTTCATTCATATATACTATAATAGGAATGTCCAGGTTCCTCAGTATACTGTATTATGCAATTTCAAGACGACATGAACAGCAGGCTACTGTGACTTTTCACTCTGTTTCAGTCTTTGTGCCTGTTTTTAACGCGTTGCTCCTCTATCACCGAGGTCTGTCTGCAGCTCTGTCCACCCATCCAGAGGACCATTCCCCTTTTGTCCACTTCCCTGTCGGTATTCTTCTCCATCACTGGGCTGCACCAAACAGCAGCCACATGTCTGGTCTCTGAACCCTCACTACACTATTCTGACTCTCTCAGTAGTTTGCACTCTGGGGACTCAAAGAACCTTCTGGTCTCTAAGTTCCGCTCTGCAGGAGACACTTTTTATCCTCCTCTGATGTTTTGAAATTGGAGTCGAAAGCTTCAGGAATGATGTCCCTTTTAGGGCTCCCTCTAAGAGCAGATTTTCTTTGCCATTATGTTCCTAGGTTTCTCCTTGCTTGGTGGGATGAGGGGGAAGGGGAGAAGAAATTTCTTCTTCCAGTGGCTTGGGCAAGTTGTGAAAATTTTGTGTTCAGTACAGAAACCAGTGTAGAAGAACATCTTGCATTCTACTTATGTCTCTTCCAACATGCATAAGGTTTTCTAAACATATTTCCCTTGCCCATTTATTTGTCATTTACTCAAGTTGGTAAAGTCTGTACTTTACCATCAGAAAAGCAAACATTCAAGATGTTCTGCATTTATTCTGCACAGAATAGGAAGACATGCTTCATAAAGACTTACAAGTTGTTTAGAATTGCCTTCCCGCCCTCCAAAGAATGACTCTCCTATAACCTTTGCCTCCTCTGACATCCACATAGTCTTAAACACTTCCTTTTACAAGCAGCTTCCTTTTGCTCAGATTTCCAGTGCCTCAGATACTTTTCCCATATTTCAAAAGTACTTCAAACTATACCTACAATTATGTAATCTGCACACAGCTATAACAGTTTAATATCTTAACTTCGGTTTCCCATGATCGACTACTTCACATAATACATTACTATGAACATATATACATATATAATTACATTTTTCTAAATGCAAGTTATAACTATCTCTTGATTCAAGCGTTGTAACCAGACAAAAACTGAACAGAACCTATACTGTATCCTATTCTGTGCATAAGGGAGAAAAAAAATCCTGTCACATGCTTGAGTCATAGAACTAATGGATTAAAGCTAAAGTAATGTGACAATATATGCAAAATCAATTGATCAGCTTCATTATTTTATAATTATTTTACAGTGCTTTGAAACAAACCCACGACCTTGAATATGGTACATAAGCACTCCAACTCTGAATTACATCCCAACACCAGTAAACATTGTCATAAGAATATTAAACTCTACATTTCTATAGCTGCATAAGGGTGACAAACATATATCTTTACATTAGGCCTACAAAACCTTTATCATATGAAAATCACTGTAAATGCAACTTAAAACTCCTGCTGATTTGGCTGGCAGAAATGAAGGCATTCGATGAAGGCAATTTAGTCCGAGGAAAATAGAACAACCTGTCTTGATTCTATAGCCACCTGATGGGGAAAACTGGGTTACACAGACCAATGCAAATTAGCAGCAGGAAATTTGCTCTCTCCCTTGAGTTTTCTGAAAACTTCTGATTCTGAGTTGCCATCAGAAATCCGCTCAGAGGACTTATGAGATCCCCCTAATGCTGCTTCCTGACGTAGCCTGGAGACCCAAGACCTCATGCAGAAATTCAGTTCTATGTAATAATCAGGTACACATTTCATTCCTGTGCCTGTATCCATCTCCCAACAAGTCAATTCCATGTACTGGTCTCAACACGATTACTTTATTGACATTTCTCAGCTGAAAGGCTCCTGCAAATACCATCCAATTTTCTAGCTCTTGCTGAAAAGATCAAAAGATACACCTTGCATAGTAGACAAGAATTTACACTGATGCCTGCCTTTTGTCTTGAATGCCAATGCTGCAGGCAGTGTTTGCCAGCAGCTAACTGTAAGTCTCTAAGACAATGAATGCGCTCAGTCAACTCGAGCGACTTGCACTGGATAGGAAATATGTTTATGCTTATGAATGCTTTTTCAGCTTCAACAACTTTGAGACAATGATCTTCAGGGCTTCCAATTAGAGAGGTTGACAATCAAATAAGAAACTATGACCTTGGGAATCAAGCGTGTGCTTCTTCAGAAAGGGGGGAATGCCTACGCTACCATTTCCTGACTTACATTTGTGCAAGTATTTGCTATTGTTCGAGGCACAACATCCAAAGGTATTTTCACAGAATTCTTGCAACATTGCTAGTTTGAGGAAATCATCCTAAACATTTGTTCTACTGAAGACAAGAGAAGAGTGATGTGTTTCACAACATATGAAAAAACGTCTGAGATTTTCTCCAGCCAGCTAGATTATCTAATATATGAATTCACCCAAAAGCATGACGTTTGTTTCATCCACCTTGCAATGAATGAGAGTCAAATCTTTTTCTTTGTCTCTGGCCACTGGGCTAACCCAGGCTTTTATTTACACCAGACATTAGAACATTGCTACCTGCACGTGACTCATGTATGAGGTCAGAATTGAAATTCCTCCTCTTCTTCAAATTTCTTCCTCTTCCACAAAGCTCTCATTGATTTCTAGCTAAAACACGATCATCATTCTGAGTCTCCTGAATCCAATATTTCAAAGCCCCTTCCTCTGCTTCTGTGCTGTATGGAATACCACTCATCCAACCATTGCTGAATCCTGCTCCTCACAGGCCAACATTGGTCACATCCCTTTGACTTCTTTCATTAAAACGCCCTGGTCTATGAACTTGTTCCTCCTAGACTGGACTACAATAAGTTCCTTCTGCCTCCAAAATCCCATATCAAAGTATTTAAACTGTTTTCTTGAACAGTCAAATTCTATTGCAGTTACTCTGCATAGTGCCATTTAAAGTCATATCTAAATGGCTAAAGAGACTAGGGGTTTTATTCTAGTAACTATTTTTACATTTCTAACTTTACAAATATAATGAGTGGCTGTCTCTGACCCCCATCCATCCCCATCTCTTCCTCCCCCCTTCTTTTCCCACACTCCCCTCCTTCCCTTCACCAATCCATCTTCTTCCTCCCTCCTTCATCCCTGTCTGCTTGTGTGGGTCCCAGAGTTCCCTTTAGGATGTTTGCATGAGCACGGGCTCAGGCCTCTGTGACAGATAATGTGACCTTTCTTGGGTAGACCCACAGAGAGGGGTACTTTCCTTCACTTGTCTAGCCCTAACTCCTAAAACTTCCACCTGCATGTAACTATTTCTCTTGAGTTCCTTGTTAATCTATTGGGAAATGTCAATCATAGTGCAAGTCTGGAGAGTCCACATCAGTACCAAGAGCTAAGGGAACTGACCATACTTAGCCACAGGACTGCTAAGAAAGGGGCAATCTCACTTGCCAGGCAGAATGTCTGTCCAACTCTACTAAAGAATGCTAACTATCTGAATCACCTCCACCTTATCCATCTGCCCAGGGGATTAACCCACCACCACGGGCTGCCCCCCCCCCCTTCAATTAGACAATCTCCTGCAGGCTTCCTCAATGCTTAATTCAGTTACTAATTCTTCACAAGTGTGCTCAGTGCTCAAGCCTTCAATTGCCAAGTTGACACCTGCATCTGTCACAAAGCCCTTGGGCCACTTGCTGGCTGGATGGCTGTGGAAATGCGGAAGTGCTCCTGAGTCAGGCACCCTTCACAGCTTTAGAGATGACTTCTTTGCCTGTTACTTCACCTCCCAAACTGTTCGACTGTGGATCTCTTCAAAGCAGCTCACTGGCTCATCAGACCCCGGCTTCTAAAAATCCACCTTTCCTTCCCTTTTCTCTTTTTCCTCCAAAACTCTATTAATCCTTTGACACAAGTTCACAGACACCTAGGTGGGAAAACCTTTCCTTGCTTTGGTCCAAGTGCCCACCACTTTCCTCTAGGTCTCACTTTGCTCAAGCCTCATCACATATGACCTACTTCCGGAGCTTGAATGTGATCCGTGTCATTATAGCAAACCATACCACATATAAAGGAAAACAGATAAGTAGGAATAGATTCATTTTTATGAAGACACAAGTAATAATTGCTTATTAGAAGAAGAAGATGAATTGTACTTATATGTCAATAAACAGAAGCCAGGTGATAAACTGAATCAATTTCTGAACCTTCAGAACAAAAGCTCCCATCATTTGGGAGTGGGAAGGTAACCCAATGGTAAGTCATTTGCCCGGCATATACAAGGCCCTGGGTTCAATTCCCAGCACAGGAAAAAATGATTGGGTTTGCTGAATTAGCTATAACCTCAATCATTATTCTTCACTAATTAAAAAATGGCAAGAAAGGTTTGGGATGTGACTCCATGCATGGAGCACACACCTGACATGAATGAAACCTAAGTTAGAGCTCTATTACATACACCAGGCATATCTGCAATCCCTGTATTCTGTAGGTAAAGGAAGAAGGATGCCGACGAGACCCAGGCAAAAGAAAAAGGCAACAAGATTTCACGCAATGGATTTTGTCTTTCTAGAAACTTTGCATCTTTAAAATCCCCTCCTCCACACTCAGAGTGTTCTGCTTTACAGTTATCCACATAGATTGACCCAAAAAAATGCCCATACAGCCTACTTTCACCATCCTGTACATGTAGTCACAGTCATTCATGTGATGTACAGAACCAAATTCCCAGACTTCAGATCCTAAACTTAAATATTCAAGAAGTAAACTAATGTTTGTAGCAAATGTGCATCACATAAAGGCTTAGGGTGTGACAGATGAGTGATTTCCTTGCTTCTTTCTCTTGTCTGATTTACAGAAAACTAGATCATAATATACTAAATCTGATTTGCCAGATCAAACATCAACAGTTCCACGGGCTTCTCTCAGATTGTGTATCTAAAACACAACTCTGTGGCTAAATGCTATTATTTAGATAGAGCATTCTAAGATGTATATGAATCTTGTCAGAGACCGATGGGAAGGCATTGCAAGAAAATCAAGGATTGTAAACATTTACATTCAAATTGCAAAAAAGAAGAGCTCAAAGTGGCAAATGGGGCAAGGGGCATTGGGCACCATGGCAAAGGCTTCTACACAAGGAATCAGGAGCACTTATGTGAGTAGCCATGTGCATAAGATCAGATGACCCAGAAAGTATGGCAAGCTGGGGAGTCGATTTCACCAAGACATAAATCTAAGGGTCCTAAAAATGCCAAGTGGCATGCTTGCATGCAACAAGCACTGGTCTTCGTGTATTTAGTGGCTTTTTAAAAACACTTTTGAATACAATTATGGCTTCAATCCTATATTGAAGTTTGAAACATCATGGGGGAAATAAAAACATTAAACAACAATGGCACTGGCTGTGTATAAGTTGATGGTGTCCACAAGTAGCAGTCCTCTAGACTCAGCAAAACCATACGTTCCTTGTTACCGACTTCATTTGATACCAACCACTTCTGCTCGCTTCCTTCCAAGGTCGCTGTAGGAGCGTCTGCGATGCAGTCCCTGGATTTGCCCCTCTAGTTACTCAGAAGGCGCTCATCTAGGCCTGTGTCTGTATAACCTACTGTAAAAACTACGCACTTGCTTAACTCACAGCTTCCCTCCTCCCACTCTTTTACTTTTTTTGACTACAATGCATATAGAGCCCCTTTCTGTTTTTCAAAAATGTCATGGAAGTTCCTGCTTCATAGGATGCTTCGAGTACCTGGAATTATTTTGCTCAGACATGCACATGAACTGTTCAATGACTTTCTAGATGTCTCCAGCCAATCTTCCAGTATGGAATGTTGCACAAATATGCACAGGCATATGTATACACATATTCTTCCTAGATCTTATTGGCTATAGTTATCCTCAATAACACTTGACCTTCACTAATATCGCATGTGAAATATTCATTTGATCCTGTCTCTGCCCTGATATGAGAGCAGTGGCTTTATACTGTTCTGCACACTGGGATTTCAATACGAATTTATTGACTGTAGCATGTATTGAACTTGAGAATATAAACAAATTGGTGTTTAAAAGATATCAACAGAAAAATGTTATTGCCTACCATTTGTGTTGAGCACTAGTATGTGTTGATTATTTAATGAGTCTTTAGCTTCCAAGACATGGCACAGAAATATTCAGATAAAACTGGGCTGAAGAGATAGTTCAATCACAAAAGTGTAAGCATTAACACCTGAATTTCATACCCAGTACTCATGCACCCCCATAAAATGCCAGGGTTGGTGGCGTGTTCTTGTGAACCTAACACTGAAGAAGCCAAGACAGAAGGTCCTCTGGGGATTGCCAGACAAAAGAGCCCCATAGGTAAGTCCAGGTGTCTGAGAGAGACCTTGTCTCAAAATACAACACACTTAATGTTGACCTCTAGTTTAAACACACACACACACACATATGCAAAGTACATTCACACATGCATGCACCTACACATGCACACACATGCATAAATACATATATGCACACATACATATACAAAATAATACATACATGAATGTGCACAGATGCAAACATATACACATGAAAAAATAAAATTTTAAACAATGATAAAAGTACATGTTTTACTAAAAACGTTTGCATACCTAGGTCCATCTAGCTTTAATCTCTGTACAAATAAGCATATGGATTAAGTATTCATGAAAGTGTACTTAGCCTGGTTAAATCTATACTATACATGCATGCATACATTCATGAGTCTATAATTACACAATGATGCAGTTAGCCTCCATGTTGCTAATAAATTACTGCAAAACACCTTAAGAGAACAAGGGGTTTTCTCTGATGAGAGTCTGGTTGCAGCTCTTAGTCAAGTTGATAGAACGTGCAGCAGAAGATCAAGGGAACCGGCCACACCATGTTCATGTAACAGCTGAAGAGAGACGATCCTTACTTGCCAGACCAGCATGTCTGGCCAAGGACACACAAGGATACCCCTTTCACAAACAGTTCCCTCCAATTTATTCACCTGCTTGAGGACTAGTCCCACCCACTATGGGCTGGGCCTTTCCCATCCACTAGACAATCTCCTGCAGATTCACTATGGGCTTAACTCAATTTCTAATTCTCTACAAATGTGTTCAGGGTGCAAAATCTCAACTATCAAGTTGACACCTGTATCTAACTATGACACGCAGCCTTAGCTAAAGATGGATGTACATTTAGAATAATGGTTTTGAATTATGAAATATGACTATAGTCTACACAAATATTTATGTGAAAAACAGATGAACTTGGACATTAAACATGTCTGCAATGCTGCTTTATGATTACCTAGTTTGCAAGGTAAATCATTTCCAGTAATGTCCTGTAAATACTATTGCCTAAATATATTTGTGTGTGTGTGTATGTATGTGTGTGTGTGTGTTGTGGTTTATGTTACAGGAAGATGCCTGAGATCTCAATCACTGAGGACATAATAGGGCCAGTTCAGTTTGTTTAGCTGCAATTACTACTATGAACAGGTTAAATTAATATTCCATTAGTTGGGCATGGTGGTCACTGCATTCTTACAGAAAATGATATTTTGCTCTCTTGCCTTTAACATATATTTAATTAAGACATATGTATTGGTGGTATGTTACACTTTATAAAACTCTAAATTACAAGGTCCAGATTCATGCTTAATGTACTATGTATACATTTATGTATCTGTGAATTTGTGTGAATATGTGAATCTTCATTTGAAAATAAATAAAAAAGATGCGCTAAATACAAGTCACAAATTAATGAGTGATTTGTAATAGATTTTTTAAACTCAACCTCATATTCAAGGATATGAAGATGAACTGACATATTCTTAATATGTTTTGTCATTTCTCATGAGTCTTATAATCCAAATGGTCCACTTGATGGTCTCTGGGTCTTAATGAAAACTATTCTAATTGCTACTGTAGAGTATAGAGGTCATAGTAAGAAACTAATAAAATTCTTAATTTTATGATGTAAGTTAACTAGCAAAGGTCTAGAAACTCCTTGATATTTTAAAAATTGTGTAGATCATTTTTTGTAATTATATGTCAAATAAATTGTTGAGTGATTTATACCACGTACTTAAGAATGTTTGCCATAATATCTACCACTGCTATTAAGGCACTTTGTGGTTCACTTTCTTTTAAAACCAATAATGATTTACACTGTATACTTTTATTTTTAAATTTCTAAATTCCACCTATTTCACATCTGCAAATAATATAAACACATCATCCCAAAGTGATTGTGAATAACTAACGGAAAAGCAAAAACCTATGTATAACTTATAAATTTCACAAGAGCATTATCTAAAATTTTTATCTATTAGCACTAAGACCTGACCTAAATTGTAGACTTGCTTGATCGCTAATGAATGTAATTTACTAAGTGATATTTATTTTATATTAGTTTGAGTTCAATACATCTTTAGATTTTAACACTAAATATGTTTTGTGATTTAGAAAATACTTATGATTCTAAGTGAAGAAAATAAAACCCATCATCTAAGGAACATTAATTCTAAAATGAGAAAGAAACTAACTATATTATGATATGTTTTATATGCCAAAATGGGGCTGTCTTTTGATATTAATGTAAATAATGTCAAAAGACAATAGAACAGAAAGATATTTCACTGAAACTCTGTAAGTCATTCCTTAAAGGTTCGTAAAATAGGCATATTTTCCAGATCACGTGTATCAGCATAATGGTTGTCCTGGGAAATTAATCATACCCATAATTTACATTAAAATAATCATCTGAGAAGTGTTTTCTGGGGCACTATACATTTTTATACTTGGCATTTACAATAGCCTGCAGAGAAATAAATTTGTTCAATGAATAAGACTCATTAGAGTTTGTTCACAAAGCAAGATCAAATTTTGTGAAATTAATTAGTATTTAAACTAGAGATTCTTGAAACTCCTCTTCAGAGTATATCTACCAATGGTGTGATGTGGTAATTTCCATGAGGGGTAAAAAACACTAGCATGTACTGTGAAACTATGAGATCAAACTTGTACTTTAACAGAAGTTTGGAAAGAACGCTCTAAAATAGGAGTAGCTATTAATGCAAGCTGGACTTTGCTCATGTCTCTCTTGAACTTCTCTGGACCGAAGACGGATTTCTACCAGGAACACGAGGATTGGCTGGCACATTGACCATGGACCAATGGAGCCGTTTCTGTGCCAAATGGCATTTCATGCACAGAACGGTGACATGGTGACCTACATATTCCTTACAGAGGGAAAAATAATCCCCCCATGTTCGTGACGACTCATTTACACTAAGCCTAAGGGAGAGAATAATGGGTCAAAAGAGGAAGAAATGTGATTCCAGTTTCTATTCATTAAATTTGTATGGGCTTTCTTTACTGCTTGTGGGAAAAAGTAGTATGACTGAATACTTTCTCCAACTGAGATCTGGTTAACTTTATATTTTGTAGTTTATCAAATATATTTTGTCTTACAGTGGTAAGAAAAAAATCCTTTCCAACATGCATTGTTCAGAAATGGAAACAACATTGTTGCCTTTGTTTCTGTATATATTCTTGGTGCTGCAGAGTATATGCAAGATGTCATATAACACCGCCAATACAGAATGCAGTAATCAAAGGGCTGGTCATTGCAAACAGGTACACATATTAAGACGGGTACAGGATTAAAAAGAAATGGTTATTACAAACAAGTAACACAAGTAAGAGGGCCATAAGATTAGAAAGATTTGCAAATAAGAAGTTGAGAATAAAATAAGCAATTACTATCTAATTTTGAAGGATTTTTATCCATCACAAAATCAGACATGCATGGTGGCACATGCCTGTAGTCATAGCTCTCAGGAGATAGAGGCAGGCAGATCACAGATGCAGCACCAGTCTAGGACTCATAGCAAAATCTTGATTCACAATGTTGATGTTACACACTTATTTGCATGCTACCTACAACTAGAAGAATAAACTCCAAATTACTCTTGGTGGCCAAACAGGGCCTATAAATTATATCACCAGACTCTTGGTTTTCTTTCACAAGCCCATAGTCCAAGCTTCTCTTTTATACCTTATACCATTCAGACCAGTCAAGTTCTATAGATAATAGTGTGGTAAACTTCATTACAAGACAAAAAAGTAAAATTTCATGCCTAAAAAATGTTATGTAAACCCAGAATTCCGCTGTCCAAGGATTTTTATGAACACAAGGCATCTAAAGCCTGCATTTGGTGATGAGATTATAATAATTCAGGGAAAAAAAACCAAAGTTTGGCTCCTTGCTTTTGCATGGTGCATCACAGCGTGACTCACGTTGCATAAAACGACCCTTGCAATATCAATCACCAAGGCAATAGGTGACCACCAGTGTAATAGTGGCATGAGTACCAAGGAGACAATCAACAGCTTTCTGATTGGACTCAAGACCCACTTGTCGGAATCGTGCCAGAGTGAAGCCTGAGATCCATAGAATCATACAGGCAGAAGGGTGGGCAGGAACAGAAGGGAATGGTGAAGGGAAGGGAAAGGACAGGAGGCAGGCAGGAAGGAGGGAAGCTGGGATGAGTACTCAATATGTTTGTAAAAGTAGAAAAAAAAAACTATAAAGATGGCCTTACTGTCCTCCCTGTGGCATTTCCATAGGTCTCCGTTCCTCAAAGTTTTTAGTGACCCTCACAATCATCTCTCAACAGGGTGAGTTTGAAATGCCTCAGAGGTATTGAACTAGGATGACAAAACTAAATAACATAGTTTAAAGACTCCAGGTGGTAGGGCCCAATGTGTTAGAATTCTAGAACAGGAACTGCATTGCTTTTAAGAAGGAACAAAGAGTCATCTAGATTGCCCACCACCTTGCAGAGGAGGATGGGAGTGTGGAAAGCAAGGAGTGTCTATGTGGGAATACCACCAGTATTCAGCAAGCATCATTTCTCAGCAGGACAAAAATAACAAAGGAGACTGTTTCCTTGGCCACTCAATACTGAAAACTTGAAACTATAATCACTAACCTCACCACAAGTTTTATGGCAGAAGTACCAATCGCAGTAGAAACTTTTGCTAATGTATCTGCAGTACCTTGAACCACTAGGAAGAAACTAAATTTCACAATGTCACCCCAGGAACTTAAAGATGGTCAAGACAATGGCATATTATTTCTTCCTGGCTCAGTGTGCTGACATAAAAACACCCAAACATAGTGCAGCAAAGAATTTATTGTGCTCACAGATTCTTTCACACAACTTGATATGGCCTCTTATCTCAGTTCCTTTCCCCTGCCTGTTTACAGAGACTAAAACCAGAGGAGAACCTTCATTATCTGGGTAATTCTGCTCCATTTTAATGACAACTTTTATTGTCAGTAAAAACATTCAAGGTAATAAATTAATTTGTCATTAATCAATGATATCTCACTCAAGTGGATCAATTGGAAGTGTTAACAGCTGTGATCATGTAGCTTATAGAAATGGCACAATTTATTAATATTTTTAGACAAGCATCACATGACAAGTAAACCTACCTATTAGTTAACACGATAAAGAGTCAAATTTAATCTAGTAGTAAGTCCCTTTGTCAATTAGACACAAAAACTTGTATGCACGGAATCTTTAGGCATGCCCATGAAGAATTATTTAGTTAAGGGAAGTCCTCGAACAAACCTGTAGGAGATCGTCTATGTGGGAAGACCCAGAGCACAGTGGTGGGATCATTCTCGAGGCAGGTGGACTAGACAGACAACTGGTTCAGTTGGCAGACTAGCGAACATGAAAGTACCCTTCTCTCCTCTGTTTTTCACACGAATATGAAGTTTTCTCTTCCATTTTTCCCTCATTCTGATGTTTGTATGAACATCATAATGGCCTGTAGCTAGAAGACATAAGTCAAAAATAGACTCCTATTCCCCTGTGTTGTCTGAGTCCTATATTCACGCAGCCATGTGAAGATAAAACTAACAGAATTCCTGAACCTGTGGCCAGTGCAGCCAGACAGCGTGATTAAAAATCCTGCAGAATTGTTATGACAGATTGGAGCTCATCTGGAAAAAAATGGATTTTTTTCTGTTTTTTTTTTCTTATCTCTTTACTCACTCCATCCCAGCCAACCAAATGTGTTCATGAATGCATTTGCTTTCAGTACACTTACTCACATGCACCTTTAGCCAGAAAAGTCACAGAGAGAAACGTATCTTGGTCCCAAAGTCACAGAATAGGCAGGGCCCAGGGATCTATTTGCAACACTGGGTGAATGTGAGAACAGGGATTTCACAGTGCAGAGAAAGCAGATGTATTACTTCTGCTTCCTAGGAGAGCTTGAACCCACTAAGTATCCACTGATTTCCTAATTCTAGGAAGGATCCGGGAAACTGCAAATAGGAAAAGAGTCCTAATTAACGTGGATCCACACTTTCCCACATCTGCTTTGATGCCCACCTATCTGGCCTCTTAGTGAGATGCTTAGAGATGTGCATGGATATAAATGGCCATCACAGATGTCAACTTTGGCGTGTTTCATCCTTCAACCCTTCACCTTCTTTTTAAAACTTAATGAAAAAAATATTAACTGCAGTACTCTGACCACAGAGGACTTTGATCTGTAGTGATTTACTTAGCAACAATTCAGCTTCATTTGTATGACACTAAAAGCAGTCATCCCATACGGCTTCCTTAATCAACTAACCCAGCAGCTTTCAATAAAGAGATTAACTACGGAATTTTAAAAGGGCATGCTGGTCAGTCCAGTCTTATAAATTCCACATGAACCAATCTAGCAAACAACGGTGAACTTTCTTTTACCTCAATGAAGAATTCTTTCAACATTCAGACCTCAGTGACCATAGGAAACAAATGAAAACTACACTTTTATTTTATCCTTTTAAGACATCGTGTATTGGAGCACTGCTTTGAAATCATACAAGGCATGACAGCATTTAATTAAAAGCTATACGCATCATAAACGTTTTCTACAAGAGTTTAACTTTTAAAATAAAGAAAATTCATTAAGATAACTTTACCAAAAAAAAATGCCCTGCTAAATATATTATGGACTCTTTCCCTTCTTTGAATCTCCAATGAAGTGCTCCTTCCCTTTCTTTTAAAAGCTATGCATATATTTTACAAAATCTGTTGAAATTTTAATTTTGAGGTATTAGGGGGTGAACGTCTGTGATTTTAAGATTTTTCCATTCATTCTCTCCAGTGCTGAAATGTGCTTGGTATGACATGCTTTTAACTACCACTTAGATCAAGATCAGTTCCTGGGTTCTTATCGTTAGATAGGGAGGGAGAGGGAATTGATAGGATTCCCAATCCTCCATCCCCTACACTCAGATCAGAGCTTCTGTTTGATGATCACTGACCCCCTAATAGTTGGCTTTTGCAAGACCAGGGACTTATCTGACCCTTAATTCTATCCAGGCCAAGGTCAAAGAGTAATCTGGGGCCACATTTCCTGGGCTCGGCAAAGGTTCAGAAATCACTTCCAGACCCTGCCCCTCAGTTTGCCCATCAGCCCTGAGGGTATAAAACCCACTGCTCCTTCTTCCAGGCCCTTTTTCCTCCCTTTTCTTTTTTCTTTTTCTTTCTTTCTCTTCTGCCTCTTCCTACAATTGGCCTGGCAGTTCTGGAGCTCCGTTAAAAACATCCATCTAGTCCATGGTGCCATGCATTTTTGAGGTAAACATCCTTCATTTATATCTTACAGGAATGGACTGTCACACTCTGGTCACACTCTGAATGAAGAGAAACTGACACTGTGGAGAGACTTAGGAAATTAGGAGGACTTAAGAATTGGATTAGAGTTGAGGATGTGTAGTTTAGCCTTAAGGTGGGAGGGCACTAAAACAGAAAGGAGAGCTTAAGGTCAAAGAAGGAAGGTATAGAGCAGACATGATGGTATGGCGGAAGAGAGAAGAGAGGAGGGGATGAGTGGAGAGGTCTCAGAGAGAGCAGGAGAAGAGAATGAGAGAAGAGAGTTACCTTGGGTGGGATCCTAATCTGACAGTCTCAAGGTTGCTAAGGAATAGTCCTGGAGTTCTTGGGAAGTGGAGAAGCAAAGACAGGAGGTATGGTATTTGCAAAATGACCACCTAGCTAAAGTGGAGGCCCTACCAAATGCTGGCTGTGGCCAACACTTACCAAAGTATAGGGAAATACTGGGATAATGAAAAGTCATACAAATAAAAACATTGGCAGCAGCAGCAGCAGCAATAATGACTTTCACAACAGCAATATCTGACAATAGCAAAATGTGGAAATAATTACATATGTCTTCACACCCATAATCCACCTGCATCTTCTTAACTGTAAGAAATGAAGATCAAATTTGGAAGGACCATAAACCCCAGTGAGAATGAAGATCTTGGACACATCTATTGATGGGGTAGGACACAGCTTTCGGGCCACATGACCCACCACTTAGCTACTTGGAGCATATGCATGTGTTAACATGCTAATGGATGAAGTAGTTACAAATATTGTTAATCTATCTTAAATATTTTTAAATAGACCAAAATAGGTAAAAATGAATAACACTCTCCCTTGGTACATATATATTATATATATATATATATATATATATATATATATCCTACTTTATAGATAATCTCTGGTATACATTTTTTAAAAAACAGTTCTTATGACTTTCATCCTATCATTTGCTTTTAAAAAGAAAATGGAAAGCAGGAAAAATAAATAATAAAAGAAAAATGACATAATTCAGCATTAATGTGAAAGGAAAGGTGGCAAAGCAATTCTCACTGACAATTTTGATGGTCACTCAGCTCCACGGTGGCAAACACAAAAAAGCCTGGGGGATTGTCCAGCTTTTACAGTCGCGACCAATATCAAATTAAAGTGCCCATTCAGGAGTGGGAATAGGATGTGGGAAGGTAGCCAGAGATGAACGGGGTTGGCTGCACTAAAAGAATAAGCCACAATATGGATCAAGAGAACAAGGTTATAGTGGAGGAAATGGGGCTCAAAAAAGATGTAATCTACTTTATTGACAAACTCAGGGGCCTGGAAAATAGGGGCTGCCAACCACATCTTAGATTAGCTTGCCATTCCCAAGGTAGGTAAGGGAAAAAAATGTCTGATGGGTTTTTGGATAATTCAAAGAGAAAGGATATCACCTTATGAGCAGCTCATCCTAGGTTGTCACAAATTTCCTAGAACAAATGCTGTTGAAGGTTAACCAATTTTTTTTCCAGGCCTCCCGTTCTACAGAACAATCCCTTTCCTGGCTCCACTAAAAAGCAAAGAGGCTGGATCAAGTGGGCCATAGTGCAGTGGAGAGTAAAATGTCAGAAGAAGAGTGAGATGTGAGTACTATAGGAGCGCCTGCCAGTTATCCACACACTAACCTGGAAATAATTCATCTACGTTCCTGATGATTACACCTTAGAAAAGTATCAGAAACACAGCAAAAGTCACCAGATCCCAATCGTCTTTATGCTGTAGGACGATCCCAATCGTCCCCAGACTGTAGGAGGAAATTGAAGAGTGTAAGTAAAAGAGATAATAAAACTTTTAGGACAGATAACTTGGGAAGCAGGAAAGAAGATACCTATCAAAAGAAGAGAACAAGGAAAACATCAGATGATGAAAGGATGGAGGTGAGGCAGCCATTTTTCAATGAGTCTCATTTCTGACAGGTGGGGATTAATGGGGCTGAAAATGAAATTCCAAACAGAGAGAACTCCAGGAACAAAGGTGTAAGGGATGGAAAACGAGGTTTGTTGAAGGACTGTCACCTGGTCTATTTCAACATGTATGGGAGAGGCTTTCTGAAACTTTAAAGCACGATTATTCTATAGGAGGCCCCGGGAAGGCATTAAAAGCTAAAGGCTTCTCTATGTGCTGAGTTGGCAAAAGCGTCTTTCAGTTATAAAAGTTGACACAACACAAAAGGGAAAATAAATTGCAAGAAAGAACGTTTGTCTTTGCAGTCATCTGAGTCCATTAAGAGTAGGCAGGTATCATACTTGCAGAATAATTGCCACTTAGGTTGGTACTAATTAACAATGTTACTGGTGAGTATCTGGGGTACCATAAACCAATTATGAAGCACTGGGTGTTTGCAGTAAGAAATCTCAATGCTCACAGGAGCAATGGTCTCTGGCCAAGAGCCGAACAGATGGGACCCTCTGCAAGCACAAGGAACACATGGGAGTCAGCCAATCTAAACGAATGTGTTAAACTTGATCCACACACTGCATCTCCTTGAGGTTGCCAGCCAGATTATTCTGGGTTATGTAAATGAACTGTCTTATCTTTGCAAAGCCTTGCACTGTTTAGGGAAGCTAAGCAAATTTATAGATGTGCAGGTCAAATGCTGACCAACAGTGGAAAGGGGATGTCATTATTTCACAGGACCGAGAAACAACAAATATAAAATGTATGCATATTTTTATGGAAATGTGAAAGAAAGACCAGGATGTCATGTGCATCATAACTGGACTTGCACCCGTTTTATTCCTTCACCCTATTAGGACTACTAAGGAATTGGAAAAATGGTGAGACATTTCTAAGATTTCCAACATACATTTCCAATGTGCCTATCACAACTTGAGCCGAAATGTGTTTCTATAAAGCATCAGCATTGACAATTCCAGGAGCAGGGCCTGATGGTACTGCTCCTACATTTTATTAGCAACCTCATTACCTCCTGTCCTTCTGCACCATCCCATGCTACCCTCTCAGGAGGACCTGTCAATGTAAGCTATAATAATACATGGCTCAAACCCATCTATATCTCCAACCACACACACCGTGCTATTAAAGTATCATTTCTTTCCCCAGGGTCTTCCAATTCCATAAGAATGCCCTCTCTAACAGGCATGAGAAATTGATATTAAAATTGCAACAAATTACTCTCCAAGAACCCAAAGAGTTTGTTGAGCCTTATGGACATCTGACTGCACCCCTAAACTCCAACTTCTGTTCTCCTTTACCTCACAAATGTCTACTCTTTAAATGCACTAGGCTCCCCCATCTTAGGATTCTGTTTTTTCTTCCACCAGCTGAAATGAAGAGTGCTTGGAGGCTGCCTCTTATATATTATCCTCGCTACACTATTGTTACTTAAGGAATTATTCTACTTCTCTTACTTATCCTCACTGAAATTACCTTTTCTTCTTTGTTTCATTACCTACTATTTCTCTTTCCCAAATCACACACATAACTCATAAGTGTGAGATTTTTATTCTTAATCTTACCATATTTCAAGGGACTTAAAAATGCAAGTCATGGTAGGCATTTAATTATTTTTCAAATAACTATTAAGTGAAGCAATATTGGCACATAATATTTTCCCAATAAATGTTTTCACTCAGGTGCCTAATTTGATTTTCCTAAAAGATATTTTAATACGACAAGTTATTTATCTACATTATTCCATTTAGAAGAAAATTTCTTAAGCTCCCAAATGCATATTTTGTGAAAAACCAGTGCTCTCTTGATGCAAGACTATATTTGATTAAAACGTTATTGCTTTGTATATGTAGGACATTGGTTATTCATGTCTAACTGGGGAAAAAGTAAAAGCAACTGAAATTAACAAACTTTTTTTTAAGAAAAGGACTTTGAACTTAAGAAATGCTTTCTATAAACATTAGGCAAACCTGACCACTCTCTCAAGCTCTGAAATAAATGAGTCTAGTGACTGTCAATTTACTGTCAATCAACTGCTGGCTTCTAACAGAAGAAGAAAACATCAGCACCTACTGTCTTAAGGAACACTTGGTAAACCAGAAAGTTCTAGCCTTGTATAGATGATGCTGTGGTTTCTTATATAACATGGTGCTGTATAACATGGTTCTTATATGACATGTAAAACTCCAGGGAAGAATCATGGTCATAAGACATTGTGGAAATACAGAATGTGAGACAGCATGTCGTCATAAACACAGGAATGATCAAAGGAAGTATTAAGATGGCTCTCAAGATATCTGAAAGACCGTCAGGTAAAGGAGTAGATTTATTCTGATTACCATTAAGATTAGAACTGGGATTTAGGAAACACAATTAGTCACAACTAGCATAAGAAAAAATTGTAAAACGATACCCCCTCCACTCAATGGATGGGGTTATTTAAAAGAGATTTTCACTGGGTTGGTCATCACTTGAAAGGTTCTCACCTTTCTCACTGGGTTGGTCATCATATATATATATACATATATATGTATATATATATATATCTTTATCCAGTTACTTGCTAGATGTCCATCTCACACCAATACTAACCATTTTGAGAACCACTGAAAGTTTCCAGGAAATGGAGATAGAATATTCCTGAAACTTGTCTCATGCTTTAAAAAGATTATGTCCATCTAGTAACACACTGGATGATATCGAACCCCTAATGTGAAATATAAAATGTGTTAAATGATAGCATGCTTATAAAATGCAGAGACAGGATAATTCACAAGCAATCACAAAGGATGATGACTAAAGAAGATGACTTTACTTCAAATAAGTAAATGATTAAACTTCAGAACACAAGATGTAAATGGGCCTTAATTCATAAAATAATAAACTTTTCTTCTCAACTTCCTTTCTAGAACATAAATATGTGAACCATCCCTCACAGATCGAGATGAATAACTTCAGATTCTAATATTCAGTGAGAGCAGAAATCACTGTCTAAAAACCAAAGGGTACATGGAAACATGCCAGAGGTATGAGCAACAAGACTTGGATTTTACAGGGTCATTCACCAAGCAACTTAGGAAGGCAGACTTGGATGGAAGAAAATTCAAACTTTTGGCATTTCTAATCTGACTACAAGCAATAAATTGCAATTCCATCTTTCTCTTACAGATGAAATTATTATACTTGTAACTTATCCTTAAAATTCTACCTTTCCATTTTTCCTTTAGATCCATCTAGTCATCAATTGTTGGTAAATTATAAGACCCATATTCAGCAAGGGTAATAACTTTGCAGTTGGAATCATGCTTTGTTACTTGTTGACTTATATTTATAGGAAGAAAAAGGAAAAGAAAATATGAATCCCAACTCTTGAAGTCAGTAACTTCTTTACAATACTATAAAATATTAAATTTTAATCTAGCAAAAAATGAACAAACAAAAAAGACTCCCAGTGAGTCTTTTCCAAAGGGGGCTCTGCAGTTATTAAGGGGAGCAACGGAAATTTAATTCTGTCATGAATTTAGAACCATCTGAGATTTCAGCCTCGGGTTGTGCTTTGGGAGGAAAAAAAAATATTAGGAAAATAGAATCTTAAAATATCTACTGTTCCTGCTTCAAATATTCTCTATTTTCTGCTTTGGAAACATGACCCAAAGGGTAATCTAAACTCTAAATCTAACCTACATTCACAAAAGGATCTGTTCTCTTTGTTAACTGCAAAATAAATATCTCCATCAGATAGGCAGGCATTCCATTCCATTTCTGTGCTCTCCTAAGGGTATACTGGGTGTCACTTCAGTCCACTGGATACATATTCTGGTTAAGAATAAGAACTTTGTGATCAAAGCACCTGAGTCTTACTGACGCTCCATCACATCCTGTCTGCATGGCCTCAGACAAATTACTGAATCTTTTTTTATTCCATTTTGTTTGTTCTTTTAATGTACATGAGGGTGATGACACCTAGCAATTCCAGTGAAAAAATAAATCAGAATAGTTGTTTCCCCAATCCACAGGCTCTCCATCCATGCTTCAATCAATAAAAAAAATCCGAAGTATTCAGGAGATATATCTAGTACTGAACAACTATGAACTTGAATTATTATTTATTCAACATACAATATAGCAACCAAGTAGATATCATTTGCATCATATCAGGGTTTGTAGATAATCTAGAGCTGGTTTGGGGTATATAAAAAAGTACAAATACCATGTCATTTTGTGTTAGGGACTTGGACATTTGTGGATTTCCATATACAAAGTACTCCTGGACATCTTCCCATGGATAAGAAATGACGGACAAGTGCGTACATAGACTTAAGATAATCAAAATGTATTTGCTAGAAAAGAATCCCACTGGTGGCACTGGTTGACTGGTTTCCTTTGAAACCATAGATACATACGAGGATCCCATTAAAATCTTAATAATTATCACTCTTAGTTGTGTAATAACTCACACAATACATTCATATCAACTGCAATACCCAGAGAAACCAATACAAGAACTAAAACGTTTTACAGCAGTGTGTATATCTATTTTGCTTCTGGGATGGAGGGAATTATTAAGAGTCAGAATAACTACATAGCCTTTAATTGAATTTTTTTTTACTGATATTGGTCACTTGAACAGGATACTGACTGTATTTTGCCACAAACAGGATAACTCCAAAAATGACACTATATATTGAACAAACAACAACTGGCATGTTTGGGTATCATTAAGATAAAAGTGAGCATGCGTTAACCAGAGCAGACAAACCTTTCATTGGAGGTGTTTCAACAGCATTGTGAGTTTGAACACTCTACTGCGCAGTGCAGCTTGTTAGCAGGCAATGAAGGACGGTTCTATTAAGCTTGGGGTGGCAGAGAAAAGTGTTCATACAACTCATACTCATTTTCCCTACCACCAAGGGCGAGGGTACGTCCAGAAAGGCCTTCACGTGCAGGAGGTCTCTGCAGCTCACAGGTGTGGTCTGTAATGAGGATGCCATTTCATGGCCACCTGGTGTTATAGTTCACCTAGAAACCACATAGCTGTTTTGATTAATACATCCACTTACAAGAGAAAAGACTTGTACTCCACTTTTACCCAAGGGAAAGATTCCCTTTCAAATTCTAAGCAAAACAGAGCTCCAAAAAAATTTGAGAAAGGAGGGCGTACAACTCCTTTGCCTAAAGTTCAAAAGCGAATTTGACAAGAGGCAGGAGGGTTGGGGCTTCAGATTGAAAACAGCCTGCAGACTTTCAGAAGTTTATCGGGATTCATTTGCACTAATAATTAACCCTTTCTCTTGAAGCAGGTGATACTAAGGGAAACTTGATGTAGGAAGTCCCCAACTCCAGAAAACAACTCCTGCTCTGCTAAATATTATGAAGGGAATCCCACGAGAGAGTAGGAGAGAGATATGTAAGCAATCAGGAGAATGGTGTCTTAGGTAGAATTGTATGCAAAATATATTTCATGCAAAGTACTTTGTGTGTGTGTGTGTGTGTGTGTGTGTGTGTGTGTGTGTGTGTGTATTCAGGTACGCGTCGGGGGTAGAAGAGGGAACTCTCTGTGCCTGTAAAGGACTAAGGGTGACCTCAGGAATCATCCTGGATTGCTCCACTCCTTATAGCTTTGCTCTGGGGATTCACAGGCTCCACCTGTCAGGAGGAAAATTCAGGCCGTAGCCATTTCCGTCCAAAGCAAAGGCTTAACCTCTGAACCTCTGCCTGGCCCTACGAAGGACTTTTTAATCCATCTATTTATGTAATTTTTAACTTTATTTTTACTAATACCTTCTCCCTCGTTCGACCCTCCACCAAAAGCAACCTAGTAAGCTTTCCCATTGCCAAGCACAGAACAAGTTTAATGGTATGAGTTGGTAATGTTTATCTGTGGAATTTCATCACTTTTTCTTGTATTGTGGGGAATTGACTTCGATAAAATTAGATTTTGATAGATAACTGTGAAACATATTATTTAGAGAGATTTCAATCTTTTTCATCATCAATTAACAATGACTAAGCACATGCGGAGAGCAAGGTACTATATTATGTCTTTCCTGCCAAATCTTTGGAGAATAATAATTTATCTTTCTTTTCTAATGGAATTGCAAAACAGTCTAGAACAATTGTCTCCTGCTAAGTAATCAGAACAGGCAGAAGGCAGTTCCAAGGAAGGAAAAGGATGTGGACACGTGACACAGAATGTCAGGCTTCTGTGGGGCCACAGCCATAGAGTCCCACGCTCAAAAGCACCAGGAAGGTAGCAGAAGTACGTGAAGCTAGACATAATATCCTGGTCATGGGCGAAGCCGCCTAAGAGCTGAAACCTGCAAACTGTACCTAAGATTTGAGGTTCACAGTCTGAATAACAAGTAACAAGTGCAATGTCAGATCTCCTATTTTACCTGTAGTCCCACAACCATCATCCTCACCCTTGATAATTAAGACAAGCTCACTAGCCCTGCATTCAGAAAACACAAATTTAAAGATTTTTCCTTACTGGATACCACTTACATGAATCTTAACAAATCACATTATCTTTACTCGTGTTGGTCTCTTCTTCAAGATGTGGGCAATAACACATGCCTGCTTTGGAAATGTTGTTGATTCATCTAAACAGAACACTGTGCATGTGTGAAAGACTAATATTTTAAAGTGTTTTGTATATTAGAAAGTCATCATATTCAAATAACTCCTGCAAATATTTATATGCTTCTTTTAGATGTAGAAAAACAAATTCATTTGTTCCAAAAGGTGATTTAAAAAAAAAAAAAAAAAAGCAGACACTTCTCACGGAAATTTATCACAGGCAAACTTTTTTAATTTGGTAATGAGTCATCCTCTAGTAAATATTTTCAAAATGAGAGCTAGAAGCCTAACTTCTACACCTAGACACAGACATGTACACACACACACACACACATAAAGACACACACACATTTAAAAATATAAGAGAAAATGGGAAATTTTGATTTGAAGGATTCTGGGGAGAACAGATAATTTCCATTTATATAACAGGTAATAAAATTTCCTCCGAGGGACTGAAATTATGGATATTTAATTAATCTTAGGCTATTTGGAACTTGAACAATATGTAGTATTAAGTATTGTAGAAAGAATTAAAGAAAAGGAAGAAATTTCATACATACCCATTCATAATTAACAGTTTAAAACATCACAGAAAATAAAGCCAAATTAAAGCAAAGGTCCTGAAGATTTCCTGAAATGAAATAAGCATGTAAGTTTCAAAGTAGTTTTTAGTGCCAAATTCATGAGCCCATTTATAATGAATTCTGACATGCCCAAAAATTAGGTAACCTCAAAAGCCTCTGGCCAACAAGTTGAAAGAAATGTGAGAAGAAATGGTAAGTGTATACAAGTTTTTATTTGAATGCTGTTTTACTTATATTTGTGCATACTCTTATGTATCGTATACTTAAACTATGTAATAACAAAGCTAGAAAAAAAGACCTGAAAGGTTCAACAGATCTTTGCTGGATGAAGTCCAGGGATGGAAAGTAATGTATGCAGCATCATCCATGGGTGCAAAGACAATAACTTTAACACCACCACAAGTCTTTGATAAAGAAGTAAATTTTAGAAGATGAAATACCAGGTCTTTGGGAATATTTGGAACTAATAAAGGTATTTTTGGTTACCACAGGACAGATGGGCGCTATAAGCATTCTGTGATTGGGGACTATGGACCCTAAACCTTCCATAATATGCACGTCATTCTTGCATAAAAAAGAGCAACCTCATCCAAAACGCAAAAAGCATCTATGTTTAAGCTCACCATAACTGTCTTCTGTTATGCTGATGTGGCCTTAATTAGTATAGTGTAAGAGAATTCAATCAAGTGCAACATCCAACACTCATAAAACTTCCACATGTACAGTGGATAATTTCAATGCTAAATAGGACATGATCTAAGCCTCCTAGATTTTTTTTTTAAACAATGGATGCATTTGCATCTATAACTCCCTTACTTGTTATTTAACCTTCACAAGAACTCATTGTTCGGTCATTCCTTTACTTTCTGGACTTCAGGAAAGTAGCGAAGAGGAAATGTTTCACTGAGTATTTGATCTCATTTCAATAAAGAGTTTTTGGACCACATTCAAGAGAGAAGTCTGGTACAATCCAATAAGGATAATCTAAATGCATCAAGATTGTATTATTACATGTCTCTATGAGAAGCTAGTGACACAGGCTCTCCATGTTTTAACCCATCTTTCTTCATTAAATGTAAAAAAAAAAAAAGATTATTTGCCAATAAGTGTAACTTTTGGAGCTTCAGAAAACAATGTAAATTCTTATTATCCGTGGATACCTGTTCATATATGCAAAATAACTTTTTCCCATTTTCATGAATATACATGCGTGGTGGGTATATAATATGTGAGTGAGTGTGTACCCATGCAAAGAACCAAAGATGATATGGACAATAATCCTTGAACACTCTTCCACTTTACTGTTTTGGAGGATGAGTTTCTAAACGCAGAGATCTGATTAACCATTTTGTTCTGTGGATTCTCATTTTGTTCTGTACTCCAAGGGCAGAATTAAAGAAAAACTAACACACCCACCTAATAATTTATGCAACAACCAGGAATCCAAAATCTATTCCATCTGTTTATGTGACAAATGCTTTAATAGAGGACCCCTCTCTCCAGCCCAAGTCAATAGACCCAAAATAGGAAGATGGTTTAGAAAAAATATTCAACACTGGTTTAAGTAGAATTATGTGTAATCAATTTACAAGATGCAAATAAAACTTAAACTCTTTATATGATTATCTTAACCCATTCATGGCAAAAATGCTTGCCAATAGTGATGGCTATCTTGCCATACTACTTAGTTACTTGGTCATACTAGTGCCAAAAGGTCATCTACATATCATGAGTCACCTTGTTTGTAGTAAGGACTGGTATCAGAAGGAAAATTAAGAAAAAATTTTCTTTAAGTAATTAGGTTTACCAGAAAAACTAGGTAATCTCAATGGCTAGGCTTCCCAGAGACCAATGCATTAACAATTTTCTCAAGGTCTACTTTTAGCTAAACTGTCTCAAGGTCCAAAGTTTAATCTAGGTCATCAAGAAAAGAAAGGCTATGAATGATTTTACTCAAGATAATTCTTGGAACGATTTCTTCTGATGTTTAAAGCACACAGATCCAACATTCTCACTTTGGTTCTTGACCTATTTACAGCATAAGATCTGCCAGCGGGGAGTGCTAAGGGATGTGTGTGGGAGAAGGCAGCAGTCTATTTAATTCTATAATTTACATGCCATCGATACAAACTATTGCTACTGGGAGTAAAGGAAAAATCCCTTTCCAGTGTGACACATCCTTCCACAATACTAATATGTCTCATTTTTTCGTATCACAGCTTATAAATTCTGTGTAACAACTGTGTTAAATGTGAAAATTCTGAAATTACAAAATTCTGTACATCTCTTCCCCTGAGTCATCCTGGGCCATCTTTTTTTCTCTAAGTAAACTGAAACAAACTTTCAACTGCTGTGAGTTATAGCTAATTATTATGTTTTTCAAATGTAAAATATAATATGCATACACATATTATAGTTCAACAGTTTATAGTGACTGTATGAAACTGTAATATGCAAATAGTTGTTGACCTCATGCATCTGAGTGTCTCTGGGAATCTGCTTTATGAATTTAAATATTTAGTGACTTTGTGTCATGAATCCAAGCAGATAATAAACATCTCTGGTATCACAAAAATAAAGAGAAGAAAAATGTACTGGAATCATGTGAGAAAAAAAGACAACTAATAGTTTAGGAGAATGGTAAATATTAGTGGACTACCAAAATATTCTCTGGCCAAAACAGTCATTTTTTATAAATTGATTTTCTTAAACATTTTATCCAAGCTTCACATGCTTCTGAATCCATTGTTTCAGGGCTGTATAAAATGTTTCCTTTTTCCTGTGACATTTTGAAAGTTTTGCCTACTGATATCAAACGGAAAGATTGAAATATTTGAAGATATTAATTTTGTATTATTTTCACTCAACACCATGAGACAACTTATGTAAACATGTACTGTGTAGGTTACTGACTTTATATTTCACATTGGAGCACTTCAATGGCCATGTTGGCTATATGAACCTACTGCACAAGGTATACCGATTACCTCATGACGAATACACTGAGCCTCTGTACATCCCCAGCTAAGGAGACAGAGGCCCTGAGATGATTACATAGTCAGGCAGGAGCTCAGCCAAGATTTTAATCCAGGTCTTCTGACATTAAGCACCTTTCATTACATAATCGTTGTCTCCCTAATGAGGTTTTGGTCTATTAATGAGACCGAAACATCTCTATCTTCCTCTATGCAATTGATTTTTTTCCCTGCTAAATGACAGAGGAGTCAATGAACAAGTGTAATAGTATGCAAATGTACAATGCCCCCCAAGAAGTAGAAAGTCTTATTCTTAATATTCTCCCTGTCACGCAGAACAAAGGATCCTAGCAATCGCAGGAACCAGTGTCCCATTCAAAGAAATATTCCCATGAGTGCAGTGTGATTTTCCCCCCTTACCTAAATAATGTAAGGATTAAAACCAGCAGCATGTTCACCAGTCATGGCAAGAGTAACTAATCCTCATGAAAGAACAGACTTGAGCCAGAAATGGTGACACATTTGGACTGCTGAGTTCTTGCAAGAACCAAAGTTATATAGACCAGCTTGGGCTTCATACTGAGACCCTGTCCCAAAAATAGCAAAAAAAAGAGCCAACAATTACTACATAAACCTTAATCAGATCTGAACATTCTAAACCATCCTTTCTGATTTCTGATATTTTCAGTAATATTAGCTATAAAAAATAATGAGCTTCATTGTGAACATTTCCTAGCATATGACTGCATATGCCTAGATATCTTGTTTGCACAAAACTATTAGAAGGAATGTTAATGACTTGTCATTCTGCATTTTTTTAAAGAGCCATTTTTGATAACAATGGCATTAGCTATCTTCTTCCCCAGAGGCAACAAATACTAGATACTACTACTCTTTAAGAAACACATTTCCTAAAAAAAAAACTTAGCTGGATGTTTTTGTATACAGCCTACTGGATTTTACAGGTTAGAACTGAAAAGTCAACAGTTAAAAATAATGTGTGGTTTTAAATTGGTTATCTGTAAATATGACTTCATAATTCCATTTTATGCAAATCATAAATTCAACTAAATATGTTCTACCAATGGTTGACATGACAAAAGGGTTCCAGATGGTCTGGAGATTATGAAATTTCTGCAAAACTATTGGATTATGACTTAAAATATAGGTAATAATTTGTAGGTAATCTAGGGAGTAAATGGCTCAGTTCCCAATGCGTTTTCTTTAATGTTTATTCTACGATTTGAGGTATGTATCTATAAGAAAAAGAGAGGAAGAGGAGAGGAGAGGAAAGGAGAGGAGAGGAGAGGAGAGGAGAGAGAGAGGGGAGGGGAGGGAGGGGAGGGAGGGGAGGGGAGGGGAGGGGAGGGGAGAGGAGGGAGGGGAGGGAGGGGAGAGGGGAGGAGGGTAAGAAAAGGGAGAGGGGAGGAAGGGGAAGGAAGAGGGAGAGGAGAGGGGAGGAGAGGGGAGAGGGGAGAGAGGGAGGGGAGGGGAGGGGAGGGGAGGTAAGAGAAGGGACATGGCGAGGGAGAGGAAGGGACAGGGCGAGGGGAGGGAGGTGAGGGAGAGAGAAGAGAGGGAAGGGGAGGGGAGGGTATTATAGAGGAACCCCCAGGGGAGGGAGGGGAGGGGAGGGGAGAGGAAGGGACAGGGTGAGGGGAGGGGAGAGGAGGGGAGAGGAGAGGACATATAGTCTTATCCAGTAACCTATTCTTCAATCACACTTTTACTGTCCTAAGTATTATTTGGGATCCATCACTATCAACAAACAGCATTATCTAAAAGCTAAGAAAGGAAGATTCCTACCTAGACTCCATCCCAGAACCACTTAACAGAACACACATTATCCACAAGATGCTAAAGTATGTCAGTACCTATTAACTCTATTTTTCAACTCCAGGTTCAGTGCTTCAGCTCAACTCCTGCAAAGAAGAATGAACACATGGTCTTTCTCCTACCAGTTTCCTAAAGTACTGAGCTGGTTCCATGTGGTCGCCAGAGCAGAGACCAAGAAGCTGCTTAGACTTCCACCGGTGTTCCCAAAGGGCAAGGATGGTTTGTTCTCTATTGAGAACAGTGCCTACAAACTAGTGGTGTACAATGCATACATGATGAACATACAAACTGAAAAACCCTGCAGTGTAGGGAAGTCCTCTGGATCCATGTTGCTAAATTCCTCAATCTCTTCTCAGTCTTACCCTATGCTGCTCTAAGTTGAAACTTGCATAATGCAACACTGATGTTCCTTTCTCACTCATACTCCTTGTCAATTTCCTACAAGTTATTCCTTAACCTTGATATGTATACCACAGCATGCACACACATCCACACATACTCAACTTCTTAACTGTCTAGCAATGTCCTAGGAATAGAAATGTGTCATTGTTCCAAAGATAATCTAAGTCTTCCAAATTAAAGGCAAATGTCTAATCTTTTAATTTTTATTTAAATTATTTTATTTTTCTAGTTTTATAGGTGTATTGAGTACTTATCTTTATTTCTCTTGCTCCCTCTCTGATCTATCCCACTCCTTCCCACACTACTGCCTGTCTGCTTCTATGGACCCCAGAGTTCTCTCTGGTTTGTTTTCTTTTTTTAAATTTTTCTGCTTTTACAAACATAATGAGTACTGTTCCTTGCATCCCTACTTCATCTCTCCTTCCCATCCCTCCATCAATCCCACCCTCTTTCCTGTCTGGTTCTATGGATCACAGGTTCCTCTAGCTTGTCTATTCTAGTGGGGGTTCAGGTCCCTAAAAATTTTATTTGTTTCTAAAATGTCTTCATAACAAACTACAGAGATGTAGTTGTCATCACTAACTGGATTTCAAAAGTAGATGTCACTTTTGGTTCTTGATACAGGAATCAAAAACAGCATCAAATTCAAAGCAAGCACTTAAGCTATGCAAATTCTGCTTACCACACATGCATCTCTGAAGCCCAGGTCTCCTAACATTTGTGTGACCTTTCCAGCTTTCTTCTCCCTTGCACTATATTGCTTATGACTCCCCATCTTTCAATATGCCACTCTCATATCCTCCAAAACTGAATCATGCCAAGTCAGATACACTGAGGTATTTCAAGTTTCCTTTATGCCTTCTTTTATATTATTATCATATTTTATCAAGGTTAAGAACTTAGCTGTTTTGAACCATTAACACATCTTCCTTCTGCGAGAGGTAGGATATGCAGAGTATATGCCTTCTGCTTATTTCAGCCTGAGATATTTCATAATGAAAAAGAAAAACTTAAAATCGGTGAAGCAGGTCTATCAAAAACTTTGAATGTGTAATTTCATTGAGGAGGTAGAACGTTCTAAGCCCTAAGTGCTCTAATCTAATTCAAGAACTGAAGTCTCTAAAATGTGGAAGGAATCACCGAACTATGCACTGGAGCAAAAGTGGAAACTTGAGGACAACAGGTTTAAAACTGGCAACTGCCACATCTAGTAATAACAAAGCAGTAATGACTAGTGGGTACAGAGGTCACAGAGGAAAGGAAAAGAGGAAAATGATGGCAAGACCATTCTGGATGTCCTTGGAAAGCTAGGAACCCTAGACATTTGGCCTCTTAGGTAACAGAGATTTACAGAAAGTACCCTTGATGAAGCTACAGGAGCTCCTAACATAACTGGGAACCACAACAAAAATCCTAATAAGGCTACTATTGAGCACTCTGGAATTTAAATTAGAGAATGACCTTGTCATATGAAATCAGATGTAATAGTCACAAAAAATGAGTCAGTAATATTCATCTTTGGTTGATTATTTTAAGGCATATCCACGTCTAGCTCAAAGGAAAGGGAAATCTTATTATATTGCCATCCATCTAGTTGAGTGATTCCTTTTTGTGAACCACTGAAAAAAATCGAATTGCTCTTCACAGATTGTTAGAGATAACAGGAATAACTTTTTCAAAAATTTTTGTGACATGTTCACATTTCATATCATACTATTAAATATTCAATGTAATAAAAAATAAATTTAGGGATCATGTGTTCTTATTGAATTGTGAAAATTTATCTCATTGTATTTTATGAAAATATCAACTTACACTGAAGAAATACATTACCTATGAAGGAGAAGTAGTTACTTATAGTGGGAGAATACAGAAAGGGACACAGGGAAGAAAGGGAAGAAAGAGGGAAAGTTATGCAATGACAGATACATGCAATGCAATCAAATTTGATGAATTAGGCAGTGAGAAAAGGAAAGCTTCATTTGCACCAAATGTGTCCTTAGGATGGCAGTGAGCAAATCAATGATTCAGAGAAACTGAGAAGGCAGGAAAAAGTACTTCAGCTGGCTTAGATAGATGACCTCATCATAGTTTTAAACAGAATGTCCATTATAAGCATAAATTATCACACCATGAAACTTGAGTAGCCGAGATGCTGACCTGAAAATTAACAATCAAGTACACTGCAAAAAAAAAATTAAATGAACCTTCTTTATAACCAGCATGGTGTTGATTAGAGAAAAAAGCAAAACCACTGTGACTTTTTTAAAAATTGCTATTGTTATCATAGAAATTAGCTGAACTAGCAATGAAATACAATACTCCACCTGTCTTAAAATAATCACTTCTTTGCTTGATGTGAAAATCTGTTGAATCTGTTGATAGATACCAGTTCTTATTTGTAAAATGTTAGCAGTAGAACAGAAAATAAGGTTATGCAATTTGGTTGGATAGTTTAATAAACTGATGCTCAATGATTTGCATATTAAATAATATTATGACTAGTGTTCCAAAATTAGTCCAAAACATGCCATCAAAACTTCAACATCAGGTTTGGGAATATCCCTTTCAGAAAATAATATTCTCAAATCATTATAAAATGTCTATAAAAGTCATAGTATTATCATATAAATAGCATGCATAGTTATTTCATTCATGGTATTGAAAATTATGAAATGTGTATTTGCCATGTTTGGTTTGTTTTCTCCTAACACATCCTGAATTTGTGCTTACCTATTTCTGTCTTCCAGTATGAATCGAGGTCCTTTCATTCACCTTTCAATCAGACAGTCATTTTTTTCAGATAGTCATTTTTAGCTGTTGTATATGAAAAGATATTTTTGATATTTTAAATACTTTAAATTTATATTTTAAAAGTATTTTAAATATAGTTAAATAAATGTTTTTGGTAACTAAATATTTCTTTCCTCATAGAAAAGGAATATAAAATTTGTGAGTCAATTTTTGGAAAGAGGGCAAGGATAAAAAAGAGTAAGTATATGCATGGATAGAAATACAATACAATTTTCTACTTAGCATTATTAATGAACAATAAGAAAAATAGAAAAAAGAATCATTTTATGAAACAAATTAACAACAGCAATATGTACAATATTGGGCAATGCTTGCATAATTTTGGTCAAGTGTTTGAAAAGACAAACACTACTTTGAGATGCATCTTTTCTTATGAAACTTTATATTTTTCCTGAATTTATGACTTGTCTTTCTTTTTTTTTCCATTACATGGTCTCCTCGTAAATATTCAAACAAAAAATTGAATTCAGAGTTTCATATTGTCAAAGATATCAGGTAATCCATATTCTTGGAATCTCCTATTTTTTTATTCCAGTTTGGAATGGTTATTCTCTAAACCTGATAAGAACCGTCATGTGAATTATTTTGAACTTTAATTTTTACTTTTCATGTAGCTTCCAGGATATCATCCTATGTTACATGGAGACCTTAATCCTTCATACACACATTTATTTTTCTCATTTAAATGCCTTTAACTGGTAATCATACCAAGGACTTAGACATTTCATGAAGATATTTTCTGTAACTCGAATGTACACTTGGAATATGGAAGGTCCTGTCCTTTGGTTAGGAGATTATGTTATAATTATTTTGAGTTCTTTTTGTTCATGTGCTCTTTTCCTTTCTGAAAACACTATCAGGTAGATGTTACATGGTCTACTGGTTGTATTGTATAGAATATTCCCTTAATGTTCAAACCCTTTCACTGTTTTTATTTCATATTTCAACATTTTCAGTTACTATAAGGTTTCCCTTCATCCTCTTTTATTCTGGTTGTAATCATATTTCATAAACAAGTGAGATTTCTTCTGTTTAATATTTTCTTATTCAAATCTTTCTCTTGTACCCTAATTATAAATTTAGTTCTTTTTTGTAGTTTTTTTTCTTTTATTGTGGTATACTCTGAATACTTGGTAATTACTAAATATATTTAAAAATAAGATCATAAACCTAGCCTGAGAAATCTGAACAAGGGTTGCAGCTAGTCAACCATTGAGTTTCACTGAAGAGCAAAAAGTCCTTCAAAAATGATTTGGCCTTCAAATGGCACTAATTCTAGACTGGAGATACTTCCTCCAAGAAAGAAGCTATCTCTGAGCTGCCGTAGAGACAATCTGGTGGTGCCATAGGCCTGATGGCTATACTCCAGAGAGCTTGCTGCTTTTTAAACAGACTCTACCTTCTGCTTGCCATGATGTTCATATGTCTATTGTGTCTTTAAGTCAAGGAATCCACTGAACAAACTTACATTTGAGGAGAAAGAGGACCTGAGTAGATAGGCATACCATGCAGAAGAAGGGAGCCTGCAGAGCTATAACATATTACATTTAAGTATCCCCCCACATTTCTGACACTTTACTTTTTGGGTTATAAAGTACCTATTTGCTAATTCCTGCCTAAGTGTAAACCTGCTTCTTGGTTGTTAGCCTCTCCTTGAGCAAGATTTTAACCCATTGTTGCATGCAGATTGTGTGTTTTGAACCTCCTACTTAGTGTCAGTGAGATATTCAGGAGTGTAGAGTGACAGGCACATTTGCTATCTTGCCATCTTGACCCTATATATTTATATATCCATCTATCATCTACTTACCTATCATGACATTTTCTATTTATCATCTCTCTATCCACCTATAAATCAATCATCTGTCCATTATGCATTTATCATCTGGCTATCTAGCTCCTGAAGTACATTATTTCCTATGAGTATGGTATATGAACTTCATGGGAGAAGATGGCCATGTCCATTATATTTTTCATTCATTCTCATAATTGAAAGCAAGAGTTTGTTCCTTCTCTGGTTTGTTTTGGTTTGGTTTTGATGTTGCTGCTCTTGTATCAAACAAACACAACCAACTACCTCCAATATTAAAAAACTCTAACAGCAAGAACTTTCCATGTGATATATTTGAAGGAATTCAATAGCCTAGGATGATTACTGTAGTTTCCTTATTATATAGAATGGAATGGAAGAGAGTATCATATGAGCTTCTCTACTCAGTATCCACTTTCTATAGTCAGTGCCAAGGATTAAACCTATCTATCATTGAGTAAATGTACAGTTCCATTCCATCTCCAGTGATCCATCAGAAGTTCCCCAGCTTCATTCCCCTTGAAAAGTGACACTGCCACAAAATAACTGTTGAAATTATTGGAGGAAAGGTGAGTATGATAGAAGAAGGGGACATGACTGTGACAAAAAGCTGTAAGAGTGAGTGGCTCCCTTTGCCATCTGTCATTCCTCCTGCATCCTCCAGGACTTCATATAAAGCTCCTCACAGCGTGTGGAGACAACAGATGAACTTATCACAGCTAAGCAACAAAAGAGAGCACAAAAAGAAGTGCAAACTTTTAACAAGAAGAAACATTTAACATTGGATTTCAATCAAAGTTTGAGCCTACTCCATGAATTTCATTTTCCATTGACAATCATAATAAAACCAGTTGAGAATTCACCATGATTCAGTCAGTTTTCTGTGAAAGTCAATAAGAAAGTAAATGTGGGGGCCATGGTGGGTCAGCTTTGATTCTTCAGGGACTTCCCTTCCTTCACATTAAAAGCTTTCATAAACCCAATACAAACACACACACACACACACACACACACACACACACACACACACACACACACAAACAGAAAATGAAGTAAACAGAAAAGCTTTCTCACAGAAACTTCGGGTTTATAAAAGAAATCACTTGAGCAATGGCCACAAATACATCACAGATTTAAAGTGCAGCCTGATTATAAAACAGAAACTTAGGCATGCAAACTGTATCACAAATAGTTTTCCTACATTTTGTAGATATGAAGACTGATGTTATATAATTCATTTTTTTCAGCTCAGAGAAACATGGACATTCCCAATGAGTTTAATCAAACATTTCCAGTTGTAAAAGATGCTTAGCAGAGCTCAGTAACTTGGTTTGTGGAGATTCCCATTTTAATGGGAAAAGTGCTAAAAATTGGAATTTGGTATCTAAGTGTACAACCCCTTATAAAGCATCCCATGAGTATGTTGAAAGTCAGCCAGTTATTAATAACAAAAAGGAAATAAAACAAGGATCACCTCTGGCACTACATGTCAAAACCACCCCTAACACAGTTTACTTACTTGAAAGCACTGTCAAAATTATGGACTTGCTAATGAGAATGGTTCAAAGTATTAGCATAGCCTGCTTACATGCAGATCAGATAATGACAACTTTAGTACAAATGCATGTACTGTAGAAATGAAGCTAAAGCAAGGCATGGTACCTTCTCAGGAAAGCAAAATGTGTTAAAGTATATGCTGAGCAACAGAGCAGGCATGTAAGTCATGAATCTTTAGCAATAATTTAAGGTTTTTATGATAAGACTTGGAGAAACAACATATAAACTGTGATCAGGATAAAATACCATAATACTAGGCTTACAGGAATGTTTCGCAAATATGTACACATACCTAGCATGTGATTAGCACTAAAGAAATGCTTCCTTTATTTTTAACCAGTATGTGGTTGTGGCTGAAAAACTGTTTTATTCAAAAGTTGCTTCTTTGGAATGCATGGGCAGCTCAAAGTGTAGATTCTACAACACTGGCTTGTTTTTTACTCCACATCCTGAAGAATGATGGTACTTTATGCCTACATACACTTAGTCATCTGCATGTACATTTTTGCCGTGAGTCCTCTACTACTTACTGTGAGCTCCTAGACATTAAGAAGATACTAGGCATCTTTATGTCTCGGGCATCTGTCATTACCAATGATAAGCACACATGAACAGATACCTGGAACATGCTCATGCTTTAGGAAACCCAAGCAAGAATGCTGAGTGTACATCTGGATGAGGGACTGTGTGGAAGTTCTTTGTTTTAAAATGGTCCAACTCACAAAAAAAGAGAAAGTTCTCACTCAAAAGCATGTTTAATCAACTGGAGGTTGCAGCCCAAAGCACTTAGTTACAGAGGGTTCTTCTAATAGAATAATGACTAAGAAGAATTTAGTTCACAATGTGCTATGAAATAAAACAAGTACAACCACTAATCTAAACACGGACTTAAAAACTTGATGGCCTCATGTTGTGACTACAGAGGATTTCCTGTTGTAAAAACTTCTGTGCAGCTGCCTTTTTCATGAAAAAAAAGCAGCATAGAAATATGAATAGTCTATATATGTATACAGACATATATATAAGTATATATTTATATAACATTCTCTTCTTATTTTCCCTTTTTCATGAATACATACATTGGATGGAGGAACAGGAAAATAAAAAAAATGAAGTTTGCCTAATAACTCATTTATAAATAAGTCCTAAACAAAACATTTCCAAAACCAATGATAATTTCGGAAAAAGAGATGGGAAAAGATCCCCAAACCACTGAGACAACGTGTAGTGATCAGTTACATGGTAGAAATAAACATAAGAAAACTACTTTTCCCATTTGGCCCTACGCGGTTCAGGATCCAGGACCCTCTCCTGGTGCTGAGGAACACCTGAGAGGTGGGAGACATCGTTTGCTCTTGGTCAGTCTGGTTCAATGTCTTTCAGAATCACCCTCATTTTCTTCAAGGTTGCATTCAAACTTGAATGTCTGGCTTGTCAGTTCTGCACAACCTTTCAAAGAAAATGTCCTGCTATTGCTTTCCACAAAACTAAGCTTACAATTAAACTGGCCATGGATACATCTTATTCTGACATGAAACTCTTGAGTCATTTGGGAACCATGCAGTTGTGATTTCCTCTTTTACTTGAGTTGTTTATTATGTATTATTTTTCATAGTGATCTGTTTTTCTGTTGAGAGGAATGGCAAGAGATGTATAGCAAAGAATTCTTTGAAAATAAACTTGCTTGTGATTTATTATCATAAAAAAAAGAAAACTACTTTTCAAAATGAATTTAACAATACATTCAAAAAAGAATATGATTTCTAATATTCCCTGTTGATTTTTCTGAATATTTTAGAATTGATCATTGGCAATGCATTACACATATACATTTTGTTTACTCTCTCATCACACACTCTCTGATATTTCCCCATCTGTATCAATGCCCCGCCTCCCTATCACTACCTCTCTTAGATTCATGACTTTAGGTTTTCTTTTTGCAACCCAGTAAATTTAACCTGAGTTGTCAATGCAACCAAAGGATTGAAATTCTCCAGTGAAACCTCATGGGACCACCAGTGTGCATGCCACTGAAGGCCAGGACTCCCCTCTCTCTGGATCTGTGGGCAGCGAATAGTTCAACAATGAGGGCTAAACCCCACCCTACTCCTCCCGGATCCAGGCCTGATTGCTGACTGTGCACATCTGCAGCAGCTGTGGGTTCATGAACACATTTGCTGTGTCATCCCCAGAAGAGGGCATTTGCAGTGTGTCTTCCTTACGACTTGATGTTTCCCACCATGTTCCCTGAGCTTCACAGCAGGGTGTCTTGAATGTTGTCTGACAGCTTTTTGAAAACTGTCACTTTTTCGGGGCACCTTCTTTGTACACCCCTCATCTCTGTGATTCACAACCTTTCACTGAGAAAGGAGACTTTTCCCATTAAGGGAAATGCTAGTCACATTTGTTTCCGTATAGCAACATAGATATTTAGAAGGTACTAAGTGGTGATACCAAACATATGTTTGGTCTTGTAAAATGATGTAAAACTATCAAGAACTATCATATTCAATGGCTGACTTTAAATTCTAAAAATAGTCAAAAGTTTCTTAAAATATAGCTAAATACTAAACAAATATAGAGTGTTGTCTATTAATTAAATGTATAATTAAAGTTTTATATAGCTAGTAATTTAATAATTTTAAAAGCACAATCAATAAAGAATATAATTATAATTACAATTGGAGGGATAATTATAGAATGTTTTCTTTGCTTATTCTTCCAAAATATGTGGGACTATAGCCTAGAAAAACAGGACTGTAATTAAGGTTAAGGCAACTTTTTGAAGTATTACCATATCCATCTTTTAAGAAGGGATAAAAAAAAATACAGGTTTTAGAAAAGTCATAGTAGAATCAGTTTTAAATTCAGTTTTAAATGAACACAATGTTCTAAGATTTGGACCCTAAGATATCAAAAAGGAAGTTCCAAAATGTAGGTCAAACAACACAAAGCAGAAAATGTGCAGAATAAGTCTAATAAGCTAATTGAAAACTTTAATAAAGCACTGAACTGACGGATTTTTGTTAAATGTAGATTATAGCTGCTGCTTTTCCCACAGAACAGAAAATGGTAACCATGTGTCATTGTTAGGCACAGATGTCAACTTGACAGTGAGGGTTTGAGCTCTGGGCACATTTGTAGAGAATTGGTGGTTGAGTTAAGCCAAGAGCAAACCTGCAGAAGATTGTCTAGCTGATGGGGAAGGCCCAGCCTATGGTGGGTGGGATTAGGCCCTAAAATAAAATACAGAGAGCTGATTGAGAAAGTTGGCATCCTTGTGCACATTTGGCCAGACATGCTAGTCTGGCAAGTAAGGATCATCCCTCTCACAGCTGCTATGTGGAGATGGTGTGGCCAGTTCCCTTTGGTCCTGGTGTTGGTGTGAGCTCTTCTGCAAAGCTGGACGAGGAACTATAACCAGTCTATCGTAAGAGAATAAACCCCTTGTTCCCTTAAGCCTAAGCCATTTGATGGTGATTTATTAGCAACCACGCAGGCTAACTACAACACTATGAGAGGACATGCCCTATTCTTTAACTGCTTTCACAAATGTACATCTACACTAGCATATCATCAATTACACATCATAAATTGATTCTTTATAATTATATATTAGGAAAACAAACATCCAACAAAAATAAGACAATAGTTCTGTTTATAACCTCATCAAAGAAAATAAATGATAACAAATAAAGGCATGAAAAGATACTTGGTGTTTTCTCATTAGGGCAATTCAAAATAAAACTATCAGAGGATCCCACTCACATACCACGGTATCTGAAACTAAAAAGGCCCATCATGCCAAGTGTTGGTGAGTATACAGAGGAAATGAAATACTCTCTCGCATCATTGGTATTAGTGAAAAAAGTACAATAACTTCTTAAGTGTGGCAGATTCCTAGAACACTAGAAAATGTACCATGACTCTACTCTTAGCTATTCTATTCTTAGCTGTTCCATTAAAAGGAAAGAAACTGCGTGCTGATTCATTGTTCACACGTATCCATAGCAGGTTTCTTTACAGCAGTCTTTCAGAGGAAAGAGCCCAAGGATTCAGCAGGAAGTGAATGGCAAAGCATCCCATGTGCCGGTGGTGGAGTGTCGTTCATGTAACATGATTGGGTCCTAAAACGATTGTACTTGGTGACAGAAGACAGATAGAATAGTGACCATGCTGTAAAATCCATGTACATGATTCTAGAGAATGCAAACCAATCTACAGTGACAAAAGAAAATCTCTCAGGAATACACAATAAAGGACTCTCTGGGAATTGGGGGGGAGGCACTGGGGGATACGGAGGGAGGGGTGAGGAGAGGGAGAGCAGGGGGTTTAGGGGGAGGAGGAGGGAGGGAGGGAACTGGTCTACCTAGTAAGTTTGTATGAGCAGAAAAAAATAGAAAATCTCTGGTTATGGGGGGATATAAGAGAGAAGGTTACAAAGGCACGAGAGAAAACTTTAGGATGACAGATGTGTTTACTTTCATTATTATAGTAAAAGTTTCTGAGGTGCTCAGCCTTCTCAATCCAAACTAAACTGTGTACTTCAGAAATGCACAGTTTATGACACATCAATTTTTTCTCAATACAACTACTAAATAGGCCCTGGTAAGCTCATGACCCATCACTCAAAATAATGTAGACATGAAAATATCTTAATCGTCTTTCAGACTGAGCAGGTGTTGTTTTTAGTTTTTGGCATTAAAAATTCTTCCTCCTCCATTTCTTCTGCTATCACACAGGAGTCTAAGTTCTCATCAACCTCAAGTCTGAGCGAACCAAAAATCGATTTAGCCACATAATCCTTTGGCTTTGCAGGTTAATCCTCTTATATGAGATAATTTACTATAAAGCATCATAAGCAGCCTGTTCCTTTCTCAACATCACACACACACACAAAGAGAGAGAGAAAGACAGAGAGAAAGGAGAGAGAGAGAAAGAGAGAGAGAGAAACCACTGTTTCCATCTGGTTAGTTTGAAATGTCATCCAGAATTCTCTGTCCCCCATTGCCTGGTGCAGTCAGGTGAAACAAGAGAAACGATGTTTCCAGAAGGTCAGTCTGAGTCTCACTATGAAAACAGAGAAATGATCAAGATCAAATTTTACCATTTCATACTACAAGGACTAGAATTCACCAGAATGTGGGATAGAAAGCCTAAGAAGCCAACTTTCCTAGGATAGTCACCTGTCTTGTTTTCCAGCTGAGAATCAGCCAGTATGACCTGGCTGAAAAGGTTGGGTCACCTACATGCAGAACTTCTTATTGCATTGTGTTAATTGCACAGGTTAAAAATAAAGACAATTGGGCCATGGGGTGGGGGATCCAAGAAAGAAAAAAAAGTCACTTGCTCAAACAGTACTGCATGGGCATAAAATGTCTATTTCATTTCTGAAGACACCAGAACTGATAATGAAAAAAGTATTTTAGAGCAAGAAAATCCAGTTCACTCACTTTCCTATGCTAATCAAATTTAACAATTAGGAAATCATCAAGAGTAACATAAAAATAGTATGAAATCCATGTCTTCAGTATAATGAACAGTATCCATTATAAAACATGAAGTACACTCCCAGAACAGGACAAATCCCTACCAGTGCATACTCCTGGTGGGACAGCCAGCTGAGATATGTTCATATGATTGGTAGAAGGGAAACTTCTATTAGATGCATGTGAGTATAAAATGCATAATCTGTAAAGGGAACAAACTATTTTCATTGTTGCACTGTAATAAAAGGATGGGAAAATGAACTCAAGGTATGCAAACTGAGATACCTGGTACATATTAAGTATTCAAAAAGACTGTTACTTAGAGAGAATAACCCCACAGAGGGATATGCTCTTGGTCCTTTCACGTAACCATCACGCTTCAAGTGATCTCAGGCATTCCAACTAAAAGTTTTAGTAAGAAACTGAATTTTTTTAAAGAAGAAAGATATTCCCCACCTTTGAGCAAAACGAAAGTGTACAAACTTTGCTTTCTGATTCCCATTCAAATAATAGATTGGTTTTACTGAACCAATAAAAAGTAACACAACTTCATGTCTATAGTTTCAGCCTTCAAGCTTTTACTGGTTCTCCACTGTGTTTTCTTGTCTGGTTAGTTTGGATTGTTTCTATTCTTGACTTCTGCCCCAAAAAATAATTCCAGAAACTTTCACAGTAAAAATACAGCAGTCAAGCAACAAGAGATAAACAAGTAGAGAGACATTTCAAATTACATTTACTGAGGTCTAAGAATGAGTCTTCCAAAATATAGCTAGCACATGCTGACAAAATCACACTAAACCTAACTTCATTTCTTAGGACGCATTGCTTCTCTATTAATGAAATATGAAAATGGTTATGCCTCTAATATCTATTTTCATTATCACCTAATAGCATTATAGGCTAGACGTGCATTATTAATGGCATGCCAAAGATGGCCTAAGTAGAGCTTTCGTAGCCAAATTGGATATCATTAAAATCAAATTAAGCTGTCCACTGGCAAGGTAAATCTACTTGGGCACAACAGGCTTTAAGAAGTCAAAACCACATAGCTACCCACAAAGGAATTTTTGAGATTTTGCAGCTTTCTGAAATAGCCAATGAGTTCAAGATGTTCAACTAAGCAAATTATTTATCCTTTATAATCTGGCTGTGTAATTCGCAAGGAAAGCCCTCCAATAAATGACTCACTGTAGGATTGTTAAGGTGAAGACTTAGAGTGAGTTATCAAATTAAAGGAGGAAAGATGCAAGAACACCAAAGCTTGGTCAATGTGATCACCAAGCTATGTGAAATAATGTTGAGTTTCTGCAAATAAGAAAACATAAGGGTACTGAGCAAGCAACAGGATTGGGACAGATGCAAACCACAGGACTTTAATCAGTCTCAGCATTGTCGCTTAAGTCACAGAAACAAAAGAAAGAAAAGTCTCAAAATAACAAACAATATAAATATAATATCATTAACCATGAGACAGTCTGACTTAGAATAAGTCAAGGCTGGAAATCACAAATGCAGTTATGAGTGTGCTCTGTTCAAAGGAACTATTAACAGTTTATTAGAAATAAATACTGGGAAAATCTGCTGAAAACTGAAAGCACTAAAAAAATCAATTTTGATGAAAGAAAATAATTCAAACTTACAGAGAAAAAAGGACTATTTGCAAAAGACCTCAAGAGTCTGGTTTGTTGATGCTTTTTGAAGCATTGCCAATTTCACCTGTGACAGATGTGAAACAACTGTTTGGTTAACTGCCTACGACCTTCCTGTGCCAAAGTATGTTTCCACATGAGCCACATTAATCATACACTATTAAAGCTATTCTGCACAACTTTGAATACAGCACTCTGTTAAAGTATGCATTTTCTCTTTATATTCACTTTCTTAATTTAGCACCAAACAGGAGCTAAAATCATTACAAATTATCCCAAAAGATTCTTCTGTACATAAACTATAAATTTGTTCACTGACATCTAGATGAGAAGGTATAAGAAGGTATAACTTGATCCATGAGTTAGTACTGGGCTCACAGCATCTAACAGGCAATCCAGTAAGAGTACAAGAGAGAAAAAGTAGGGTGTTCATAATTGCTATATTATAACACACACACACACACACACACACACACACACACACACACACACACATGCATAAAAGGAAAATGCCTCTAGGATTCTACAAGTTCTAAAGATCACAAATTAAACTCACAATATTAGGAGAAAGCATGGCTAACAATATTTATAACAGACTTTGGAAGGCTTGCTTGACTTAGAAACTAACATTACAGACTACCAGAACCATTATATACACACAAAGTTGGTAACCATAGGGGACATAACATACCATGTTATAAAGACAAAAGTCTCCCTCCCTGACTAAAGATGAATACATGACCTTGAAATATTCACTGGAAGACTAAGAGAAGAAGCTGGATACTGTCTGTTTAATATTGCTCAAGGATATGTTAGTTTCATCTGTGTGCCACCAAAGGGAAAACAAATTCAGTGGGTAGAAGACATCTTATTCCTTGCAAAAGAATTATCTAAAGCCAAAGCTCCCCAGAAGAAAAAAATGTTAAGGATTTACTATATAGATGTAACAAGACACATAGTTATGTCTGATCCTCAAGAGCTAGACTTTGGAAGGCGCTGTCTCAGATGCTCAAATAGTGAGGATACCTGTCTCTGAGGCTCAAACCATTAAGGATACTCTTAGATGATCTAACCTATTTACTCTCATATGTTATCACTACAATGTCCTAACTATAGCATAATCTGTAGAAGCATTTTACACTGTGTAAAAAAAATCCTTAGAAAATAATAGTATTTCTTATGCTCACAGTATAATGAGAAACCAGCTGTAGCTGCAGATTGATGCAAAGTGCAACATTAGTTATTCAAATGTCAAAAGCAGAGTGAACTTCAGCCTCCTGATTTGCTACAACAGTAAATAATGCGTGGTAAAAATATAACAACAAAGTAATATTTTTTCTCAATCTGCATTGTAGTTACTTTTCTGAACAAAATTGTTTTATAGTAAAACCACAAGGAAAGAATTTTTTTAAGACCTAGCAGTTTCCAAACTTGAGAGAATGTGCAGGGTTTCTATTCACAGAAATGGCATAAAAGGCATCCAAAATAGATAAAATATAGAAGAAAATTGTAGTGCAATGTATATAGTGGTTTTGTGCAAGTTTGCACAAAATGGCTTAGTGCAAATTTGTGAGAACCACCTATGATAATTAGAAATGTCACTATTAGTTCCAAAATGCCAAGTGGGGAATAATCCTAGTTTTACAAATGTCGTTGAGATGGGCAGAATACAAACACCAAGAGGAATACGGTAAACCCCAAAGCTGAGGAGATCCAACGGAGATAGAAAAGGGAAGAACAATGAAAGCTGCAGGAACTCCTTGAACTAAGTCAGCTAGTGTTTTTAATTTAGTTTTTGCATTTCTTTCCTTAACATGTAAAGACATTGATCAGCAACAGCAGCTTCCGGTTGGTATAAATAGAACCCAACCAAAGCCCTGGCGACCATCACAAAGAAGCCTGAACCTGACACCTGGACATCTTGTTCTGTATGACTGGGATGTGGTCACTCATGTGGCAACTAATCAAGTCAGACTTTCTAGAAACCTAATGTTCAGTTGTCAGCATTCACTACTGTGTCATTTCCAAACAGCCTTTCTCGTGACAGCAGTGACCCTATGTATCAGTTATTACAGTACGAGCAGACACTCATCACAAATTAGACAGCACAGCAAATACAGACTAGAGTTGATTTCAATTCAAGGCGGACCTATTCATGTCAAAATTTATTTCTAATTAAGGGTCATGAAGGAATTAGTGGTAACTACAGTATATAATACTGCTAAACACATAATAACCCCACACAACAGCCTACCCATGCAGGGTTTTTTCTATATTTGTTTTTAAAAATATGCCAACATAAAAATAATTATAGCTTGCAGTGTTTCTATGTATTTTTCTAAAAAATATATTTGCTGCACTACCATATTTATGCTTAAGCATATGTACTTTAAATTGCTTATACCAATTATAGTGTAAAACACAAGCCATGCTGCTAAATTAAAGGTATCATTAAGTTAGAAATATATGCATAACTATATCATATTTAATATATTATGTTAACAGCATGCTTTCAAAGTGACTTGGCATGTGTGGTTCTATTAAAATTAACCACTCAACATGAAAGTAAACAGGAATGGGTAAGTTCACGCACAAAAAGATGCAATATCAGAAATAGTCTTTATTTTAAGGGGCTGGAGAGGTGGCTCAGGGATTAAGCCTCTGCCTTCCAGGCGGAAGGTGCTGAGTTCGGATCCTAGACGCTGGGCGGAAGCGGAGGCGGCCTGCACTTCTGGTCCTGGTAGGGCGGAGCCTGTGAATCCCGGGACAGAGTAAACAAGGCGGAGGTGAAGGCGTCCATGGTGGTTCCTGAATTCGTCCGTGGTTCTACACACACACACATACATACACACACATACATGCACACATGCGCACACACGCACAATTGAATGAATAATAAAAAAATAAAAAAATAAAAATTAAAAAAAAGAAATAGTCCTTATTTTAATACTTCTAATCTAATAGTGAAATAACTTTTTGGCATTCTGATATGTTTGCACAATAAAGTGTTTATTACCCCACTGCAAGTCACCACTTATAGTGTTTAGGTCTTCTAATTTTTCCATTGAAGCATAGCACTGTTGTCAAGAACTCTACTTAAAACACCTGTGGTTTCACAGCTTTCTAAAAATAAAGGAGAACTCTTTGAAAAAAGTGACCAGAACTATTGTAGTCCAAGTGCATGCTCCAGTTGTATTTTGTTCACAAGTGTACCTATTCACTAAATGTTCATTCAATAAAACGTTTTATGAATGAACAAGGGAACCATAATATGTAAGAAGAAAATGTTTTAGAAGGTGACTATTGTCTATGGAGGTAGCTCAGTAGTAGAGGGCTTGTCTAGAATACTCAGAAAAAAAAACATTGATCATAAACAATGATGATGTTAAAAATCTAATGGTCAGCCTATGATGATCATTAATATCCCCAGTGGGCATAACTATATGCCTGTAAAACCTGGATTTAACAACTGCACTCCACTTATTTGTTTACCCAAATGTCACGTAATCTATCATATAGTATTGTCTGATTTGTACATAAAATTATTCAGAAATTAAATTTGACACAATGCAGAAGTAATTACTGAAACTTCATTCCAACACTTTCAACCAATGTCAGAGGACTCACTATAAGCCATGTAACTCTCAGATATTAATACACAAGTAGGCCAGTGAGATGGTTCAGTATTTACAGGCATCTGCATGCAAACAGAGCAACTTGAGTTGGATTGCAGGAGCCAAATGGTGCAAGGAAAGAACTTACTTCAGAAAGCTGTCCATACGTGCCTGACGTGCTGTCTCTGACTCTCTCTGTCTCTCATTCTTGCTCCCACTTTATTTTATATATATATATGCATATATGCTATAAAAATATATATGCTAATAAAATATTTCTACAAGAATGTATAATCTTAAACTAGAACTTCAAGCAGCATTGTATGCTTACAATAATTAAAATTTGGGGCTGGAGAGGTGGCTCAGAGGTTAAGCCTCCACCTTGCAGGCGGAAGGTCCTGAGTTCGGATCCCAGATCCCACGTATAGACGCCAGACAGAAGCGGGGGCGGCCTGCGCTTCTGGTCCTGGTAGGGCGGAGCCTGTGAATCCCAGGGCAGAAGGAGGTGGAGGCGTCCATGGTGGTTCGCGAATTTGTCCGTGGTTCTACACACACACAGACACACACATACACACACACACACACACACACAAACACACGCGCGCGCACATACACACAGTTGAATAAATAATAATAATAATAAAAAAATTTAAAAAAAAACTAACAATAATTAAAATTCAGGTGATTCTTTTTTCTTCCATTTTTTTAAACAGATGAAATTGTATTTGTCAAGTACAATTGGATGCTTTGAAGTCTATACACAGTGTAGAATAAATACATCTTGTTAAGTAATATATGCATTACTTCATATGGTAATTATTCATTGAGGATAATCTCATACACTTTTAGCATTTTTCAGGAATACAACATATTATTAGTTAGAATCACCATGTATACAATAGATATTAACTAATCTTTTGCTATTAAAATTAAAATTTATATAATACTTTATGATATCCAAGCCTGGAGACTCCTGGAAGCTTGATAGGACATTGGTAACTCAGGCTTACAATATTTGAAAAATAGTGTTTAAACCCATGTTTAATCACATGCATGCTTTCATACTGAGTTAGCATGAGGCACTCAACCAATAGAAAACACAATACTTCATCTATGTCTCTTCCCATACACAGCTATGAGCACTTATATTTAGGAAAATTCACTACAATGATATGTACAATTTTAATCGATTCCACTTGCACAGTAAATGACCATTGATTGATCTTGGGAAATGGTTAAAATTAAGAAGCAAGGATAATTCATACTGAATCCCAATGAATTATTTATAATATGAGTTATTTAAAAAACAAACATTAAAATATGAATTACTTTAAAATGTGAACATTAACCTATTGTGTGTTCATAAAATTACAACTGAGTAAATGACTCATTTCAGCAGAAAAAATATGTATTAGAGAGACACATGACTCTGATATCACCCATCACATCAACCGTATTTGTACTGTGCACCAATACTCAATATTTTGTTTGAAATGCCTATTTGTTAAATGTTTTTATCCAATTCAGAATGTTTGGAGATAATTAAAGTCCTAGAACTGGTTACCAAGGGCTACTAGGATGCTTCTTTCACTGGCAAGATTTTAAGGTACAACAGATTTTTAAAAATAAGTAAAACTTTAACAATCATTTGTGGAGCAGATTCTGCTTGCTGATCTCTTAGCCTTCTTTACACTTCTTTTAAGCACATAAGGATGTGGAAAGAGGGCATGCTGTGAGAGTTTGGTAGGAGACAATCATCTTCAAAAAAGAAAAGCAAGTGTGCAGTGTATAAAAACATATGAACCACATGTTATCAGACCACAGAGAAGAGCTTTCGGAAACATAAATTACATTTGAATAGGTTTCATGAAAATCCCAAATGGCCTAAAAAGTCACTGTGAGATTCCTCTTTAATCCCACTGGATAAGGAACTTACTTTCCCTTAACTGTGAAATAAATTATTTGAATACCATTTTGTATGACTAAGAAGTAGAATTTTGCAATAGTTTGAATGTTCGTTGCCCCCCTCAAAGGCTCTAGTGTTTGAATCCTTCACAGTTGTTAATGATTGGGAGGTTAGCGGCATCTTTAAGAGCTAGAGCCTTGCAGGGAAAAGGAAAGGTACCAGGACTGGCCTTGAGTTTGGAAACTCTGCCCTCACTCCTCTTGCTTTGCTCTGCTTTCTGGATTTCTGCACTAACATGGGCCCATCTCCTGCTTCTGCAAGGCGATTCTTGCCACAATGGACTCTAGAGTCCAATAAATGCCCACATCTCCCCTAAATTGCCTGTGTCCAAGTACTGACTCACAGCAAAAGTCGGGTAAATGCAACAGACTCATTGAAGGTGAATCATAGATGTCATTTTGATGAAATAATTAACTTTTTTTCTTATGGCAAACAATGAAATTTGCTTACTTTTCCCCTAAAGCTTTAGTCATACTCTATTATCATCCCTGAAATCTTTCCTAGAGAAAGAGTTCATCAGTTATGTCAAAGCATCAAATAAATATTCTTTTTGAGGATACTCAAATCAAGGCCTAGCTAAATAATGAGCAAAACAAGCTGGATTTAATTTAATTATATGTAGACTATTAAATCATTCATAACCATCGGAAGTCATTAAGAAAGTATGTAGTTCACCAAAAGCACATATCCTTTAAATCCAACATTTGCTTTTATCCTTTGCTTTCAACACATGTGAATTTGATCTTTCAACATAAAATTAAATTTTATTGGATATTCTGCTTCCACTTTGCACTCTTTAACAGAGTTTCTGAGTAACATTTATTGGAATGTGAATATAAATGTGCTAATCGATGCACAGAGCATGTTATGAAGATTACACATTAATGGTCTTTGTCATAGGTTCTACGATAGTTTATCATGGTTCCTAGCACTCTATTCATGTTAAATAGACATATTTTAGGACTGACTTACTTCTTTTAGCAATCTGTACTTTCTGTTCTTTAGTTTTAATATTTTATTTTCTAATATAGTTCAGTGCATATGGGATGAAGAAAGTTGATTGCTTGATAAACACATTTAGAAAAATATGAGAAAGAGAAAAAAGTTTAGAAAGTAGATTGCTTGATAAAGTCATTTAGGAAATATGAGAAAACAAAAATCAAATCTGGAGTGCTTTTCTATATGAAAGGCAATCTGAAAAGTTTGGGAGAATAAAGTTGTTAAGTCATTCATAACACATTTGTGAGGCCCTAAATGTAAGACAATGTATCTAGAAGATGAGAAAAGAAATATACAAGAGAAATAATCATCCAGGAGGAAATAATGCTCCAGAAATCAGGAAGCAGAATGCTTTCTACCTTTAGCAGTGGCTTTGAGGGACAGAACTGAACTGGAGGTGCACACCAGAGAGCCATGGCGGTCATCTCCTCTGTAATGTCCCCAGGATTCCGTACCTTCTGAAGGTACTTTGCTGCATCAGTAACAATGAATTGTCCTGCTGTGTTTAATCGCAGCCTCTGGTCCCAGCTAAGCAGCCAAATGAAAAACACATTAAATCTTTTTTTTTTACTTAGTTATACAAACTCAATGGGTACCTTCGCTGCCCTCCTTCCCCCCCACCCTTCTCCCCTCCCCCATCCCACTCTTCTCTCTCTCTCTCTCTCTTTTTCTCTGTTCCATTTTCTCCCTCCTCCTCCCTTGGTGTTTCCCACCTGCTCCCTCCCACGCTCCAGAACATCTGTTATATGGGCACTGAATTTCCCCCTGAGTTGTCTATAGTAGTGAGGTTCAGATCTCAGTGGCATAGCTTGGAGCCCCTCATTGAGCTGCCTACTAATATGGGAACTCTGTTATATCTGTCTAACCCCTTGCCTCTAAGGATCCTGCTGCCTGAAGTGTTTTCTCTGAGATCCGCACTATTCTATGGGGGGAGGGACTTGTTGACATGGACTTGTTGACATGTCAGCCATTGTGCAGGTCAGATATCGCAAACCACATACTAGCATTATCCTAGCTGCTGCAGTTCAGACTTGAGTGGAGTATCATGTCTATCAGGGGTCCTCTCCATCTTTAGGCTCTTACAATCTTGCCACTCATCTACCCCAAGGTTCCCTGAGCTTTAGAAGGAGGAGAGATTTGGCTGGTCTGGTTCCTGGTAAACGCTGTAGAGTTTTTGATGTTCTAAATTAAAATGGGTTGTTGTTTTCAGTTTTGCTCTTCCTGCACTGCCCTTGGTGCATCCTGATTGGGTCTTGAGGTCATCTCTTAACCAAAGATAAAAGGTTTTTTAAATATAAGAGGAGGCTTAAAGTAAGAGGGAGAATATAAGTAGGACACAGCAGTGAGTGAGGTTAGTCTCCTGGTTCCGGTTGGTTACTGTCTGTCAGTCTCTATCCCCTCCATGACTAGGGAGATTAAACCTGTCTAGTTCCAAGTGAACAGTAAGGCAAGTAAGAGTAAGCTGAACCAGATGTCTCGCTACTTACAGGCCATTCATGACTGTGGCCTAATTTCTCTATTAAATGTGTCATTTTGTTTCCTTTCTCTTTTTAAAACTTTTTTTTAAATTTTTTTATTATTATTTATTCAATTGTGCATGTGTAAGTGTGTATGTGTGTGTGTGTAGAACCACGTACGAATTCGGGAACCACCATGGACGCCTCCACCTGGAGAGGTGGCTCAGGGGTTATGCCTCTGTCTTGCAGGCGGAAGGTCCTGAGTTCGGATCCCAGATCCCACGTATAGACACCAGGCAGAAGCGGGGGCGGCCTGCGCTTCTAGTCCTGGTAGGGCGGAGCCTGTGAATCTTGTTTCCTTTCTCTTGAGGTTTTCTTTCCCCTTCCCTCCTGGCTACAATTCTGTGTGCTTATAATGGGTGTTAGAGAGACTTACCTTTGAGTATGTCCTTAAGTGAGTTTGGAACTAGGATCCATTTATAAGGGAGAACATATGGCATCTAACTTCCTGGGCCTGGGCTATTTCACTCAGTATAATTTCTTCTAATTCCATCCATGTACTGGCAAATTTCATTAATTCCTTTTTTTGATGGCTGAGTAGTATTCCATTACTACTACCACATTTTCATTACACATTTGTCAACTGTGGGGCATTTTGATTAATCCCGTGACCTTGCTATTGTCAACACTGCTGCAATGGACATGGATGTACTCTTGTCACCGTAGTGAACTGATGAATTTTGGGTTATTATTGCCAGTAACCCATTAACTCTTAACTAAGAAATCTTGTGTTTTCCTTCCAGGACGCTCATGAAAACTCACTAGGGAAGTTACGTAAGATAGTCATAGTTAAGCACAGGTGTCAACTTGACAGTTGAGGGTTTGAGATTTGGGCACATTTGTAGAGAATTAGTGGTTGAGTTAAGCCCAGAGCAAATCTGAAGGAGATTATCTAGTTGGTAGAGAAGGCCCCAGCCCATGGTGGGTGAGATGAGGGCAGAGAGCTGGTTGAGAAAGTTGGCATCCTTGTGTACACTTGGCCAGACATGCTGGTCTGGCAAATAAAGATAGTCCCTCTCTCTGCCGTTATGTTGAGATGATGTGGCCACTTCCTTTGGCCCTGGTGTTGGGGGTGAGCTCTCTAGTCAAGCTGGACTACGAACTTTAACCAGACTATTATAAGAAAATAAACCCCTATTCCCTTAAGCTATTTGATAGTGATTAATCAGCAACCATGCAGGTGAACTGCTGCAAAGATATACTTATTTCTGGGACTTCCTCAAGAGGCTGATTTTGCCTGGCTTAAGGTTAAGTAGAGGCTTTTGGTTGGGTCTTAGTTGTCTTAAAGCAATGAAGAAGCCTGTTGTAACTTGAGTCTACTTGGCTTATGTCCTGGCTTTCATCACTTCTCCAACCACAGGACTTCAGCTAGAAGGCAGAGAATGACCCTGTTGTGAGTTTCAAGAATTTGAAAAAGATTGGGAATGGAGTGTCCCAAAGACATGATAAAGAGGTGAGGGGAGGGGCTCTTGATTGACACTTGATGGATGCTACAGCAGAGAAGCCCAAGACTTTGTACTGATAAGATTAGGACTGTCGCCAAACTATACTCTGTCTCTTTTGAACCCTCTCATCAATTACTGTGTCTTTGACCTGCTGAGCCCCATTTGTCAAGCATACATTTCATATCTAGTAAGATTCTTGGTTCATTTCTACCAATGCAGCCTGTTAGCTGCAAATCCCCAGCTGCTGTGTTCACGATCTGTTCTGTTGTTCTTAATATGAGTCAGAATAATAGCTCAATGACAGTTTCTATGCTTGCAAAACAGAATTTGGGAGAAATAAAATTCCAAGAAAACTCAAGAGATTCTTCAAATCAAAGAGGAAAACAAGAGACGAGACAGGGATAAATGTGGACAATTCTAGAGATATTTGCTAGAAATCTGCAAACAAGACCCCAGGAAAGTTTGCAAAAGTACCTAAAGCCAAGGCAAAAAAAACTACCATCCACAGGAATTTTTTGGGTACCATGTTCCACTCTTCATTGTCTGAGTCTCATGAGCCCACTTTCCTCTACCTGCTGGAAGATGAATCTTCTGTAGCTGAGTCTTCGCAGAGGCAGTATTTGCTGTCTTCAAAGTGAGTCATGTTTTGTTAAAGAACTTTTTGCTCTACATATGGTATCACCTGCAATCACTGCAGACCTTCTTCGGATTCATTGAAAGTCTGATCTTCTTGAACCCAAGGTGAGACATCACCTAGACTTTACCCCAAATGGATTGTCATGGATTGAATGACCATGTTTGGCCTTTTCATAACAATTAACCTTAGCAATATTGTAGCTTCTAGAATGCAAATTATGTCACTAACTCTTCTACATACTTCATGTACATTATTTCACTTTCCCAACAAAATGTAAGAAAGGAATTAATAAAGGACCAACTTACATGTCTTGAGTAAGTTGCCTGAGTTCCTAAGAAAATGGGATAAGCAGAATTTAAACAATCAAAGAAAGTAAAGCAAAACACAACAAAAACATTCAGAGTTTTGTTGGATAAGCAACATTCATAACTAAGACAGTCCAAATTAGAAGTGGTCTATGGGCTCCACTGGAGAATGATGAGGGAGGGACAAGTTTTAGTAGACTAACTGCAAAGGAGTTCAAAGGAAATATGGGAGGAGGTTTCAGCTATCCAGGTGCCACATTTGGTCTATAAAAATCCACAGTTAAAAACTTATGTGTGTATTTTCTTGTCATTCGTAATTGTGAAGTAAGTTCTCCTTTTCATTAATGCACACATTTATAAATCTTTGTCTCAGAAATAGTTCAAGTTAAGTTTCACTTAAGGTGCAAAATCAAGCAAGGCTACGTCATGCATGAAGCTTTACTGGTTCTGTCTGCTTCAGAAGTCTTGCAGAACAGAATCAAAATCTATATGATGTCAAAATATATAAAGAGATTTTTTTTCCAGCACAACATTTTACCTCCCCCTCACCAAATCCTATGCATGGACCATAGCAAGAAGAAAACAGGACAGGAGCAAACAAGGGCATATTCCTATCATTAACTTCTAGAGTTGTTAATTCTACATTAAAGAAAAGTTAGTGGAAGACAAGCTGAGACCCCATGCAAGCTAACTGTTCTAGTTCTATAAGAAAATGGAACATCCAGTTCCATAAAAACCAAGTTATTCTTTTGGCAATTTATATTGTGGATAAACAACCCCAATAATTTGTTGTCTTATATTTCCACTGAACAACTTATATTTTAAAGAACACTTTAGAGCATGAAAGTATTCTAACACTTAGTGGAGTCCTTTGGACAGGGGTGGAGAGAGCACAGGGCAGTGAGATTACTGGAAGGGCGTTCCAGAAGTAGAGCAGACCATATGCTGGCTCATCAGTCATCAGGACACATGAAAGTGCAGCAGCATTGAAAAGACTGAGGGAAGCTAATGAGCATCCTCTTGGCCAGGAAATACATCCCATCCCACACATCTGAAGAGTGAATGATGAGAATGGTAACATCCCACAAGACAGAAAGAAAGTGTTCCCACAGCACTCCCACATGCCAGTCCTGTTGACAAACTGAGGCCCTCCCAACACATTCCCAAACACTATTTGTACTCATAAAGGGAACTGGGAAGTGGTGGCCCCATTTCATCTTTTGCAAGCTTGAACATAATATATTTTATATGTGTCTAAACCAAAGCTGCCAGGGCAAGCTTCATAAGAATGTTAAAATTGCTAATACAATCTTGTTTTTGCCCTAAAACATAATGTTAAAATGAACAATCTAATCAGACCATTAACATGATAGGTTCTAACAAAATCCCCTATTTTCAGAGCTTGTGAGAAACTAAACTGTCAAAAGCAGAAAGAAAGAAAAGGAAGGAAGGAAGGAAGGAAGGAAGGAAGGAAGGAAGGAAGGAAAGGAAGGAGGAAGGAAGGAAGGAAGGAGAGGAAGGAAGGAAAGGAAGGAAGGAAAGGAACAGGAAGGAAGGAAGGAAGGAAGGAAGGAAGGAAGAGGAAGAGATGAGGAAGGAAGAAAGGAAGGAAGAAGGAAGGAAGGAAGGAAGGAAGGAAGGAAGGAAGGAAGGAAGGAAGGAAGGAAGGAAGGAAGGAAGGAGGAAGGAAGGAAGGAGGAAGGAAGGAAGGAGAAGGAAGGAAGGAAGGAAGGAAGGAAGGAAGGAAGGAAGGAAGGAAGGAAGGAAGGAAGGAAGGAAGATGAGGAAGGAAGATGAGGAAGGAAGATGAGGAAGGAAGGAAGGAAATCATGATAACTGGCCATGATGTGTTGTGAAATAGATACAGGAAATCTCCGGAGGTTTCTCTTCTTAAGGTTTCATTTGCACCAAAGAAGGAAGAATTGTTACCACAAACTCCCAGTAACCCCCTACCCAGAGTCTGTCTCCTAGAGCTGACAGCTCAAATGCATGCCAGGGTGCAGTGAGTCCTGAACACTCGAGGTGACAGGAAAGCTCTGTCCCGCACTTCCTATCTCCTCCTCACACCTACCAGCGTCAGCTGATCACCCATGGTTCCACGCTTTGCCCTGCACATGCATCAGAAGAGTGGCTCTGATTTTTATGAGGAATAGCTAACATGATGTTCTCACCCTCTGAAACACTCTTTCTTCCCACCTCTGTTACTCAAATATTTTAATCAGTTATTTCCAATACAGTGTTCTCTATGAAAACTCCTCAAGTTCTCTTCAGTGAGCGCAAGGGGGACACTTTCATGCAGCGCCCTGGTCAGACTGTGCGCTCAGATGCAAACCCAAATCTCAGATCTCGGTCCTTGGAAACCAGGGATCCTGAGCTTTGTGATCGCAATGCCAAGTCAAACAAGAATTGGTTTGCAGGATTCCTACAGCATCGACTCAGTCCATGAATATGGGGGTGGCTTGGTGAAGCTCATTTCACAGTAATGTCTGTGAATGCGGCAGGATGGGACTGGACTGGACAATAATTAAAGCGAGTGGACATTTCCTTCGATTCCACTTTTCTTTGTGTTTTACATTGATTTACTTTGTTTCGTGGTCTGAAATGTGTCCCCCACAGTCTCATGTATTTGGCAAGGTCATGACACCTCTAGGAGGTGGAGCCTTGCTGGAGGAAGGCAGTCATAGAGGGTGGGCCTTGAGGTGGATTAGCCCCACCCTGCTTCCAGGAGACATCTGCTCTGGCAGAGGCAGTCGTGTAGCTCTCAGCCTCCACGATACTTGCAGTGACCCAGGCTTCCTCCGGCTTCTGCTTCAGCCGTGTCCACCATGAAAGGCTATAGCTCCCCTTTGGAACCATAAGCTGAATAAATCTAAATCTCCCTTTCCTCCTAAAGTTGTTTGACTTTGGGTGTTCTCTCAACAGAAGAGCAGAAAAGAGTAACCAGTACACCTTGAGTGTCCATATGGGTGCATGTGCACACGTACACACATGCTTTGGAACACACATGGAGGTCAGAAAATAGCTTGTAGGAGACAATTTCTCCTTCAATCACTGGGAATCGAACTCAGGTCATGAGGCTCAAAAGCACACGCCTTCACCCAATAAGTCATTTACCATCCTTCATTTCTTAAATTCTATATAAAGTATGTATAAAGGTTGCTACATTCTCTTTACCATTGCAACAATGGCTCACTCCATTCACAAAAAGAGCCTGAGAATTGCACAAATAATAAAATAAGGTAAATATTAACACTTGTTTGGATAAAACGGTACTCACAGATGGTATTTCAGGGCAATGTTAAATCTTAGAGACCTGCAACAGAACAGCTAAAAGTACATGACTTTATGTTCACTGTATCTTTCCTATACACACCCCTCCTTTAGAGCTGAACATTACAATGGCTTGACCAGGTTTTCCCATGTGTTCTGTAAATGGTGACCTTGGTATGCATTTGGAGATAGAATCCCTTTGCCCTGAGGTCTCACTACCTTATTTTATTGGGAGAGGATTTTCCCAGGTGCTGCTAGGCTGCCTCTTGCCGTAGCTGTTGACGTTAATTAATTTATGCAAATCAGCTCGATACCATCCTTGATTAATGTCTTTGCTGCTTTATTAGCTTTGAATACTTTAAGAGGCTGTTGGACATGTATGATGCAATATCTGCTTAGAGAATAACTACTCATATGATTAATTTAGGCCCCGAAGATCCATACTTGATCTCTTCTAGTTGATACTACTAATTACATCTAATTTATAACTTTTAGAAAAGTAATCACACCAGAAAGAAAATTAAATTTTATGAATTTCCTACAAATGCTATTGGCACCCAGCCCCCTTAAAATAGCTGTGCACATTTTGTAATATAAAATTAATACAATATGAACCTCTCTGTGCAGGGACTAGGTAGAGACTCTATTTGTACTTTGTCCTTCACTGAGAAATAAGTGACTGTGACATCAGACTATTATATTTATACTATAACCATGACCATCCGACTTTTATCAGCGCACTGCCTAGAAGCATCCAAACCAGTACCTTGCATTGAATATGATCTTGCTAATTTAATTTTATGGTTTAGATATGTTCTGTCGATTCCTTTAGAAGCCAAAATTATTTAATTTCCCTTCTTCATTTATCTGTCTAAGTGGCCAAGAATCATTGTGAGGAAGTCCATGGCTGTGAAGAGTGGCAGAAGTAAGATACGGAAAGCAATACATGCCCCTATGAGAGCATGCCTCCCCAAAATAGAAGCTGAGTTCAAGAGGCTGGAAAGCAAGCAGCTTCATGCAATGCCTGCCCCAGGATTGTACAGTCCTGAACAATAATGGAACCATGAAAGATCACGTGACTAATTCTCATCTGTGTACAAACAACAACAAAAACCAAACCTGCTAGTAAAGCGCTTTTGTGTTTAAAGAAAAGTGACGGCTTCTCCCTGGAGAAATCGTGGAAGTGTCCTGAGATGCATTTTAAATAGTCTGCCAGAGACAGGCACAATTGTGCTGGATTTCAAACAAGGTGACGATATACAGAAGAGGACCTCGTGTCACTAGAGGATGCCAGAGGGTGGAACAAGGATCCCTCCAACACTTGAGAAGCTGGGAGAAGAAAGACCAAGAAGACAAGCAAACTCAAAGTGCCAGACACTGTGGGGGCAGGGCTGAGGGACCACCCTCTCAGTACAGTTCATGTATTACCTACATTACAGTTCACACTAAGTCATGCGCAACACAAGGTCACATGGAGGTATGGGGCTTGGTGGGGAAGTTGTCTTTGCCGAGGCTTGTTTTTGAAAACTCCTTTGAATTGAAAATGAACTCATTCCAGATATGAATTAGAGCTTTCTGATGAGTGCCTGTGTGTGTTTACAAAATGGAAAGACATTTTGATGTGGGGTTTGGCAATCCTGCTCTCAAGGTGTATTACTTCCTGAAAGGTGTGACTTCGACTTCCCTCTCTCTTGCTTCTCTTTTTAAAAGGGAGAAGGAGGCTTATGTAAATGAGCCTGACACTGAATGCTCCATATTCTCTCTGGCCGGCAGCAACAGCACCAAGACTCTAAAACCCAGGGACCCCTCTGAGAAAGACTTTACCTACTCGGAAAGGTTCTTCCATCCCTTTAGGACTCAGCTCACGTTCCTCCTTAATACAAATAGGTCTGAGACACAGCGTCTTGCTCTGTCTAAAGAAAAAAGCAAACACAGTTCAATTATAAATGAATGGGACTTCCGGGTAAGATACCTAATCAGAGCTAGTGGCAGATCATAGTCAGGGAAACAAAAGATGCAAGATATTCTGTCAGTCTTCAAACTGTGTCCGCAATCTGCATACACACTGATTAAAGTATCTCTGTCCCCTTTACTAAGAAGATTCTCCTGCAATGGAAGGTGTTCAATCACATCCTGCTAATGTACAGAATGTAGGTGACTATGAACTGCTTGGCCTTAAATAGAACATCTAAATTCCCCATACACACACACACGTGCGCGCACACACACATCTCAAGGCTCAGAGAACATGGAGGAAGAATTCAAGAAGCTGGGATGGAGAGGAGTGCAGCCAGATAGTGTCTTCTGAGCATGCGTGACTGCTGCACCGTGCAGCTGAGCTTTCTTCTGCAAGGCTTGCGTGAGCTGTGGGCAACATTTCACCAAGGCACAGGAAGATCTCAAGAGATGCTGCCCTTCTCTGCAAGACTGCTGAGAGTTAATGCCATATGGGGGAAGGAGAGCTGCTGTCCTTGATGGTCTACACACTGACATATCGTCCACGGTCCAGAAAGTGCTCAGGTACATGGCTAGTGCAGGTAACCCTGATGGAACTCAGTGGGCTGTACACTCAAAAGGACATGAACATAGGAGGGAGACTGGTTGGGAAGAAAGGAAGGGGGATGGGATTGGGTATAATAAGGGCAAAAAAAATCACTTAAGTCATTGCATGCATATGAGAAAATGTCACACAAAAATTAATGAAATAAAATAAATACAGTACTGGGTATCTTATGCACTATGCTATCTAACTGACCTTTCAACTCAGGCCATGCTTATAGTAGCTAATGCTTGCCCAAATATGTGAGTCTGACAAAGGACCCAGACAAAAATAAATATACCAATATCACCCACAATCACACTGAATGAATACTATCAGAAGATTGAGAGGATACAACCCAGAATGGGGTTATCCAATCATTATCATCACAATCCAATGCTCATGTGTCTACACTCTTTTCTGGGTATAGTGTGAGTCACTAGTATTGAAAACTTTCACAAACCACCTTCTGAAGGCACTGAATCAATCACTTCTTTAGAGGAAAAAAATTTTGATTTTCCTTTTCAATATTTTGTTTTTTGTGCTGGAGAGTGATCATCATAAAAAAGTAACTATATGCTAAATAACAGACTCACCACAAAGGATTGATCCTGCCCCAGAGATTCATTGTTCCACATGAATCAAATAACTGACTAATCAGATTATGTCTTAGGGAGAAAAAATGCACTTTATTATTTTTTTCTTATTGGTAGTCTGGGTAAAAGAAAAAAGCTCATACATTCATTAAAACTCCTCAACAAAGGATCTACTAATAATATCTGTGAATTGCACTTTAAATAAATAAGCATCAATTTTAAAATATCACTGAGAGAGAGAGAGAGAATGACAGATTAGAAGAAAGTAATTTGCTACTTTTGTCTCAGATATTCACTTACACGAGACACAAACTGATGTCCTGTATTGAGGGTTGGGAATGTGCTTTGACATGAATGCAACACATTACTTGTTTTGGGCCAAGCCAGACCTGCAATGGCATCTTGACACTGGACCATAAACAACATAAGAACAGTTAGAAGGGTCAAGCGTGGCTGGACAAAGAAGCTACAATCCTTTTGTTTCCTCTGTATTCCTAGGTCAGATATTCAGGGGGAAATAAAGCTGAAAATCTCACTTTCTTCACTCATGAATAAATACACTACCAGAAGATATGTACTACTAGCATGGGGAGCCATTATTAAAAAAAAAAAAAAAAAAAGGGAAAAACAACGTCAGAGAAGTAGAAGCTCTAAATTGAACAGTTGTCCTTCTGATTCAGCATGACCAATGATACTGGCTTTGACTGCATGAAGACCACATGCAAGGGACAGAGATAGGAAATGAGGAACGAAGTAGCTACTTTAGAAGGAAGAGAAAAGACCTATTTTACAAGTATGTTACCAAAACTTTTTCTGGAAACAATTTCCACTCCTATTCAATAACTAAACTGTGAGATATCCAGAATGTTGAATTACCTCTAAAATATTACCCATCATCAAGTTACATAGTTTTAACTCAGGAAAATAGAGTCCATTTATGGAAAATTATACAACATGATTTTTTTCTTAATTTTTATTGAATGGTATTGCCAACGGTCTCCTGAGCACTACATGAACTTACTTTTACAAAAGATGCATAGAGATATGATCCTTGATTTTTTAATTTATCTTATTATATGTCAATGCAACCAATCACACTGGCCAAAAATGAGGCTTAAGAATGAGTCTTCTTTCACATATTTTATCTTCTGAAGCAAATAAACCTCTATTACTCATTATAATTGCTGATTATTTTGTAAAGTGTCTTCTGGTGCATGGTTAATTGCAGAAAGACTTCCACAAAGGGTTTGTATAGAGGAGTATATCTGAATACTGAATGAATATATGGGGGAAAAGTCCACTTACTACTAAAAAAAAAAAGATAATAGCATTTATACCTTTAGTGAAATTATGCTGTAATCATTAACAGTAAATTAACTATCTTTTAAAACAGATTTCCTACCATTACAGACACATCAATACACTCTTTATAAACTGTATTGCTTGTATTTTATTTTGTAATATGTTCGTTCTGCTTGACCAACATATGCAAGCATATAATACTTAACAGGACTTGGGACTTTCAATAACAATTTTTGAAAATATTTATGAAAGTACCATAGTGTCACTTTAGGGTCTGGTTCGTGTATTTGGTGATGCCAATATCACTAATCTTCTGTGTTTCTTTAAAAAGCTAGCATCCCTACAGTTCTCAAGAAGTGCCTCTCTGGGGAATTTTTACATGGAATGTGAGATACCACGGAACAGGCAGATTTTAGCTCTTTTGTCCAGTGTTCACATTATAAGGTCCATCTACTTGAAAGACTTGCTTTATAATATTTTAAGGACACAGAACAGCACAAACAAACAAACACTGACATAATAATATGTGCTAAGTTAGCCACCCCTTGGTTTGGTACAAGTGACCCAATCAATGACTAAGGAACTCTCTCCACCCTAACTATCACCTGTGAGTGAGGAATCCCAACTAATAAGTGAAACTCTAGTTATTGCATGCTGTACTTGCTACATTTTCACTTATATTTTATGACCGTGCAGTTTTTGAAATATCATTTGTTTCTCCAATCTACAGAGAATGAATAATCAAATGCTAAACAGGAAAATTTTAAGGAAAAAAGACAAATCCATTTACAAGTTGGAACTCCTACTCCATACCAAGTTCCTGACTTAGGGCTAAATGTTGGATTCATTTGCTCGTACTCAGGGCAACTTGACCAGAAAGTAATAAAAGAAGCATTAATTTTTCAGTCTATTCCTCATTACGACCTGAATGTAAAGAGTCTTCCAAAAGCTCCTGTGTTTGGACAGTTTGTTAACACTTAGATAATGAGGAACAAAGTGTGGTCTAGTTAGAGGAAGGGGGACACGGAGCAGACTGGGATGGGCATACGCTAGGCCCACACCAGCCCTTTCCTCTGCTCTCTGCGGAGCTGGTCTATGGAGCTCCCAGCTGTACACACCTGCCGCCCATGGAGGTCTCCTGCCCCAACACCTTCCGTTCCTTGGTGTTCTGAAATCCTTCAAACCACAAGATCTGAAGAAAGCATTCTTTTCTTTCAGATTATTTCTTTTCAGGATTCAGACTACTTTGATTTCTTCATAAACCCATGGAATATGGTGTGCATAGCACTGAACACATATAGCACAATATAATCATAACTAAACATAGAAAAGTCAGCAGGACCCAAGAGGTAGCAACATAGAATGCTTGCTGTACTGATATTAGCTCCACTCTCAACACTAATGCAAGAACTACCACCTTGGAGGTCAGATTTCCAGGGCAGAGTCCTGACAACCATTATAACATGGAATAGAAATCATCCCATTCTTTGCTAAAAAAGACATTCCAGTTCTTTGATCTGTCAACCTGTCTGTCATCTTCTCACATGAACACAATAACAAGTCAGCATTCACACCAGTCGCTGTCAGTAGATCTACTCAATTCATTTTCTCAATAGACAAAACTTCCTGGGTAGTTTCTTTGGCCAAGTGGTTAGCCACGATTAGTATTTTTGGATGAAAAAAATAAGCAAGAAATCCTTTCAATCACCATAGTGAGACATTAGCCATTATAATGAATACACATTTTCAAATAACAACTACTTTGTGGCAGTTCTTCATGCCCACAGCACACTGCCTCTTCACAGCTAAGTTACAATACTAGGACCACATAATATATAAGAGAAGTCTTCCTGGGACCAGTCTGTTAGTTCAGGGTTCTTCAATGGAACAGAATCCATAGAGTAAATGTATGTATATAAAAGAGAATTTGTTGGATTGACGTACAAGATAAAAATTTAAGTAGGTAAAATAATAGCTGCCTGTAACTGCTCGGCTCAGAAGCTGAATATCTCAGTAAGTTTCATGTGGTGCTGAAGTTTGGAGGGTTCTCTGAAAATCCCTAAACCTCAGGGATGCCGGAGAGGTAAAAAGCTGGACTCCAATATCAGCGAAAAACAGAAACATCAGGGGAATATGAGCTCGTCCACACAGGATATGAGAGAGAGTCCAGCTCTTCTTTCTTGCTCTTCCTTTCATCTGATCTGCTATGGCCTGGGTTGATGACATCAATTAGACAATCTACTGCAGGATTGCTCAAGGGTTTGCTTGAAGTATAGATTCTTCACAGTTGTGTCCAAATCTTAGCCTGCAAATATCAGGTTGACACCTGTATCTTACTTCCACAAGCAGTATGACTCCAAGAAGTTTCCTTGCCTTCCACGGTTGGGACAAAAGACTCAACAAAGTTATATTAGTTTTCACAGAAGTAGGCAGTATGTCTTTATGAACAGAGATGCAATGGGAAATTCATGTAGTTGGACTGGGTGATGATAATTCTAGTACTGAGGAGGGGAAGGGGGCTGCCAATTCATATAACTTTAGAAATCCGATGCATCAAAGATTAGTGTTTCTACACTAATTTCCCAGCATAGAGATTACAACCCTCAGGTATCAGTCACACTGCTTGATCGTTATAAAATGAACTAATTTTCCAGTTTTGCTGTCTACATTTTTTTCATAAATGCTCTAAAGGCAATTACATATTACATGTGAAGCTTGTACTCCTGGCTTAAAATATTTCTTAATTCTGTACCTTGCATATAATATCATTTATTCTCTTGATCATTTCTGTTATTTCATTTATATTCAACCCAGAAGACATCCCCCACATTTTTCACTCTTGTGGTTTAGGGGGAAAAATCGACATGTAAACACTTGGGACTGAGAGAAGCATTTCGATGACTGGACAAATTCGCACCTGAACCCTATCAAACCAGCACATGCCTCCCTTGATTGCTAAGAGTCTCGTTAAATTAACATCACTGCCTTATTTAGAGCCCAGACCAAACACTGTGAAATGAAAATGAGTGATGCCACACACGAACTTACAAAATTTCACCATATTCAAGTGATGGTATAGACTCTCTTCTTTGAGTCTAGATGCCCATGGTACTACTTACAAAGGAGGGACTATTTTCTGTTTATGAAATATTAGCTTTTCATGAGATAGATCAGAAAATTTTAAAGACGTTACTGCATTTATGGTGTTTGTTTTCAGACTCTTTTGCTCATCCCTTGACTCTGAAATCAATGAGAATCGCACATACAAACACTTCTATGTAGATTGTCTCTCGGTTAAATCTCAGACAGCTCCAAATCAAATAAACTCTCTCTGATCCTGTTTAGGAGGTTGGGTCACCTAAATTGAAAGACTGTATTCTGAATGCACATGTTATCAACACAGGGTTCATATTTCCATACACATTGACACCCTTGAATCTAAGTGGTTTTATAGATACAGTGTTTATTTGGGAAGAATAGTTATGTGTATATTAAACTTAGATTTTTCTGCACTACATTTTGCTTCTTGCAATGGAATCATAAATTTTCCTAGTAGTATTTTTACATACATTTTCTCTTTCACTTTAGGATCTCTCTCTCTATCTATCTATCTTTTTTTTATTCTTTGACATTTTCATACAGAAATACAATGAATTTATGTGTTTTCACAACTTACCACCGAATCTCAACCACCTTCTGTCCCAATTAATACTTTCCTCCTTTCAAGCAAGTCTCCCTCCTCCTTTCACACATTTTTGCATGTGTGGTCCACTGGGTTTTATCTGAGACTTCTGCACTGGCAAGTACCCTAAGTACTGCTAAGGATAGATGACTTATAACTGAATAAAGAAGCATCTCTTCTCTCTGACATTAGCCTTTGGTTGTGCCTCAGGATAGCTTAGTGTTTCTTGAGATCTTCTCTCAGGGTTGCCTTTTAAGACAAAAAAAAAAAAAATGTCCTTTAAAGAAAGAAACAAGAGGGGCTGGAAAGGTGGCTCAGGGGTTAAGCCTTTGCTTTGCAGGTGGAAGGTCCTGAGTTCTCCTAGACCCCACGTATAGACGCCAGGCAGAAGCAGGGGCGGCCTGGTAGGGTGGAGCCTGTGAATCCCGGGGCAGAGTAAACAAGGAGGAGGTGGAGGCGTCCATGGTGGTTCCCGAATTCGTCCGTGGTTCTACACACTCACACACACACACACACACACACATACACACACACACACACACATACACACACACACACACACACACACACACACACACACACACACACACATACACACAGGTGCACACATGCATAATTGAATAAAAAAAAAACAAAAAGAAACAAGAATGGACAGTTCCTATGCAGAGGCATAGAGTGAGGAAAACTGGGGGGGGGGGATAAGCCCTGAACTGATCCACTTAGAACCCAGTGACAAAATTATACTACAAGTAACAGGAATGTGATACTTCCTGGTAAAATGTTGGTCAAAGAGGTCTCCAAGACCCCTAACATTATAGGTTTTTGCCATTGCTCTGGTTTTGCCATTGCTCTGGGTTGCTCTCTAAAGAATTGTCAATGGTATTACTGAAGATGCAACACAAATGGATCACAGAACATAGGCAAAATGCATCAACGAGAACTGATTTGAGAACTTCCTCCTTACTGGATAGCTTACACAGTACTAAGAAATACTGTAGAAGCTACGGGGGGGATAGAAATAACCACAGGCTCCATCAATGGCGTGAGAACTGTAAGTTGCAATAAAAATCACTATGGCAACAGTTGATTACCAGTGATAGTGGCATGATTATCAAGGAGACAAGCAACAGCTTTCTTGTTGAACTCAAGACCCGCTTGTCACAATGGAACATAATCCTGTTACTTTAAATTATAACATAGAGGCATTCTGTGGGATTCTAAAGGGAAGGAAACAGATCAATAGGGAAAACCAGCCAATGAACCTATAGGTAGGAAGACAGTACACCAAACTGCTTTGTAAACAGCTGTTATTACTTCCATTTAAAGACCACTTAACACTCAACCTAGAAGTCTTCTACAACAGAGGTAGGGGATCTCAACACCCTGACAGAATGCAGCCTTGGGCAGTAAAAGAGCAGTGAATTGGATGGCAATGGCCAGCCATAATGCACAGTACCAGCAACCCATTAAGGCTCACCTGGAATCAAGCCAATGTAACCTCTCCCTATTCTAAGGCTTTGGGAACCTTACAACAGAGGGGGTGGTGAGATTGTAAGAAACCAAAGATGAGAAAAGAAGACATTCAAAATTCAAGGCAGGACTGCTGCATCCTAGAACTGACTGCAGTGAGACTTGTCTTTACCAGATCTGCATAATGACTGACATACCAACATGCCCCCATAGAGTAGGGAGGACTATGGAAGAACATACAATGGAAATCTTGGGGACTACAGCTAGATGTGTGAAGGGGAATGCCTCTATCAGTGGGGCAATCTGAAGAGAGGCAACTTGGTATGCCACAAGGGTACACAAGCCAGAGGAAATCCTAGGGTCCATAGAAGCAGAAAGGCAGGAGGGATTGATGAAGGGATGGGAAGAAAGAGGGATGAAGAGAAGCGGGGACAACTACTCATTATGTTTGTAAAACTAGAAAACCAAAATAATTTTAAAAAGAGTACCAAAAATAAGCAATCTAATGACACCATTCTTCTACTTCTAAAGTCATATTGAAGATCTCATCTTTAAAATAGAGCTTGAGTCTCCAGTGGGACACTTGAATCTGCATTTGACAAACAAAGAGATTGAAGTGCAGATTGAATAAGGAGATAGAGGTCTCCCATATCCTGACTCCCAGGTTCCGCCCCTTGCCTCCTCCTCTTCTGTACAGCAGACATCAGGCAATAAAGACAAGGAAACCTACCAGCATTGTTTACCCTGGTGGTTGAATCTGATACTCTGTGTCTGATTGGTGGGGTCAGCATAACATCATCACTCCCTGTAGAGATCACCTATTCTTCCTTCTTTTGAAATATTTTCCAAGAAATAACTTCCAACAAAGTCTGAAGGCCATGATCTCTCTTGTTCCACTCTCTTCCTACACTTTCAGTTGCTGATCCACGGAGTGGAATTGCCCTGTGCAGCACCCAGGAGAGGGCAGATTCTAATCTGTGTATCCAGTGGTTGATAATTTCATAGAAAATGCCCATCACTCACCTCAGCTTGCGGCTTGTACCGTACTGTGTACAGGTGAAAACCGACTAAAGGAGCCCTACTAAGCACTGGATCGCATTGTAGTTACCAAGTCATTCATCCTCTTTGATATCAAGCACCATAACACATATTTCCTCTAAAACCACTATATGATGTCTATAGGTTGTGGTAAAAAATTATCAAGTATTTTTTTATAATCAAGGAAAGTCTCATGTCATCTACACACTAAAGATTTCCAAGCTTTAATAAAATCTATCTTGAAAATAGTGTTTCATCATCTTCACAGAATCCCTAGATTAGAATCCCTGATTAGCTAAACAAAAAAGAAAGTTTTTGAAGACTTGGAAGAGATGTTAATGTTAATTAAATCTCTTTTATCTGGATTGATTAGTGTAATTCATTATTCACTACTCTTCTGGACAGATGTGTTAAATTACAGTTGATATAGAACACTGCTGATAATTTATTTGATCACATTACTTTAGACTTAAAAATAACCACACTTGAAATTAAAAGATAGCATACAGATTTCTAAAGTGTTTTTCTTGACCAACATTTTTTTGTATGATCAAGACCAAATGGTTTTGGCTGTCTTCTTTTGGATAGGTTTCTGCTAATTATCCTTTTTAAATTATTTCAATTTTAGAAGAATTACTTTGCAGTTTCAAAGGATTAAAATATGAGCACCTTTAAATCAAACAGCTCAGTGTGGATAATCTTCAGATGCATTTTATTGAGAGGGACATTTTGTAAGCTTCACTTAAAAGCAAAATTACTGAAGGTTAAAGAAGAGTTTAACAAAATGTAAGAGATCAAGAAATTACTTACTGAGGGGAAAATAATGTTGATGATGTCCATTTGTTTTCATTGAAGAAATTTCCCATGAGGATAGTTGAAAGAAATTTAAGTTAGAAGAAAACCAAAAGCAAAAAATCAAATTGCAACATGATTTCCTTGAGGGATGGAAAATATTCTTCCTATAAGCAAAAATTAACTGTGAAGTAACTTATTTGTTAAGAAGCTAGAATTACACATTCCATTAGGTATAAATGCTTCAAAATATCATTTTTTATCCAGGAAACATATTTTATCTGTTAATTAAGCTTTTGGACAAAATCATTTTTGAGATGAAACTTTAAGAGCATCTTTTGGTCATCTTTTCAATACATCTTTTAATGAATTGCTCAGCTGAATCAAACATATGGATAGCATTTTCCCTGTAATACATATGGTTTAAAAGTTAAAAGAAAGATCATTAACAAATGTGTTGCAGACTGGATTACACCTCCTAATATCTAAAAAATAGCTTGACGTATCTTCCAAATGCAGAATGTGCATTGTTCCTAATTATTACTCAACTCAGCATCTCCTCTCAGACATCTTTTGAATATGTGCATGTGATGATAATATTCTGCCAGATGAAAAGAAAGCAGGACTGCTCTAGAAACCATGAGTCACGCTGGCTGTTCCTCAAGACAGCAGGCCAGGTTCTGGGGCAAGGACAGGCCAGAGGCCTCCTGGTGGGAGGATGTGCCTCCAGGATCAGCCTTCCCTCCCAGGAGCAAAGGCATCTCTATGTCCTTGGCTCATTTGGACCAAAAGTCTTAAGGAATCATTTTCATTCTCATTGGGATCTGTTAGCTACACTTCTTGCTAAACTCTAAGTAAATTACTAAGTAGGTTCCTAATATCACCAAACACTAGGAGCATCAAGAAGGAAGATAACTCTTGATGACAATCTATCTTCTGGAACACAAAAGAGTAGGGAGACTTTTTAATCATTGTTCTTTCCTAGAATCACAAGACTCATGGGAAATACAACGCTATCAATTTTAGGGGCAAATATGAATAAACATGAAATAACAAAAAAGAAGGAAAAAAGAGGGCAGAGAGGTAGCTCGAGCAGGGATCTCTCAAATCTGGAGACATGGGTTCAATCCCTTGAAGCCCACGTGGCAGAAGGAGAGACTGACGTATGAAGGTTGACCTCTAATCTGTACCCTGGAGTTCTCTCCTTCCCTCTCAATTTTCTTTCTCTCTTTCGTAAATAAATGAATAAAATATGAAAACAGGAAGAAGAAAGACTAGGAGATGGGGGTGAGAAGGGAGGGGGAGAGGAAAATGGGAGGGACAGAAGAAATGGGGGAGAAGAAAGGGAAAGAATGAGGGAAAGGGAGGAAGAGAGGGAGGGAGAAAAGAAGGAAGGACAAGAGGAAGAACGGGAGGGAAGGAGGAAAGGAATGAGTGTCCACACCCACATGGGCATGCGCTATGCTCACATCACCAGAAGGCAGGCCACGACCTTGAGATGCCCCCTCAAGACACAGACTCACTGATGGCTGTCACCTACTTTGTCACAAGCCAATAGCCAGAACCCTCTTCAGTAAGGAGCGCCAAATGCTAACCTTTTATTTTTACTTTAAAAGTCCTTATCATTACTTATACTGCAAGGGGTTATTTACTCCTCACACTGACACAGCCTTCCTGAATTTGGAAGGAAGAAAATCCATACACAATCATGACTAGCACCTGAAGGACACTTTTCTCTGAAGATGCTCTGCCTGGAGTTCTGTCCAGCTGCCTTAGGAGTTGCTGGACCTCCTGTTGACATCACCTTCCAGGTGCGACTTCATAGGTGATGCTTAACCACCCACCCACAGCAGAGCCCTGAAGACCCTTCCCTGACCTGTCTCCCCTCACAGTCCGTTCTCTTTCCCAGTGACAACTTTCAGCAACTTCAAATGTAACTGAACCTGCACTATTTAATCTCTATGTCTTATGAAAATTTGAGGTGATGAAGTACATATTTATACAGAGAATGGCTAAACAAATACAAAATACTTCAACTCCAACCACAGGTAAATATTCTCATCATCAACAATTTTGTCTATAATTTTCAATATTGGTCCTGGCCTTCAAAGACCTATGTTGAGTTTTGCTAACTTGAGCCCATTAATAGTATATACCACTACATTTCTGTTTGTGTATCTCCCACAAAATACACACATAGGCGCCAAAATTCATATACATATCTAATGAATAATTTCTCAGTTTTTGATAGTGAAAACAAATCCACGTGAATTTTCTAAGTAAACAGCTAACTGTTAACTGTTAACTATGCAGTCAGAAGCATGACTCTGGGTCTAGCTAGAGCTGTGGCATGCCTACCATCATTGCTCGCCTCATGATCCTACTTCCAGTCCCTGAAACAAGTAACAGAGTATGACTGGCAGGGGTGGGACCACTTTGCCTAATCTGAAGAAAAGTGTGTGTCCACATACGGTCTTTTTTCCATGCACGGCTAAAAGGACAATCATTGATTGAAAAGGTGCTAACATGAAGAACTCATGAGGAATAAGAGTCGTGCTTTAAATTTCCTCTCTGTGTTTTGGAGAAATTTCAACATTCTTGACAATCATAATCAGTACTCCATGAGTAAAGGCAAGAAATGCTATGGCAGCCATCTGAGCTTACGGCTTATAACCCCTGCCCCTGTCCCTTTCTCTGCTTTAATCTCTGTGCGTTCCTTTCATTTCCTCAGAGGATTTGTCGCGCTATGGGCTTCCATAGCCTTCCCCCCAACTTCTTTTCCCCAACATCTTCCCTACCTCTGTTAGCCTCCCCTCAGCTTCTTCTCCTCCACAGCTGCCTCACTCCCACAGTTTCTCCTCCCTCAGTCTATATACGCGAAGGTTCCCTTCCCATATCCTCTTCCTTTACCCAACTCCAGCTTGGACCTTCACTCCCTTGCCAATAAGGCCTTTCCTCATTTCTCAGATGTTGCTGAATTCTCCACTTCCTTGACCTAGCATTGCTACAAAGCATCTCATTTTATTTCCCCCAGCCATTAATTCCACTGTGCTCTGTCCCTCTATACATTATCTCCAGCACCCAACAACAGTAGGTAGCACTAAATCATTTGTTCAGTAAACAAAGTGAATGACTTTCTTATATGCTACAAGAATGGACTGATTTATGCATTCAGTACAAGCCTCAGAGACAGACACAAGGTTAGAAAGGTGCTACTCAATTCTGTATATAGGAGTCAGAGAGATGGCTCAGGGGTTAAGATGCTTCTTCGCGAGCAAGATCTCAGTTTAGAACCCTGATATCACGTTAACATGCCAGGCGGAGCAGTGGCAGCTGCACTTACAACTCTGGGGGCGAAGCCTAAGAAACCTCAAAACTAAGCAAAAAAGGAGGTAAAAGCAATCCAGGATGATTCCTAAAGTCACTTTTGGGCTTCCACAGGCACACGCAGTGTCCTCTGATACACAGAGATAAAGATAGACAGGCAGGCAGGCAGGCAAGCACACATGCGCACACACACAATAAATAGATAAATTTTTAAAGTTTGCAAATAAGCGCTCCCCCCACCAAAAAACAAACTTAACAAGTAGATAAAACACAAGTTCTCATATCAAAGAATATCTCCTCTTTCCCACCATGACAACAAGAAGGATAAGAAAGGATATCAAGCGACTGCTGTGAACACCTCACAGAAGTTCATTTGTTGAGACATTTCTGCTCATTAATCCTGATAAAAACTATTAAATATTCTCTGTAGCTCAGACAAAGCAACTAACTACTGGTATAAATCTTCACAGGCCTCTAAAAGGACTTAAAGGACATAATCAACCCCATTTGTAGGACACACACATGACTTGAAGCTGGCATAGTTTGGGTGTCCAATTAAAATTACTGCTAACTGCGCTGCTACTTGTGCCCTGGGGGATTTCCCTCTGGTTCTTCAGCTCGGTGGCTCCGCTAGTTTCTTCTGCTGTAATATACAGCCTTTCAACGAAAAATCAGACTCGCCTTAAAAGAAAAGTAGATGCTTCAATTTGCCATCCGCAATACGCTAAACTTCAATGTACAGACAAAACCAAGTTCACAGTATTCAATATTACACAAAAATTGTTGCTCTTAGAGGATGTATGTCTTAATGTACAGTTGTAAAGTCTTGATTGTCCTTTTCTTGAATCATCTACTTGTGAATTTTCCATAAGGATTTGGAAACTGTAACGAATTTACTAAGTTATATGCTTCCTCCAATTTGTTTATGGGCCTTAGGAATATCTCATAAACATTAATCAAATGAAATCACACATCGGGAAGAGACTACATGAAATAGCAGCATGCATGTCTCTCCAAATGCATGGAAGCACCTATTAAACTTCAACAACCACGGTCATTATGCCTGAAGCTTTCTGTCACCAATGTGCAGACCTCTAGTGCCATATTGCATGTAACTCAAAGAGACCACCTGTACATTCTCTCAGTCACTAAACTGCATGCTTCTCCCATGTAACTGTTTAGCATTTTCTTTGGTCTTTACAAACAATGGAAAGTAACAGGCCACCATTCCACAAATAGGAGCTGTTTTGCAGAGCATGTCTCTGTGTCTGTAGGCTGGCGGTTCTCCATTGGTTTGTAACAATGTTATCATTTTGCTGCAAGCTCCATAAGGAATTACTGTAGCAGTGGACAGCAACTGCATCCCTGAAGATTAACTCATCCCTTATTTTCTTGAGAAAATTGAGGCCATCCTGGATGACCTTTCCTTAACATTCTGTTTCGTTCAATCTCAACATCTCACCTTTTACTCTATTTTACCTCTTTTCTATTAGAGCCTAATAGAAGAAGAGCCATTCTTAGTGATAGTAAGGTAAAAAAAAAAAAAAAAGTTGGATGGTTGGAATGGCTATGTGCCAAAGAAAGATACACCCTCTTCTATATCAACAATAAATGGCAACAATCTTAAAAAAAAAAAAAAAAAACTTAGGGCTGGAATGTTCAGGGGCTAAAATCTTTGCCTTGCAAGCAAAAAGGATCTGGGTTTCCATCTCCAGATCCCAATTAAAAATGCCTGATAGAAATGGTGACAGCCTACACTCCTGACCCAGGAAGATAGAGACTGGGAAACCCTAGAGCAGAATCATAAGGAGACAGGGCAATCCAGGATGATTCCTGAAGTCACCTGTTGGTCTCCACAAGCACGCATTCTCAAGTGCTTAACACACATTCAGGCGCACACACACTTATGGAAAAGAATTATCTTGACAAACTAGGCACATTACTTAAAGATTTGGAATTCATCACCAAAAGAGTTGAATCTGAGCATCCTTGTAGAAGGAGGAATGGGCAAAGAGTTAGGTCACCTACTGTTTAAAATATCTGAGTCTCTAAACTTTGCCTGTATAACTTCAACATATGAATATTCCTTCTTCTTCACAAACAGTAATTTTTAGTACAGTCTACTCTCATGTTTAAGGAGAGAGTTAGGAGAGAAGTTATATAGATAGTTTCACGCAACCTGTACAGTCAGCTGAAGTGGAAAAGAATGGGAACCGGACTCAACTGGTGGGATTTTGCATACAGCATGCTCACACATCTTCCCATACTAATAACTTCATGGGATGCAAGAATCTCCATCTGGAGGAGGAGTAGGCTTAGTCTAAAATTTTCCCCTAAGTAAAACTAGTCATTAAGTAACTTTCTTCTCCTGCTAAAGGCAACTTTTTTGGGGAAGTCCTTGGGTTTGTCTCTGAGGCTTAAGGAAAATAAATAATTTCCTCCCAGTACATGTTCTTTCTGCTTGTTTATTTCATTTTAGATTTCCAAAAAATTCTAAACTCTGACTATGCTATGAAAAACAATGTACAAATGTTCACTCCATTGTACATTGAGCCCACTAAATGATACACCTTGAAATGTTATGTTCACAAGCTATAAAAAAGTTATTTGAAAATGTTCACTTCAAAAAAATAAATTTGTAGAACATAAATATGATTAGTTATTAATTCTATTTTATTGAAGTTAGCCACATTCATATGGCACAGTATTAAAATGTGAGGCTAAATAGGTCCCGTATTCTTCATCTTTCTACATTTCCATTACTGTCAAGAAATAAACTCGGAATAAATGTAATAAAATGTTCATTGCTTTTGTCTATGTACTGAATATTAAATTTTTCCAAGTCAGTTATTTCAAAATAGTTGCATACTGAAGCCTTATTCATGGCATGGTCTCTTGAGAGAATAACTTTGGGAATTAATATCTTGATATTCATTTAACACTAACCTATTACAGCTAGTGATTGTAGTTTGTTCTTTATATACTTTAATGAATCCTTTTGATGGGAGAAGACCACTTATTCTGCTTTCAAAACTTTAATCAGTTCTCCAGATAAACATCATTTGCGACTTTCATAGCCTGTCCTTTTTCTATATAGAAATGCCACATGTGAGGGGGAGCCTTTAAAAACCAAATCCTGATTCAAATCCTGTTCTCACCATTTATTAGAGGCATGACCTTGGCCTTTCTACATCTTTTTGCATTTTCAAATGAAGGTAATAACATTCTACACACACACACACACACACACACACGTATGCACAACCACTGATGTTTGGTAGACTTTTTTCAGGGGTGTGTAAAGAGACTTTGAATGAGAATACTATGTGTAAAAATATATCGAAAGCAGATTATGATATACATATGAAAATGAGGTGGTCCCAATGCTACATTTATTTGGGAAATCAACAGAACTCAGTCTCTTCTTGGCATCAGGGACAGACGTTCTTTGCATTATCTAGTAAGCAAACTTGGTTCTGATTCTTCTGCAAGTTATCCTGAAAATTCTGAGAAAAAAGATGAAAACATACAGAAATCTTGCTTTGTATATGGGGTGAAAAATGCCTTCTGGGGAACACCTCATGCAAAATGATGTAGCTCATCATTGACGTGGGGAAGATTACCTGGTACTTTTCAGAGTGAGACAGGAATCATTACTATTGCTTAAATCTTCCATCAGAATTCCTACTTTCAATGCATCTGAATATATGACTGTGAACTTCATACAGGTCACAAGCAAAGACCAAACCAAGAATGATTTAGTGGCAAATCTCAAAAGAGGCAAATTAAAGTTAGCAAAGTTTTAAAAGTATTTCCTTTTTTAGAGTCTTGCCAATATTAGAAGATAATGTAGACATTACTGATTTGTAAAGGCAAAGAACAGAGAAAAGTTACCCATGGACTTTCTCTCATTGGGAAATTTGTAACTCATCTCCTTTACTGCAACACTAAAATCTTCACATTTTTCTAATTTTCTTATCCGAAGGAAAATAGTTCAAATTATGCTCAATACAAATGTCCTGAAAAATGTAGTAGGTGATAGTGGGAAGGATGGAATGACAGTTGCTTACTCTGGTACATTTAGAAAATATTGGGAAAATGGTGAGGAGGTTCTTGGGGGCAAGATCTAAAGAAATCTTCATGTGCCAGTGACCATGATCGATTCCTAAATAGTGATTCATAGCACAGCCATTTCACATGCAATATGTTCATCAACCATTTCCTGCTGTCCTATATAGTACCTTGGAAATATTTCTCATGGCCCATGGTTCTCACAAGATGATACAGGGCCCAGAGCATATCACCTGGCTGTAGCATATCACCTGGGCACTGTGTGTGTGTGTGTGTGTGTGTGTGTGTGTGTGTGTGTGTACCAGAGGGCACATGAGTGCCTGTGGAAGACCAAGGATGATATTGGAAAGCATCCTGGATTGCTCTACCTCCTTCTTGTCTTGCTCTGGGGTTTCTCAAGCACTACCTTCCACAGCAAAATTGCAGACCATAGCCATTCCTAGTTTCCATTTTCACATGGGATCTGAGTGTCTGAACTCAAATCCTTTTGCTTAAAAGGCAAAGGCTTTAGCTCCTCAGCCATCTGCCCAGCCCCTCCTGGGAACTTTTTCAAGACCCAAGTTCTTATGGCCCTCCCAAGCTGAATTAGCAACTCTGAAATTGAGATCTAGTAATGCATGTCCAGAGGTCTCTGCTCAATTCTGATCCATGCTCAAGTCTGAGAAGCACCAATCTTCTAGGAAGGGCTCCCCCAAAGAGAAAATATGTTTTCAACAATTGTATTAGAAAGCACTTGTCCTTAAAAGGTAGCTTTGAGATATATCAGATTTCTTTTCCTTGCCTAAGCCTATTTTTATTTAGGCAAACAAAAGAGCTACTGTAGCTTCACAAATTACATAAAATGTTTTTTATTTGCACTCTCATGATTTTACTGTTTCCCCTCAGCCAGGCAAAATTCATGATGCTAATTAAAGGAAATTAGTCCTGACCTGGTATATGGTATATGAAGTGGAAAAAGTACCACTTACTGATGAACAGATCCAAAGTACCATTACTATTGATAGATATGAATAAAAGCAAAAGGAAAGCAAAACTAATGAATCAGAGTGTGACTTTTCATATTCACTTCTCTAGGAGGTACGTAAAGAAGTCAAAACCAGACAATAAGGTAAGATATTTGCCAGGAAGGGTGACTTACTACTTCGTGCTTGCAGCCTTTCTGCCCTCCACTGTGAAAACATTGCAGAGTTCTGCAGCAGAGACACATGAACATACTCAACACTGCTGAACTCCAATCCTTAAAAACAGTCGAGATGATAAATCTGATGTTCAAGATCTTGCAGATTCTCATGCTCTATCACTTAAAATTGCAGCTCCGTCTTCAACGGGTCCATTGAAACAACCATGCAATACTTCCTGTGAGTCGATATTTATCTTTTGTGTCTTGAATAAAACAGGGTCCTGAAGCAAATGCTTCCTAAAGTAAACTACAAAGCCAATAAGACCAACTTAAGGGTCCACACAAGACTGTAATTTCTGAAAACAAACGCTTTTGCAATATCAATATGCTCTATTCAAAAACCACAGGGTCCAGGGAAGAGATATTTCATTCACTGAGACATAATGTTCGCTTATTTCCAAAATAAAGCATGTGATTACAAAGTAAAGGGCATCGGGGGACTAAACTAATTTGATGTTAGGAAAGCACACATGAAAATCCTTAATTTGCATAAAAGAAAATTGCCCTGTCATTCATTCAGGGAGTTTCTCTTGAGTTCTGGATGTTCAGCTAATCTAGGCTAATAAGCACTAGAGAGGAAGACAAAAAGATAAGATTCCTACCCTAAGGGAGTTTATGGTACATTGAAAAGATATTTACAAAAATAAGATTACACCCAGCTGAACAATTACTCTTTAAAAAAAAAAAAGAGCTATAAGATAGTCTCCAAATTGACTATTGAAAATAATTTGGCCATAGTCTATCATGGGATGCAGTGTAGCTGAAATTCATTTTTTTAGACCCTGGAAATCCACAACACTTCAAGTGTAGGCTAGGAACAGGATTTGAGGAATTGGGCTATAATAAAGACACCTTGGTTTAGTCTGATCAGACGAGATGCTTCAGAAGTGAAAGCATTTATTCTAAGCTTTTAATGCTTCCGACATAATCTCACACTTCTTTGCCAGCAGTCAGCCTTTCTACCGATCCACAGCCTGGCGGTTTATAAAGGGCTTTCTCTGACATGATTTCACTTGATCCTTACTACTCCTAATTAGGTTGGCAGATTTTATCACCATCAATTTATACATGAGATGCTGAGATGGAGGGAGATTAAGTAACTGGGGAAGGGTCACAGTCGATTACTTGAAAAACCAGCACAAGAAGGCAGACTTTTCTCCCAGAGTTTCTATTTGTTTCTACAGGAAAATTAAGAGTCAACCTACATAAACACACCGTAATTAAACCAATCATTAGCAGAAATTTAAATATTTAGAGGCTGGACAAAAGCTACAGAAGACCTATCAGGAAGAAAGCATGGAGAGAGAAAAAAATCTCTCCCTGAGGTTCTTGTCCATCCTCACAGATCATAAAACAACACTATTTCTGATTTATGAATATTCTGGACACATCAGTTATAATCTTTAGTGCCTCATGGAATGTTACAATGTAAGAGTGTTATTTACCAAAGGCAGATTAAAGCAACGTAAATTGACAAGCCACCTGACTGGCTGCCAGGAGAAGAGGTAAGCTTGAACCAGGCATTACCTAATCAAGAGATTCTAGGCTTCCTGCTAGGACTCGGGCTGGTTAGGTTGTCATTGGGCTTTGGTCCACACATCCCAACAGAAGGGATAAAGCTGGCAGCAAGGCACATGCAGTGACTGTACGTACAACCTACCATTCTGTGCTGCTGTCCTCATCCTGAGATGTCTCCTTGTTAGAGAGGCTGAGACAGCCAGGTATTTCTACAGCCAGGTCTGCAGTCTGGACTTCAGCGAGGAGACTTTCCTTCTGTGAATCCCCTGTATATGTGCATACACTCACACCCACACATAGACACACATGTGTATGTATACATGTATGCACACACAGACTCACACATACATGCATACACACATGCACAGAGACACAGACTCAGACTCACACACACACATACATACACACACATACACACATAGAGACATATTTACTAACATATACGTACATGCACATATACATACACCGACACACGGCACACTCACATGAATGCACATACATGTATACATAGAAATACATACACGAGACATACACACAGGTGCACGCACTTTACTTGGTCTCCAAACTTAAGGATTGAAAGTGAGAATATGCTTAGCCTCTCTAAAGCTGTGAGCTTCTGACTAAAATCACAGTGACGGTCTCCTACAGCCAAGTTTTAGAGGATCCTAGTTGGTTCCTTGGACTTGATCAAAACTCCTCAAATGAGAAAGTTTAGCCTTCAGATCTGTCTGGGCAGAATCTTCAGAACTTCCTTTCTCATCTGCAATCAACTGGCACTCCAGAACCCCCTAAGGTTCTTCATGACTCAAAGGAAATGTTTTTACCTTGGTGGTTGGAAATAAATTGAAATACCTGATCTGCTTCTGCTAGAGAAAGAGAAGCACAATCCCTTCCAGCTCACAAGTGAAAGACTAAACCTGCAGAATGGAAGGATGTGGCTTCACTTGGGAACAGGTGCCTTAAAGAAATGATTAAAACAATGTGAACACATGATTGTGGAATTTCGCTCACTCTGCGTCCTGTGCTGGTCAGAGAGACAGAAGATTGTCACTTACTGGCAAAGTCCATCTATAATCACAGTGATAGGTGGAAGAAGTCCAGGTAATTCCAGACCTGCACTGACCTGCAAAAATGTGAGTAAAGGGGCTGTAAAGATGGCTCTTTCTCGCAAGCAGAAGGTCCTGAGTGTGGATCCCAGGTCCCATGTAAAAATGCCAGTGATCTGCACTTCTAGCCCTGGGAAATCCCAGAGCGAAGCAAGGAGGTAGAAGCAATCCAGGATGATGATTCTTGAAGTTACTCTTGGTCCTCCACAGGGACACACAGTGCTCTCTCTCTCTCTCTCTCTCTCTCTCTCTCTCTCTGACACACACACACACACACACACACACACACACACACACAAATAAATATTTTTTTTAAAAGAAATGTGAGTGAAGAAGCTCCTGTGCCTTACTGGCCCAGCCTCTGGTATTTCACCAGCTCCACCCCACCCGCAGCCTATCACTGACTCAGCTTTGTCTCTGCTCCCCAGCATATCAGTGTTAAGGCCCCGTGATCCAGCTGGTCACACACAGTGTTGTAAAGAATGAAGCCTTCTTTCTCCGCGTTTCCATGACTCGTAAAATCGTGTTATGTCTCAGACAAAGGGATCTCTTTGTACATGTTGCACATGTGCACAGATTAGGATTGATGACAGGAAAAAAAAAAAGTTTTATGGACCCAATTAAGGCCTTGAAGGAACCATATTTAGAAAATAACCATTAGGGACTTTAAAAGAGTCTTCTCCCCAATAAGATGAAAAGAGAGTGGCTGCCTCCCACATCTGTTTGCAAGATGTCAGAGCTGGCAGACAGGCTGCACTGCCATCCCTGCAGGCTCTCAATTCGGAAGTGGGATGTGTAAGATTGCCCAATATTTTGCCTGATTAAGTGCTTAAATCCAGTAGGCTAGAATATATAACCAAACTGTGAGAATACATGAGCCTATCTTAGCTCAAATCCTCACCCACTCACTTTTTTACTTAATAGTTTATTAAGATGCCTTAGGTAAATGCCCTAATTTACCATAGGATTTGATCATGTGAAACTATTCTGGAAGTATCAGAAATTATTATCTCAAAATCATAAATATGTACAACAGGTTAAACAAAATTAGTCTTTAGACATAATATTAATTTGAGACTGTGTGTGTATGTGTGTGTGTGTGTGTGTGTGTGTGTGTGTGTGTGTGTTAGAGGGCACTGTGTGTGCCAGTGAAGCTAAAGTATAACTTCAGGAATCATCCTGGATTGCTCTACCTCCTTTGTGTTTTGCTGCAGTAGTTCCAAGGCTCGGCCTTCCAGATCCAGTTTAGACTGCCACCACTTCTGCCCCGAAGAGTTTTGTTTTGGTTTAATTTGGTTTGCAGGGGAGGGGATGTTGTGTGTTTATTTTTTGTTTTGTTTTGTTTTTTTTGTATGGGATCTGAACTCACGTCCTTCTGCTTTAGGGGCAAAGGCTTAACCCCTGAGCCATCTCTCCAACCTTTTATTTGAGACTTCTAACACAATGCCTGATACACACAATCTCTCTCTTTCACAGATGTATGTATATATATTGGATAAATAAATGAATACATCAATCCTATATTTTAGAACAAAATTTTCCTGCCACAAAAATCATTTCTTCCTTTGAAAAGCATGAATTCACTAGTTACAAGAGTATTATTTTTTATTTAGACTAAAATTATTCTTAAGGAATAGGAAATCATTTTTGTCAATTATAAAATAGTCACTTACATTCCCATTCATTTATTAATGTGGCATATTATTTACCAGGGTAAAAGCCTTAGAAACTCCATAATACAATGCCCCAAATTCAGAAGCTGTGTAAAATCAGTCTAAATGGTCTTGCAGAGAAATCCATAAAACTTCAAAGTCATTAAAACAAACAGTAAAATGACCAATGCAAAATACTTTTGAACTTTTAAACAAACCAGTTCTATCATTTTCCTTACAAAGGATTCTATGAATCTACTATTATATCAGAAATATTACTAATAGATTATATATTCAGCCTTTTAAAAAAATCCTCCCATTAAGTGTAATTCTGTTTACCTAGATATGACTCAGACTCTATTTGGATAAATGCAATTTAGAAAATTTATTCTTAGATTTCAGAGGGAAGGAGAAAATTTTCCTGGCTCTCCATACACAATTAGCCTTTCTGGACATATTTTATCATTTGATTTTATGAAATGTATTTTAGGCCCCAGCTCTTAGGTAAAGAATTTTTTGCTTTTTTTCTTGAGGCTTTGCCTATCTTTCCTTTGCCTTAGGTGTTTTTTGTTATTTAGGTTTTTTTTATGGGAATCTAAGCTAGTACCTGGCATTTTAGAGATAATCGGGTGACAGCTTTTCCAAATTCCAATTCAAAGAATTATAATTCTTTTTCTAACACAAATGTTTCTAAACCACTGATATGGAGCACAGAAATAAAGTTGGAAAAGTCTGTAGGTAGGCACAGGCACAGGGGCTGAATCCTCGGGTCCACTGCCTATTCAGAGATTCTCAGCTGTTGCCAGTGATAAAATAGATGAATATTTATAACTTCATTTACAGAATCATTCACAGACATTATATCCAAATAAGACTAGAACAAATTGCTGGAGCTTCACTCTGATATCTGACATGAATTATTTAAGAATCTCTACCACCTGGATTGTTGTATTTCAACAATCTATGTTTTGCAGAACTGATAAACATTATGACTGTCATCTAATTACATCATTCAAATATTTTCTGAGGCATATATACACAGAAAATGGACTGCCCCATTTCAAAACTTTCACTAAATGTATGACTGCTCAAAATCACTACCATTTATTGTTTTGAAAATTATTCTGAAATGAAGCAAAATTGTTTGAATCTTTAAGATACAACATAGGAAGTAGCAAATATATAAGCCATAGTTAAATTCTCAGCAAGTTCTAAATATGATCAAATTATTCATATGACAGATAAAGATTTTGGTAAATCTGCAGACAATTTACATATCCTTGAAAGTAAGTCATGAGAACAACAACTAGCTGTAATTACCTCTCCATTCAAAGTGGCAACATTTCTGACTTTGAAAATAGCAAGACCTACAGTGGCTTCCTTTATATACCTAGTTTATCCCAATGTCATATGAGGAATTAACACAAATTATGAAATTAAAGATTATTTCTGGGTATATAGTGAAAAAAAAGCCTAACTGTATCTCAATATTCAATAAAAGACTATGATTTCATCAGCATGGCCCCAAACAAACTTGATTTCTAAATTTATGAAGCTTGAGATGTAGTGTCATATGGTTTATTAGTCATGGGTATTGTAAGTAATTAAAGGAAGTGATTCCAATCTTCAGTAGATAGCCAGCAATTCCTGATTCTTAAATCTAAAATGCAGTTGTTAAATTTTAACAGTGTTAAGAGATAATTAGCTTTTGTTTATCAAGGATTATTGTTTCTCATTTTAACAATTCCATTTTACAAAATCATTCCAAAGAAAAAGGTATTTCATTTATCTTTGCCCAAGTGAAGAGATATCCTATGTCAAATCTAATGATAAGACCTCAAGATTTGCTCAGGCTCAAGCAGAAAGTAAAAGTAAATATTTAAATCACTCATTTGAGCTTGTCAAGAATTCTAACCAGGGTCACTTCTGTGACAGGGCTGCTCTGTTTTACTTTCAGAGTTCTATCCAGACTCTGCAGCCATACTCCACATACTTTTTCAACAGATCTTCTCCATCTCATGGAGTGTCTGGAGAATTACCTAGATTGTAGTTTTCCTCAGTGGTCTATTGAGACAAGGTCTCCCTTGCTGCAGCGGCTGGCTACCTGCCATCTTCCTGCTTAGGCTTTCTGGAATGATGAGCTTACAGCCATTCAGATGAGCTTTTTCATAGTCAAAGATGTCTGGATACTCTTAAACCTATTTCAGTGTTTTCCAAATAACGCTTTGACACTCCGTGTTACAGTATGAAATACTCAGAGAACCAAAGGTTTCATCATAGAATCAACAGAAGCTAACTCAGTTAAATAAGTGAAAGGGAAGAGTATACACAAGGGTTCACCAGAGCCACATTTCAGTAGTTCTCTAGTCCCAGTCCTGAAGTTCCTGTGAGAAGAGAGTCCTAGTCTACTTGTTCTTCAGGAGTTTCTATCTAGGAAAGGAAGAACTGTTTTCAAATGTAATCAACAAGCCAGATAAGGTGACACAAACCTGCAACCCCAGGACTTGGGAGGTGGAGGGAGAAGGTTCAGAAGACTGAGTCTACCATGGGCTACACACAGAGCTGGAGTCCAGCCTGGGATATATAAGACATTGCCTCAAAAGCATAAAACAACAAAGAAAAAAATTGAGAATGAGAGAGGAGTCCACCTGCAGTCTCCCCATTTGCTCTTAATGAATTTGCTTTATGTTCCATTTTTCAGAGAAAAAGCAACAGAGGTCTCTGACTGTACACATGCACGATTCACCATGTGTTTGAGTCTTCTCAGTTCTACTCAACATGAACAGCATGTCCTTCCATCAATACTCAAAATGCCAGTCTACACACAGTCTTAATTTCTATGTCACGTGATTTCCCCTTTACCTGCCTTCCTGTCCTGTTTTTTCATTGGTGCCAAACTATGGAAGCAGAGGAAAAGGATTGTATTGTTAGTTCTGTGAAATGCTAATATTTATACAAGATGCTAGGGAGAATGTCCTCATAGGCCTTATTTTCTTTTGAGAAAAATAAATACACAAAGAAATTTTTAAAGAAGACAAATACAAAATGCAATGATAAAAGTATGACATAACTTGGGAGATGTCTCAGTGGGTAAAGCGCTTTCTGTGTAAGCAAGGGAAATGCGTTTGGATCCTCAGCAGCCACATTAAAAAGCCATCATGGAAAGCAGAGAATCGCAGCTTCCAGGAACCTGCTGTCCAGCTAATGTAGTCCAAGTAGGCGTCAGGGTCAATGAGAGATGGAGATCATCTCAAAAATTAAAGTGGACAATCAAAGAGGAAGGTGCCTATATTTACTTCTGGCTCCATAGGGGCACATACAAGTACCTGTCTGAACATACATGTGCAGGCACACAGCAGGTTACATGCATATGAACACCACATACATATACACACATAGAAAGAGAGATGGGGAAGAGAGAGACACAGAGAGAGAGAGAGAGAGGTATAAGAGCCAGGTAAAGGTAGTAAGGTTCTGAATCAATGATTTGGGGGGGGGAGTGAAAAACCACATGAGAAATTTAGAAGCACTTTAAGAATGAAAAACAATTTTGCTGAGCAGAGGATACCCTCCTATAGAACTGACATAACCCTGATTGACTGCGAAACTGTGTTTTAGAAAAAGTAAATTTCCTTGCAATACGCCATGATGTGTTACATACATATCTTTAATAATATACATACATACTTGTGTGTGTAATTATGTATATAAGGAACACATATAATCTCTCAGAAAAAAACTGGTATGAAACAAACCCTAATTAAGAAAAAAGCTATGATTGTAGATGTGTAAGGAGACTTTTAACACTTACTCATACCTCTGATGTGATACATTATAAATATTTCTATGAACTGCGTTCATATACTATATATCTGAAATAAAGAGAGAAGTAGGAAGAAAGGACAGAGTGAGGTCAAAAGATAGGGAGAAACAACACTGATAAATGCATGATTACATAACACTTAATTTACTTCTATATTTAGAAGCTACCCTCCTCCTAGTATGAAATGTTAATGCAAGAATTTTATGACAGTCAGTATGCATTACATTGATACCACAAAAGTAGAAATCAATATCTTAATTTTCAGCTGATAGATAAGTATCATGGATACTCATTTTAAAAATTATATGCCTTCTATGTCTGGTTTATGACACCAGAATTTTATTTTACTGTCTGTCACTGATAAATCTCTATTGAAACTCCATGAAATTTCTTCCAACTTTCTTCCACAAGTCCAGTGATTCATCAGGTACATAGCCACTCAAAAATAATGTTTGTGATGATGAAGCATTTTCTCTCTGGAATAAAATACATCATTCCAAACCCATCTGACTTTCCATAATAAGACATTAGTTGATCTATACTTTATAAATTTGATAATCATTTTCTTGTTTCCTGATATGATATGTTTTATACAAAAAGACAATGAAGCGGAAAGGAAAGAGACTTGACCTTGACAAAGAGCTCCAGGCAGGCTTCCTAGAGGTCCTAAAGCTTGAGCTAGGAGATGTGCAAGGTTCCTGAGACCTTCCTCAGAGTCGGGAGGGCAGACAGGAGCTGGTGCAGGGTCCTGTATGGAGCTCGTACGAAGTGCTTAGGAACTGCCTGTGTTCAGTAGTTAGGGACTAGGGGACACCAGACCAGAAAGCCCTGGAGTCACAGAAAGCAGTGATGACACATTTGTGGAGGCAGTGGGAGATGACACAGGTTTGTACCAAACCTGCCTAGATTTGGTTAGTGAATTTTGTCATGTATTTTGTTCCCGAAATAATATTGACAGAGTGTTAACAAACAGTATTGGCATAATCATAGTCCAAATACCTCTATCTCCCTTCCTTAATTTCATATACAATTAGTCCCTATGAAGCCACTTCATTCCACTCTCCTTCCCATAGACACAGGCCCTATTTTCTCATGCAGCTATACTATTGGCTCATGTACTGAAAAATACTCAGGCACTATAGCAGCCAGTTGCTCGCTGAATAAGGATTGCACTATTCAGAATTAAGATTCTAAACAGAGACTGCCCAACACTCTATGTGGACATTTTGTAGATCAAACTAAGCTGAATGTTTGGTACAGGTGAACAGATCTGCCCATATCTGGGTGCAGCCAACCTTGAGCAAAAGATCAACCTTCTATGAAGCACATAACTACTCCAATGTTATACTTTCAATGATGGACACATTTATTTCACAAATAACTGTTCCTTCAGAAACCATAACCTTAACCACTTAAAAGAATTCTGAATATACATATATATATATATATATATATATATATAGTTCAACTATAGCGATAAAAATATCCTGATAAAACTATGCCAATATAAATAAATCATTGATCATTATTTGCAAGTCAAAATGGATATAGCTTCAATTAAGAAGCTACTTACAAGGATACAAAAAAGTGACTCAGGAAAGTAAAATTGTATTTCCATCAATTCTGATCAACAAGTACAGACGACATGCTTAGTAGCATACGTCTTTATAGAGAGAATATACAACATATTGACCCTTAATAAATACACGACAATTATTCTAAATACATTCACTCTTTTCTTCTTTAGCTATTATATTAAAATTCTGTGCATATTAAGATTCTGTGCCTAAGCAAATACGAAAGCCTTTAACACTAATAATCAGTGGACATTTAGGTAAGCATCTAATAAACTCTTCTTGGGACTAGATCAAATTTGACTTTTAGAAAAATTACAAAATTTGATCTTTTTCCTAAATTTCACTATATCAAATATTTCAGTTTTAAAATTGTGAAAGTAAATATTGATAAGTTGGTAATGTTTACAAACAATATTAGACATTTCTGAACCCTTTATAATTCCAAGTCACTTCATGTATATTTTGTCATTTACAAATTTAATAAAGTCAAATTTAATAAGATAAAGTATCAAAGGTAAAAGCATAAGAATTAGAGAGTTTTATCCTGGGACACAAAAGAGTAGTTGTAATCTCATATAAAACTTGAAGTATTAAATAAGTTTTAAAAAGAGTAATAAGAATATATTAATAATAGAAGGAAAAACTAGGAAGAATATCTTTATGAAGAATCCAAACTTCTTGTAAAAAGAAAAAAATTCTACTGGAAACTGTAAGTGAGCTACCAGGAAGATCATGACAGAAGCTGTGATGTCATCAGTGATTGTGATGTCATCAGTGACATGGCCTGGAATCTTCTCAAGAGCATCATGGTAGAAATTGTGATGTCATCAGTAATATGGTCTCAAGAGCCATTGATAAAATAATGTTGGTTCCATCTTTAATTTCCACTTAATATAAAAATCATAAAGATACATTTTGAAAACTGGAGTGAAGTAGTTAGTCATGGATATGAATCAGTTAGCTCTCTAATAAATAATTCTTCTCCATGCTGTTAAAGATCCGATATGTAAATCAATGTGTGTGTGTGTGTGTACATTGTACATGTTATGTGTATATGTGTTGTATGTGTGTTGTGTGTGTATGTGTGACCATGTGGATGTGGTGTGTGGTGTTTTTGTACAGGAAAGTGTGTAAGGTTCAGTGTGTGTGTGTATGTGTGTGTCTGTGTGTGACATGTGAAGTATGTGTTGGTTATGTGCATGCATGTGATATGTATAGGTGGTGTGATATGCATGCATGCATTGTGTGCACGGTGTGTGAGTGTGTGCATGTGTTGTATGTGGTGTGTTGTGAGTATATGAGATCATGTTTATGTGGTGCGTGATGTGTTCTGTGCAGGAATGTGTGTAAAGTTCAGTGTGGGGGGGTATGTGAACTATGTGTTGGTCATGTGCCTGTGATATGTATGCATGGTGTGATGTGTGTGCATTCATTGTGTGTATGGTATGCGAGTGTGTGTACGTGTGTTGTACGTAGTGCGGCGTGTGTATGGCGTGGTGTAGGTGTCATGCATGTGTGCACTGTATACTGATATGTGTATGCAGGTTTAAGCACCAGTACATGGATGCATGATGGCCAGAAGCTGTCCTGCTCTCTCGTCTCTACTCTCTTGAGACATGATCTGTCACAGAACCTGCAGCGAGGCTAGTGGCAGCAAATCCCTGTGACCCTCCTCTCGCACACCCATGACAGTCAGGATGACAAGTGCTCATGCAGCCATGCGTTGTGCTGGGTCTTCGAACTCATGCTTGCATAGCAACACCGTTATACACATCTGCCCAGTGCCCGACCCGTCCACGTTTTAATGCTGCAATGTCCCTATTGAAAGAAACCGACACAGCTGGCTTTCATTATTAGTGCACTATCATTACTCCAGCATAATTTGGGGTTTACAAGTCATTTTCCTTATAGATCAGTAATGTCATAAACTAAAATAGGTGTCACAGTCTGTTTATAATCTCTTCACATCCAGAAAACATGAGTCTCTCAGCTCATTTTCATGCAGGAATTCTAAGTCATCATTTCTTTGTGCCTCTTGAGTAATACATGACAGAGTACAGAATAATAAATCACATTTTACTACTTATAGAATGGCAAGAGCCACAAGGCTATATATAATTCTCTATTACTTCTGCCTTCCATAAGTGGTATTTACCAGCGGAGCCCTAACTTTGACATTTAATCTCCTTAAATTCTGATCAAGTTATTAACATTACCTATATTTAGCTGAATAACAGTCATTCTTTATTTCGACACTAAGGGGAAAACTTAACAGCACAACATCTACTTGCTGCACAATTTGACTGACCTAAACCCCAGAGTTTCTACACTCAGATTTAAAGCACTTAAGAATCTGGCTATGCCAGGTCAGGGCTATTCAAATATGAGTGAATTTGAATACTAATATCATTAAAAGCATTTCTTTTCTTTCCCTCCTATAAATGAGGCTTCTGGGTCATGAAAACTGTAAACACTTCTCTGTGTTATATTGTATGTTTCTTTAATCCCACTTCTGCTAGTTTTCACGGTTCCTATAATCAAACATCTGGTGACCCTTTGACTTGTTCAGGTCATGAGCTTCTACTGTGACTATCACTAAGCCGTGTTGTCGATGCATATATAATGAATTATTAGTTGCAAGAGATTTTGTTGTCATAAAAATATTCACAAACAGGGCTCGCGAGATGGCTCAGGAGTTAAGGCTCAGGAGTTAAGACTCTGCCCGATAAGCAGAAGATCCTGAGTTCAGATCTCAGGTCCTACACAAAACCACCCCATGGAAACAGCCTTGGCCTGCACTTCTGGGGGCAGCATCTGGGAAATCTCAGAGCTAAGCAAAAAGGAGGTAGAAGCAATCCAGAGTGATTCTGAAATCAACCTTGTTCCTCCACGGGGTCACACAGTGTTCTATGACAGACATGTGCATGCTTGTATGTGCACACACACACGCACACACACACACACAAAGTAAAATAAATAAATAAAAATTTAAAAATATATTCACAAATAGAACTTATACACAAGCTGAAAGGGCCCTGTTATGATGTACACGTACATTGCTTACGCAAAATAAAATCAATCTGTACTGTATTAACAAGGCATAGTGAGAAAAGCAAAACAGAACAATTCCTATCTTATATTCTACTTTTTGGAAAGTTCAGCACAAACTCGTGAGTAGATAGACTGGAATCATTTTGAAGGTTCCTTCATTAGATACTATACTGTTTATGCATACACACATATAATGGCAAACTGAAAAGGATTCAACAATTGGCTTTCCAGGAATTAAAGTCTTAATTTTTAGTGTTTCTATGTCCCAGCTAAAAACCTGAGGTCAAACACTTTAAATAATATCGAAAATTTTAACAATTGGTCCTTGGGATCCAATGAAAGCATGTGCTAATACAGACATAAATACATGCACACACCAATGCAATGCACGTGAAGGTTGAAATGCATTAGGCATACGGAGAAGAAACTTAAACATACTTATCATAACATCACCATGAAGATCATAAGAGTGTTTTTCTGTATGTCAGAATTATACTTGACATCTCCTATCTTTCCAAACACCTATTTTATCGCCATTGCCTTGAAGTGCCTTACAGATTCTTATTGACAACCTGACATAATGCGTCAGCTATAACTAGTTGTGACCATATGTTCAGTGTCAGAATCAAGCAGGGCAGATTTAGGAATGCAGACAGCAGACCTCTTAGAAACTTCATAATCTGATTATTTTACCATCCTTCCCGAAGCTCTTGCACATGCGTGCTGGAGAAGGAAGCCTCTGATGACTTGGACAGAGACTTGCATATTCCAAACACAGAGATAAATGACTTAAGTGCCAGTGTTCCATAAACCTCATGAACCTAATGATTCTATTTCTATGGCCCACAGCTTTCATAGGCATTAGCACATCATGCCCACAAGCCTGAAGGAATCCTTGAAGATCCGTCCATCCATTCTATCACAGGTTGGAAAGCCCAGACCTTTGAACAAATCTACCAAAGGCCCCAGTAACAGGAGAGCAATGAGGGAACATCAAACAGGAGCTGGACCTGAAGACACAGCCCATCTCCATCCACATGTACCATCAGATGCTGTACCCTCCAGTGTTGTACAAGACGGTACCCCTGAGTACACTCATCTGCTGCTGGAGTGAGGGGAAAAAGGGACCAGTAAAACTAGAGAGAAACGTCACAAGATACACTGAAATGTTCCAAATCCACAACTATTTTCCCGAGTGAAATTTTTTGGTGAAAACATACAGGTATATGCGATAAATTTCTCTGTAGTATTGCTTGCATTATTGAAAGTGGGATAATGCGGATGTTTGGGCATAGGCTACTAGCTAAGTCAAGTTTGGTAAATTTGTACACTAAAATAAAACACAACCTTTCAGATGAAGGTATTGAAATGGACTATATCTGGAAATGTGTATACCATGACATCCATTGAATATATGAAAATATAAACTACGGATGGGAGGGTCAGAACCACTGTAGGAATGGTTGTTGCTGTAAGAACCAAAAATTACATTACTAATACATGGATTTATTTCAAAATATAGAAACACAGGAAGACTTTGTCCTGAAGTGCCAGGTATTTAAGCTCAAATGAGCTGTAGGCTCCCATCCCATTTCTTTACACAAATCTTTTTTTTTAATTTATTATTTATTCAATTGTGCGTGTATGTGTGTGTGCCTGTATGTGTGTGTGTGTAGAACCACGGACGAATTCGGGAACCACCATGGACGCCTCCACCTCTTCCTTGTTTACTCTGCCCGGGGATTCACAGGCTCCGCCCACCAGGACCAGAAACGCAGGCTGCCCCCGCTTCTGCCTGGCGTTTATACCTGGGGTCTAGGATCCGAACTCAGGACCTTCTGCTTGCAAGACAGAGGCTTAACCCCTGAGCCACCTCTCCAGCCTCTCTTTACAAAAATCTTAACATCAAAGAAACCACATTTTCTTACCTGTTTCCAAAACTGTTCTTTCCCACCCATTTTTCTCCTGGAACCCTCTGCCTTTTCTGCTCTGAGAGATGCTAAAGACTCATGGCTAACTACAGACCATTGCAGCCAGGAGGTGAGAAAGCAAATTGTTCCTTTGGGCTTGAAGAATTCTGTGTGACATGAAAAAGAAGAGTAGAGACAACTAGTAATGTATCTCAAAATTTGAAAGGCTGAGAATTGAGCAGATTTTTCCCTTACACTCATCAGTATGCTCTGGTCTCATACCTCAGAAGCTATGTATCCTGACTCCAACATTAGCACTTGCTTCTATATTAAAAAGAAGAAGAAGAAGCAAAAGAACTTACAACATGCATCAGTGTGCTTTTATAGAAAGATAAGGGGAAAGAATACAAAGGCTAAATGTGAATGACGTGTACACAGCCTGAATTATTTCGTTAATTACTTCATTAACCTGTCTCTCCCCCGGTGACTTGTGCCTGTCTTCAGTATTTTTCACTGACCCCCAGGTTGATACCTTAAAAGTGAACAGATAGTCAGTTAAATCTGCCAGTTAAGAGACTTATCGGTGTGTCCAACCTGGACGAAGTCTGTGTGTAACAAATGGAGTTGTGTAAACTGGCCCCTGGAGGAGCTTAAAACCTTCAAACAGCAACATCGTCTTACAGGGAACTGTGGAATGCTGGATTTAAAGCCAAATTCCCTAGCCTGTTCATCTGTTCATTCGAAGAAATTATGAAAGTTTTATACATACATAGAAGTTTTATACATATAGCCACCTATCCACACCCACATATTCCCTCCCTTCCTCCTTCCCTCATTTTTCTCTCTCACTCTCCCTCTCTCACTGGATTTCCTTTAGAGCTTTACGTGTCAAGGAGGAATGGTCACGGTGCATCTATAATCACTTCTTTCAAATAAACACAGGAAAAAGTACTAGAACAGACAAAAGAATTCACTGTCAATCTACAGAAGTATCCTAAAAGGGGGTATGGGAAAATATTTTTAAAACAGGTAATTTTTGAGTTTGGAATGATTTCTCATGCCCTCTTCTCATCTCTCACACCAGGTTCCACGTGTTCCCCTCTCACTGAATTCCACACCTGGTAGACCTGACTTTGCAGGAGCAAGGAGCATACTCGATATTCCAAAAGCCTGCAGAAGGGAAACTGGAGGCAGGCTCACACATCTTGGCACTGGGGTCTGTCGAAATGAGAGCCTTCACTTTGATTCTGGAAAAGACATCTGCTAGTAAAGCAATTTGTACTCTGCATTTCAAAGAAGGAGAAGGCTGGGGAAAGTGTCAACCGTGAGTCTGGAAAAAAAATATATATAGTGCATCCTTACCCATCACAACTATACACTGTATGAAAAGAAATTAATAGTAACTTCCAAAAACAATGTGGAGACATTCAACTCTAATTTTTCTCACAATGTCTACTGCATTGCTTGAAATACTGCTTTCTTAGTGTGTGTGTGCGTGTGTGTGTGTGTGTGTGTGTGTGTGTTCTCTTAGAGCACAAATGTGAATCAGATGTCTTCCTCCATTACTCTTTATTTTATTTATTGAGACTAGGTGTCTCAGTTAAACCCAGAGCTTACAGATCATTTAGTTCAGCTAGTCTACCCTAGCAAACCCCTTTCTCTATTTCTGGAGTCCTGGGGCTACAAGTAGGTGCCTCTTGTTCCCAGATTTTAACATGGATTCTTGGGATCTGACTCTAGTGTGCAGACTTGTATGACAAGTACATTGCCCACTGAGTCCCCTCACATCCACCCCATGTCTTACTATCCCAGTTTCCTAAGCAGATTTTTCGATCTGCCTGGCTAATCCAGCCTTGACTTGCATCAATTCCACAGTACCATTTGAAATATAGAGAGGCCTTGAAACCCAGAATGTGTCCATGTCCATAATAAAACAAATTATAAATTTCACCTTTCATTTTCCATCTGATAGATGATGCTCTGGCCATGTGTCTCAATCAATAGTAATTTGCATTGAGAAAGTAAGGAGTGCTCTACAGATTAATCTTAGTAAGAAAATCATCTTTCTAAGAGGTGGACAGAACAGGCCCTAAGGTGTCTACCAACAAAAGTATTTATTCTGAAATTTTTTATTCATAAACTTCAGTTTCCATAAAGACTGCCATGAAGGTATCTTTCCAGAACTTAAGAAATTTAGTTGCTTCTATAATTTCAGTTGTAATGTCAACTGACCAAATTCTATTGACAGCATTCAACAAGGTAAATGGTATTTATGAGAAAATGCTTTTAAGATGGCAGCCAAATTACACCAGAAAAACATTGACCCTAAGCTCATAATCGAGTGCTAAGGAATTGTATTGTTTGTCTTCCGTGAAAATATTTTCTACAAATTAGCATGTACTAAATGAAGATGACATTATTCAAACAAACAACTAATGATTAAGTTCTGTTTTATATTTCCTTAAAATAAGTAACTCAAGTCTTTTAAAGAAAGGAACAAGAATGGTCAGTTCCTGTGCAGAGGAAAATAGAGTGAAGAAAACAGGGAGAAAAAAACAAACCTTGAGCTGATCCACTGAGAACCCAGGAAAAAAATTAGTAGAAGTTACAGGAATGTGGCACTTCCTGATAAAAGATTGGTCAGAGAAGTCTTAAAGGCCCTCAAACATTATAAACTTTTGCCATTGCGCTTGGTTGCTTTCCAAAAACTATCAGTAAGACTTTATTACTGAAAATGCAAGACAAACGGATACAGAACATGGGCAAAATGCATCAACTGGAACTGATTTGAGAACTTCCTTCTTGCAGGATAGCTTACACAGTAACAAGGAATACTATAGAAGCTGCTGGAAGAAAGAAGTAATCACAAGCCCCATCAATGGCATGAGATCTGTTATGTCGCAAAATAAATCACCATGGCAACAAGTGACCACCGGTGTAAAAATGGCATGAATATCAAGGAGAAAACAAACAGCTTTCTGATTAGCTCCAAGACCCACTTGTCAAAATGGTACACATCCCTGCTACTGTAAACTAGAACAAGAACTAAAAAAAGGGAAGAAAATATATCAATAGGGAAGACAGCCAATAAACCTATAGGTAGGAAGACAGTACATCAAAGCTCTCTGCAGGTAGCTGTTATTATACCCATAGAATGGGAACTCATAGTCGAAATCTTTGAGTCTAAACCTGAACTAGTGAAGGGAAATGCATATATCAGTGGGATGGCCTGAAGAGAGGTAACTTGATATTCCTGAGCCTGAGGCCCTACAGGAATAGACAAGCCTGAGTGAACTCTGGGGTCCATACAAGCATACATGTAGAAGGGTGAATGGGAGGGAATGGTGAAAGGGAGGGAGAGGATTAAAGGGAGGGAGAAGGAAGGGAAACTGTGATGAATACTCCATATCCTTGTAAAAGTAGAAAAGCAAAAAATAAAAATAAATAATAAATTATAAAGCAGGGGAAGAAAAAAAAAGTAACTCTGTGAAAGAATTCAGGAAATATCTTCATAAATATGTATGATTGTCCTTTTTGTTCCCCATGTGGCACAACTGTAACATTGTACAGTTATATCTTTGATTCCATAGATATTGCACAAGGTCTAGAATTAAGTTATGTGAAAGTAAATTCGCCTAAAACTTTATAACAATTTTTGCTTCGAGTTCTGCCATACTTCTCTTAGCCATTCTAATTATGCTCAGTAGGAATAAGACAGTCCATAAGATATACCACTGAGAAGCTGGGTTCCAATAATATCAGTCTCACAAGGCCACCAAAAAGATTTTGACATCATTTTACAAAAACCCGAAAATGGGAAAACCATCAGCTTGTTTCTTGCATATTTTGTGTGTACCTTAGATTCTCATGTATCTAAAGGTCAGTAAATTCTAGATGCAATCCTCACTGTGAGAGACCAGAGGCTAGATGAGATAATTGTCTTCTATCCTAAAAATAAGTGTGTTCCATAGAGTAATAAACTGATCTCCTACCTGGAATTTTAAGAGCTCAATGGAGAAAAAAAAAACAATCAAACAAGTAAATACATAACTTCCACAAGAATAAACTAGGCCAAGTATGGCTGCACCAAAGAAAGTAAAAGAAAAAATATATATATATACACCCTTCAAAAGGGCATGATTACAATATTTTCCTGAGAAAAAGTCGTAGGAAGCATCTACTGATACGTAACTTTAATCATGTTACACTTCAACTTCCTACCTTTTTCCTAAGACTCAGGTACATCTAAAATTCATCTGAATCAGTCGCTAGAGAACCAGGGACCTGGACTAGAGTCAAGTCCCATTTGCATGCCTTTGGAATGGAAGGTCGCACACTACTGAGGTAAGAACTAGGTCTTAGAGAGGTGACAAACACAGTGAAAGAGAAGTCACAGTTGGAAGTTACAGGAAAATGGAGCCTGTTTTAAGGCAGTGTCGACTGAGCAATAGCTGTCTCCTCAACATGCATATATCTTGTACCTTGTACTTGTCCTCATTTGTCTTCGCCATCCTATATTTCTAGAGTAACTAAGAAACTAAATTTTAACTCAAATGTATTGTAAAGTTTAGTGTCTGTGTCTTCCCCCACTACCACCTCTGTCACCACCATATGTTTAAATTGCATGGAACGAAAGTCAATTCTTGCTGTTATTAGTAGAAAAAACTTTACTGATAGACACCTAAGAGTAAAGAAGAGCAATGGCCAAGTCTACAGCCACAAAAGCCAACCATGAGGATCTCTGTGCTAGTCAGGGACCCTCCAGCAGCATCAACGCCCATCTCCCTACCCTTGGAAAAGACTACCAAACACATTACTAGAAAATTACATTGCCGTCATGAAGTCAGCTCAACCAGCAGAATGAATACTTCATGCCCTCCAAGTCTTCGAGTCATAAATGGCCACTGTGAAGAATGGGACAGGTAGATTTCAGGCCATGCAACAATGTCTGGTATCAAAAGGAGGCTGGGAGCTCAGCAGATTCCAGTTGTTGTACTTGCAAGGACGCTCCCTGCCATCAAGACTTTCAAGAGGATGAGAATCCTGGACAACAAGTGATACAGTTTCAAACCAATTAACCGAAAGGATTCAAGTCTAGTGAGGGGTTCAAAAAAATGTATCCCTGGACATTTTACACATGATGATAGAAGATAATAAATCATTACTTGTTTACACTGGAAGACTCTACTAATGTCTTTATACTGGCATCATTTTTGCTACCCTTTGCCTTCTCTAATCTATGAACTCATTGCTTCCCACTATGAAGGACAGGATGACAGTGGATAGGACACAGCTCAAATTTTGAGGAAAAAAAAAAAGGTTATCTCAAAAGTGAATTGTATCTTCTATGACTCAGTTCCTTTGTCTAAAAAATGTAAATGAACAGACATGTAACGGAAATATACTGTATGAATTATGAAAAAGGTTTTAAAACTTTAAAACAATGTGTGCGAGGAAGGATAGGGTGAAGACCGTAAAGGAGAAGCTATTAAAGACCATGGGCAGCAAGGCAGAAAGGGGAATAGCAGGGGAAATGTTTAAGGGCTAGGAACATGAAGGGAAAGGGGACAGAAAGGGCTGAAAAAGAATTAAATAGCACTAAGGTTATAAGTTACAACCAGATAGAAAGCCCTTAGGCTCTTAGCATATTAAAAATTGTTTTAAAAAGTGAGAAGGAACATTATATAGGAGAACACAAAGAGAGGAAGATTGGGCAAAATAAAAAATTCTCTACAATGCTTGAGCTAGAACACGTGGGCAATTAAACAATATTCCAAGTACCAAGTAAGTGATACATTCCACTAAGTTGTTGGTCAGGAAGATATCAGAGGTCCCCAAAACAATACAGGCTTTTGCCATTGCTCCGGGTTGCCCTCCAGAATCTGATGGTAAGATTTAGCTATTACTAGACTCAACACACATGTATCACAGGATAGGGATAAAAAAATTACTAGCTGGTACTAGTCTAGATAATTCCTCCTTGCTGGACAGATTTCACAGTACCAGAAAGTACTATGCTAGCTGCTGGAGAACAGACACCACCAGTCAGTCTCATTAGCCCACGAGAGCTGAAAGCCGAAATAACGATCACCTCAGAAAAGCTGACTGACCGTCAGTGCAATACTGGCATGAATATAGGGGGGCAACTAACAGCTTTCTGATTGGATTTAAGGCCCACTTTACAGCAGGGATCACATTCCTAGCACTACAAATCAGACCAAAACCTATAAAAGGGAAGAACGTTGGTAGGGGGATACTATAAACTATTAAAGTTTAACTATAAAAAACACTGCGTCAAACTGTCTTTTAAACATCTGTCACTGTACTTGGCACTTGGCACTCAACTTAGAAGTTTCCTCTGCATTGGAAGGTAAACAGAAAATTACAACTAGCAAAAAGTGCAGAAAATAAGTTTTGGCAGACTGCTCGGCCCCAAACGGGACATCTAAGCCACATCCACCTCAAGGCTCAAGGAGCATCATGGTTAGACTGAGTGATAAAACTGTAAGAAGCTGAAGAGGACAGAAATGCAGTCAGACATGAACTTCTGGATGTAACAGGGCTGTGGTATCCCTGAATTCGCCACAGCTGTGTATATATATGTTCATAATACTTGCATGGGATTGTTCTATCATTTCACCATGGAAGAGGAAAGATCTCAAGAAGCCCCACACCTTCCTGGGAGACTGGTGATGTATATGTGTGTGGAGGGGTGTTTTCCTCAATGTTATGCCCACAAATATACAATTTGTGCACTAGCAAGTGCTAAGGCACATGTCATCAAAGGCAAACCAGATGAAACTGAGTGGGTCGCTCATGCGAAAAGACAAGTAAATGGGAGGGAGTGTGTCAAAGAAGAAGAAATGTGGCAAAGAGAAGAGGATGGAGGATGGAATTGTGGATTAAATTGTGAAAATATCACAAATTCACTATATTCCTATGTAAAACACTAAAAAAAAAAGAAAGAAACAATCCTCCTAAGGCTGACTTTCAATTTTTTGAATTGTTCTTAATAACAATAGAACTGCAATATTTAAAAACAATACAATAATCCTTCTGGATTACTAGCTTACATGGTAGGGAAATAAATCAACATCAGTCTTGATTAGAAATGCAATTCTACAGGGTAAGTAAGTTGTCTGAGGACCTAGAGTTCATGCATATGCTCAGGAAAAAGAAAATCCATTGAAAGGGGGAGCAGCAATATCAGGTCTGGATGTCAGGCAATGTCCAATCATACATAATGCTTTTCAGGACAGAATATGTGTGAGCTGTTCATAATCTACATGCATATCATCTTATATGAATCAAATGAGAGTCGAGGCCATGGTTGCAATTGGTCTACTGATCTCAAATACCCTAAATACCATCTCTTTCAAGGCAATACAATGCAAAATACGATACGATATAATATGATACAATACGAACGATACGATACGATACGATACGATACGATACAACACAAGGGTGAATCAGACAGCCCTTCTTTTAGGAGTTTACAAACCAATGAGGGACCAGTCCAGCAGATTAAAATTTTTGTTTTCTGTCATCAATTGGAAGTTAGAATGTGACTGGAACTCCAAAATGTATTGACAGGTAAAAAGAAAGAGGACTTATTCCCAGTAACTGCATCCCAAGAGAAGAAATGATGACCTGTCTCATCTTGGGAAAGCACCTTTTAATCACACTGTCACTCGTCCCTGTCTCATTTTCTAAATGAAACAAAGAAACAAGAGATTAGAAAGCTTAATTAACATAGTAACTGAAATGAATCTTTTAGCAATTCAGGCTTCATGCATTTGAACTTAGCACACTTCTTACTATTTACTGGGATGAATAATGAACCTATAAAAATACATATTCTTCAATTTCAATGAATAGGTTGCTCTATATAGATATCATGTATATTTTGCATTAAAAAATAGGTCCCCAAAGATCTGGGATCAGGAAAATGCATAGCCAATGTTTTTGAAAAATATGGTTTTTTACTTGCAGGTCATGCATGCAGATTATGCACGTTTAGTAAATAGTTGGTAACTCCAATGCCCCAGCCATCCTGGAAATAAGTATCCAATGGACTCTAAGTATCAAAGGCAGGCTACACCTTTAGGGTTTGAACACATGGAAAGGAACTTGTTTTATTTATTTTTTTTAAAGCAAATTGTAGAAATCAACTTTAAGAAATCTGAGAGAACCATTGCTTCCTTTACCAAGATGGATGGGATTCACTTATTCTTTCAAAAAGAGGGGTGTCTTCACTTCAGTGCATGGGCCTTGTGCTCCACTGTACTGCTGCGTACCACGACACTGAGCAGTGCGTGGATGAAGCATCCTGGCTTCTCCGCAAGGCCACTCACTGGGCTCTCTTCTGCCGTGCTTTTAAGGGCTTCATTTTAAAATTAGATTCTGACTTTCCTGTCAGAAACAAAAAAAATCTCTATTGAGCTACCAAAACACATTTTACAACTGAAATTAGTGTGTTCTGCCTTCTCCATTTTTTGTTTGTTTGTTTTTATTTTTGTTTTTAACAGGTTTAAGAGAGAAAGTTTGCTTGCCATGTGGGGAGGAAGGCTTCTCTTGCTGGAGAAGGGGGGTGGGAGAGGATTCTTTTGGTTTGTGGTCTTGGGCATCCTCTTTCTTTTTTTATACTCCCAGAGCTTCTTTCAAACATCTTCATATGCAAACTGCGATACAAGTGCTGAAATATTCACAGTTTCAAACAAGACAGAAAACACGGAGTAACGGAAAAATAAACCGTGGCAGACCATACAGGGCACAGAACAAGCCAAGTTGTTCTCCTCCCTGTCTCTCCTTCTGGCAACTCTCACTGTGCCTTCTACACAAGCAAGCCAATAGAAAGGATTCACAGCACAAATCATTCCTTTCTGTTTCCTTACGGGGAAAATGATCTACATTCACAGTGTCATGTTGGATTATCAAACTATTTATGCATATTCACTGTAACATACACACAATTATAGACTGTGATGTCAATGAGTTTTTACATACATAGCATGTTAAGTTGTGCTAAAGAAATATTTACATAGGAAGTAGCATTAATGCCCTTTCAAGCTACATCTTTAAAAAGGTTGATTTGTTGATGAATATGGTTATTTTCCTAATAGGTCTCTAGAAATTTGATTAGACATATGGGAAGAGTGATAACATGAGGCTAAACATCTTCCTTGATAGATTTATGCAGCTTCTTATGGTTAGATGCTTGTTCTGCAACTTGAACAAAGATCAATTGACCCAGACTGGCAAAATACCAGAGCTGTCCATTTGTTAGGGAGTTCACAGGGCACGATCCATTAAACCTGGGAATTCATTTAACTTTTATGTTTACTAAACAATTAGAGCTCATCTGCTTATGTGCAAGAACATTTAATAGTACACGGAAATAAACTAGTCAACAAGGTAAAAAGCTACTTCAGAACCCTTAACTAGAGCCCTCCTTCCTCTTGTTGCCCTCTAGCTGAGGCTGACTTTACCTGTCCTCTGACTTCCAATTCTTTCATCACATTCACACTGACATAAGTCATCTCCAGGTCTGTCTTCAGGACTCTGCCTGGACCTAAGCAGCAAAGAAGTCGTAAATGCTACTTTTGTAACCAAATGATCAAAAATAAATTTCTACTGACCTATATTGACACATGTAAGAGGTCTTAAGTAGGTAAGAGCCACAAATGGAATTTGTAAAATTGCAAGCAGTTCGTATGTGCATACCAGAGGCACAATTTATGACTCAAAGCCTCCCCCATAAATAGATCATTCCAAAGCAACGCATTTCCCTTGCTTTATCCTGGTCGAACTTTTTAATCTAACTTTCCTCTCTATCAGTTTCTTTGTCTCAAAGGCAATGTCATTGTTCTCTTTGTATTTAGCTTTACTGGTCTTTTCAATTGTCCAAAAACTGCTATCTGTGATAGCTAAGATGTGCCACCCTTAAGTAAAAACAAGACCTTCTAATGGACATGTGTCTGCATATGACAATGTTTCACTGGGAGAGATGTTATGTTTTAATATGAAATGAAAGCAACAAAATGTATGTTCCACACAATAAACTTTTCTGGCTTATACTTTCTCAAATTGATTTTTCACTGACTTAAGCTAATATAGCTTATCAGTACCAAGTTTTCAAAGAAAATATAAGCATATTTTTATGTTATGCTACTGAATTTTGATGTTGTTGAAGTTGTGCAAAACACTTGATGTGGGAGGGATCTTTTTACATAACTACCATCGAGGAGTAGCTAATTATTTATTGAGTACCTTCTATGATCGCACACTGTGTTCTGGGGATAAAGGAAATTATGTAAGAGTGCCTTCAGATACCTCAGGGGCAAATTTTGGAAACAAAAACTAAGTGCCTTATTTTAAAGGGGACAAGAAATGCCAGAATATAATAGAAGAGACCTGACTTTGGCTAAGGATGAAACAGGAATTAAGTGGCGTTGGAACTGAATTTGAAGAGCTTGAGGGTAATATAGCTTAGCTTGGTTGAACTTTACATAGTGGAGAAATGTGGAGAAGACAGATCTGCAATGCAATATGAGCAAACGACATGAACTCAGGAAAAAAAAGTAAGTTTGGTGAAAAATATTTTACCAAATGGAAATTTCTAGAACAGGAGCTCTTGGAAGTAAATTGGAAAGATGGTTTGTGTTGTCGAATGCTAAACCACGATGTCTGATATTTATTCCAAAAATACTGGAGAGCAAGGGGAAGCAATGAGAAATGTACACTGGAATTCTAAGACATTGAGAGTCAAAGTATATTCCCAGAGGAGCCACAGCTGCATACCTGGGTATCTGACAAAAATGACCATGTGGTCCTGGGTCCAGAGGGCCATGTCTGAGCAAGAATTACAAGCACTTCTGACTCGAATTTGAGAATGACCAATTTCACAAATTAAAACAGCCAAAAAAAAGTATATGAAAAAGACAACAGCATCATTAATTTCATATCAAAAACCAATGAAATATCAACTCCAATATCCTCAAATAACTGTGTATACGTGTATATATGTATACATATATGTGTATATAAATATGTGTACTATAAATATAGATATAGATAAAATTCTAGTGAGGACCAAAAAAAAGGGCAAGTGAAAGTTTTTGAAGACTTTTATATTAGATATTTAATAGAATTTTAAGGCCAACTTTATAAGTTCTACTAGGAGTTTCTCCTTAGAAACTCATCTGAAAGGAAACTCAGAATGACTAAGTCTAAGGCAAGAACTACATGGTTCTTGATCATCTCTATTCTTCATAATGAGAGAGAGATTTTTCCTTACCATCTTTGGCTGAGAGAGAATTTGGAAAAGAGAAGTAACATCTACTTGGAGACCTCTCTCTTTACCTTGTCCATGTGCATTAAGCAAGGTAACCCTGGCACCAAAAATGCTATAAGTCAGGCACAATTATTTCCCTTTTACAGCATTAAAAAAACTAGGTGCTAAACGGCAAAAGTGACAAACAGCCCATTTGTAAACATAAGACAAGGAAGTAAGTCCCTTTGCTTCTGTGGCATGTGCCAATCAGCTGAAAGATTCACATGTAAGGAAGCAATATAATTCCCAATTTATTTGGTGTTTCTGGGATTCTTCATAAGATTTATATACCACTCTTGTAAAGATGTAACTGATTCTATTTTGTTTGCTTCCTAAGTCCTTTTTCCCTTCAGGCACTCCATGCATGAAGTTCTGTTTCATACTTTGAGAAAAGAAAGTCTCCATCTATCTGCAGGATATGAGGTCCAGCCAAAAGAGGAAAGGTGCCAACCCATGATTGCCCCGAGGGTCTGTGGGAAAGAAGGTTGGGGAAAAAAAGGAGCACGTACCAAGTTTTCTAGTTCTTCTTCTCTGCCCTTTGACTCTTGTGCAGAAGCCAAAGAGAAGCAGGGCTTCTGGTCAAATCTTGTTTTAAGTCTTTGGTGGGGGAGGGTTGGGGATACCTGACACCAACCCTAGTGGCCAGGTCTAGCCTAACAGTCCTTCCAGGAAGACTGGGACAGCAGCTAAGCCGTACACCAGAAGGCTCGACTCCACCCACTGTACCAGGGAAAGCAAGACTGCAGAAGATCAGGCGTCAGGTGAGTGAAGCCTGACTTGGGACGCCTCGGAGCCCAAAATCCAATATGAGGGTGAATATCCCAGGATGTGAAGAGTGGATGCCAGAAGTTGAGCAAGACCAGCAAAGAATATGGACCCCCAAAGTCAGCTGTCCAAAAGAACATGGAAGATTCTGGAGAAGGAAGAAAGCCATGTGCTCCTTCCACGAAGGACAGTCACTGCCTACCCTGACTAGGCTTACTTTCTTATCTATTACATGCCGGATGCAGTATTTATGTAGCCTTGAGAATACTTCGGGCAGTGTGCTAGGAGGTCTGTGAATGTTAATCTATTAATTCAATTATAATGATGAGAAGTCAGATCTCTATTGTCCCCATTGACAGAGGGAAGGTTGAAGAGCGAAGCTGGGAGTTACTTTGCTTAACCACCTCACACCACACACCAAGAGATTGCATTGATCAGACTAGACTTTTAAGTAGATCGGCATGAAAACATTTCCACTGTTATCCACCATGTGGATGCTTCCGTGCAAAGCCAGAGAGATCCCTTAGAACAAGGAAGAGACGTTGAAGAATAGAAGAAAGTACATGTCTTCACACATGGGGTTGCTCTGTGTGAATGTGCAACCGTGGGCCACAAAGACGCGCCTTTCAGAAAAGAAGGTAACAGGTTGAGAGTTCCTGGCAGAAGGGAGATGAGTCGTGTGGGGAGCTGTGTTCCTCTGGTCTGTGCTAGTTACCCCTGAACTGTGGAACAGGAAACATCCATGGACCTCAGTGAGCCTGAAAGATACAGTATTTCTTGAACTCTGAAAATGGAAAAGGCTCCAATTAGACAAGGGCTCCTCTGCGTAACTGTATTTCTTCAAAAGTCCACAAGACAAAAGCATCTTCTTTTCCTTAACCATTTTCTACTCAACCATCAAGTTCTTTGAGCAGAGAGTAACTATCTGTGAAACATTTCAAATTTATGAAAAGAGGGGACGAAACACACAGAGGAACACAAAGAAAAAGGCAAGTTGGGTAGGAGGGGATGGATTCTACAAGCTCAATGTGCTGCTTGAAGAAGCGTACTTCACATGGAAGAATGAAAATGGATTCCCTCGGATTATAAGGAGTTTTGGACACTTCCCGAAATTCCATCAGTTCATTTTTCCCTGTTGAGATGCTGCCCTGTATGGCCACTCTTAACAATGATGGTCAGCCCTTCGTGTCCTCAGTTCCTAGTGGGCAGAAATACAGGACAGACAGCCCAATCAGATGACAGACACAAGGCACTGAAAATGCTTTCTATTTACCTGAGATTTGTTTCAGGTTTTCGAATCTAGAATGCTGCTGAATAGATTTGAGGATGTGGTGTGAGTACAATGTCTGTTAAAAAAAAAATGATTCTTTTCAGCAATAGGGGAAAAGAAAAAAAAAAAGAACAGTTCTTTCAATGTTCAGGATCCTCTACATCTGCTGCTCAGTTGGAAACACTGTTAAAAGGCCATTAGAACCTTAAGGTAACAGACCTCGAATGCTATGAAAGGCAAGGAGCAATTTGCTGTTTGTGTTAGGAGTATCGGCCCCAGCCACTTCCTTTTCATGGGCTGAAAACAGCTTCTGTCATGAGCCGTGAAAATCAATTCCACAGTAACCAGGCTGAAATGTGGCTGAGCTGGGGCACCTCCAGGCTGGCGCTGTGTAGCAGAGCCTCCTTCTGGGCATCCCTGGCACCTTGCAGACATCCAGACAATATTTCCAGGCAACCTTCAGGAGGATCTTTTCGGACACTCGTTCTCCCTCCTCAATACTTAATTAGATTAAAATCCAAACAGTCACCCTGAACGAAGATACCAACACACCTAAACTTGCTTACTTGTATTCCAGCTTCTGTTTCTCCTGATTATCATAACTACAACACAGCTTTGTATTTTCCCCCAAAATCCTATTGCATGGAGCTTTTTAAAAACTTATAGGATATTTTAGGATTTTGTCTCACATTCAAACGAGTATTTCAGAGAGAAAACAATGGTTTGCCAAGCAAGGTACTTTATAAGCCAATGATTAGAAAAGTTAAAATTCATTTTAAAATATAGAATGTTTTCAGCTACAGGAAATCGTATTTGAGTTATAAAAGGTAACCTTGGTTACCACATATGATTAAGATCATTCCATCTAATAGCGTATAGATATATATACAACCTTTTGCTAGATTGAAAACCATTGTACAATCTGCTGAGCATATTCTGGGTAAGAATTAATGGCTACTCAAATCATACCAGCTTGTATTTCTTCATATAATTTACTAAAATATCAATTATTTATCTTTAATTAGTAATCCAGGATGAGAAAATGATTCAAAGTTCATTTGTTAACTGTTTATGTTAAAACAAAATTAAAATGCAAAATTTCCTCTTTTGCTATAAGTATCTGATTGTCTTAGCTTGTTCTTAACTGTATGTTAAATATATTATATACTGCATATTTTTTACTAAAAAAGGAAAATGTAGATTTGTACAATTTTCAAGTCTTCCCTTCAAAATATAAAATGCAGATCCCTAAATGATTCTAAGAAATCTCCAAGTTATTTTGGTTTAACAAGGAGAAGGTGGTAACTGAAAGGAGATTATTCATAACAGATTGGCTTAATGATGACGTAGATATGCCGTTTTGGAAAATATTTCATGTTCAATGAAAACTGGTCTTTCTGAAGAAGCCATGTAATACATGTGAAATGGATGCATTCTTTATTGAAATCATCTGAAAAGATTACCCTAAACTTTTAGTGCAGTGTTACACATCTAGATCCAATCTCTAAAAGGATAATGAACAAGAGGCTAAGTACTTGCATGAGTTAAAAAAAAAGTACAAAACCAACTTTCCACACATTATTACATGATAATGTAAAAGTAACCATAAGTGTTGTGTTCGAAGCTCAATGCAAATAAGTGTCTGGAGAATCCTAATACATCCCCATTTAGGACTACTCAGGGATTCCATATATACACATTGGATATATTTGGAATTAAACATTCTTATGTTCCAAATCGCACTCCCAAATACCTCAGAAACCTTGGTTAGGCAAGGAGAAAATAGAAGTCACTGATGGAACCTGACTTATTATGAATGGTTTCTATTCTAGCATATTTTTTAAAAAGTCTTTAAAAAGCCTCTGTCTTCTAAATTAAGTTCATTACTGTGAATAAGAGTGAATCTTAAAGATATGAAGTAATTAGAAAGATACAAGGAGGTTTGTTTCGTGAGTCAGTTTCTAGGGCAAGGAAGATGGCTCCAGAGTTAACGTCTCTGTCTCAAAAGCAAAGGGACCTGAATTTGGATCCCAGAACCCATGTAAAAATGCCTGATGGGAATGGCCATCCTGTAATTCTGGACCTAGAGACAGAACTTGTAAAACCCAAGAGCACAGCAATAAGGAGGTAGAGCAATCCAGGGTGACTACCCCATGTCACACTTGATCTCCACGGGCATGTACACACATGTACATCCACCCACATGTAAACACACACACACAGTCACACAAAGTCTGTTTCCAGTAGTTTCTTTTAAAATAAAGCACTTAACTTTATTTAAAGACAATAGTATTATTAAGACTTTACTCTTAATGTAAATATATGTAGTTAAGCACATTAAACATATAAATATGTAAATATATCAGCTCTTAATTTTACATTTTACCTTTCTGAAACCTCCTATTATTTGGATTTAGAGAAAAATATAGAAACAGAAGATAGCTAAAGAACAAAAATTTCTTTTACTATAAAAAGATAGGTTATCATTAAAAATCATCTATACAGTGGACATGGTGACTGTTTCCCAGTTCATTTCCAAGGTGCTATTGACTGCGAGTTATTGTGATTCATAAGAAAATGATAAGTGAAGAGTATCCTCCTTCTTCAGACCTCTAAAAGCTTTATCTCTCTCCCAATGAAAAAGTTACAGAAAATATCCAAAGTCCCTTGAAATGCAGCTGAGGAATACTGACCCCTGTTATCACAACTTTCCTGGGGACAGAGGGAGATGAAGGTAATTTCTTTAGGAATCCAAGACCTGCAACACACAGGTCTGCAATACACAGAGCAGTAATAGAGCCCACAGAGTCTAGTGTGCATGCACAGAATAGATCCTGTCTCCATGTGCACACTCAGAATGCATCCTGACACATCTCTCACTAAGCGTGTAGAAAATAAAAAGTTACCAGGTTCTAAATGGCTAGTTCCATACCTAGAGGACAGTTTCTTAACATAACTCAAAAAGGAGATAGCAGGATAGATTTGCTCTTGGCCAGAAATCTTGTAAATAGAACAAGGATAGTTAAGAGTTGTATGTACCCAAAGAAAGCAGGCCAGTTTAGCAAAAAAAGAAAAAAAAATGGGTAGCTTACTATGAAAGACATGGCCATTTCTCTTGCCTGTTTCCCCTTCCAAAGAGCAATAAGGATCCCTTGACTGATGGCCAATGTGTCCCCTTGGTTCCAGACTAAGGGATAATATTGCTTTCCTTGGAACCCCAAGTTACCCATGGTAAATTTTGAGAACAAATCTGGGTAAGTGAGCACTGTAAGCTGGAGTAGAAACAAACTCCTGAGCAGGAAATCTCACTGAACATCAAGAGGCAAACCATCTCAAAAACGACTCTCCAACATTTGACTGCCCATCCTGGAAGAAACCTCCAGGGAAAACCACTTTTGAGTTTGGGGAGCTAGCTCAGTGGGCAGAGCGCTAGACACACAGGTCTGAGGACCTAAATTCAGATTCCCCAGGACCTATGAAAACCCAGGTAAGCCAACATGTGTCTGCAACCTCAGGACCCTTACAGCAAGATGCAAGGTCACAGGGGGATCCTTAGAAAAGTTCAGGCCAAACACGCACTCCGGCAGGCCATCAAGTCCAGCAATGTCAACCGGAGTTCAGTCCCCAAAGCCCAAATAATGGTTCGGAGCACTCCTGCTCTAGATCCCTGCTTTTCTGCCAAGGAAACAGGTGGTGCTTACTACAGGGAAGCACTCCAGAAAGAAGGAAGCCACAGAAACTCAAGCTAAATTAGACTATCTGAAGATGGGGCTCAAAGACGATAATTTTTTTTAACGTCCCCATACATGACTCCACATATACGGTCCCAAATAGGCCTGGCTCTTTCCAACTCCCAAGAACCAACTGTTAAATTCTGAGAAATTTAGCGAACTGGTTGATAACTGGTGGCTGCTTGAGAATGTTTACACAGAAACTGTCAAATGCTACAAAACAGAAGAGCTGTCCTGTCACCTCCCCCGCCCCCAGGGTAATGGTTGAACATTTATCAGCTCACCATCGGCCAGAATTGAGAAACGCCACCCCAGAGGGCCAGTGACACATATTCTATTGACTCAGGCAATCTGAGTATCTCTCAAAGCGCATTTCAGTGCCTTGAGATGCTTTACTAAGATGATGAACCTTCACCACGCAACTCGGGGGTCCTCAGTTTCTCTGGGTATGAAGTGATGGGAAACCAAAGTCCTTCTCCCTTTCCTTCCCTTAGGTGTGTCTTCTCTTCCTGTCTCCTTCTCCCGTCCCAGCCACAGCAAGCAATTCTAAAACGAGAAACATGGGTACACCTACTTTTGTTTTCCCCCACACGTGTGGGGAAAAAGGTCGCTCCTGACACCTTGGCCGTGCCTCCTGGTGCTCCAGCAGCCTTGTGTACACAGGGAGGAGCAGAAGGAGGGAGAGACCGTGGTTCCTTGCAAATGCCATAAACATCGCTGTCCCATTTCTTTCCCACTGGCCTGTGCCGGGTGCCTGCTGTGTGAAGCAAAGGAGTCAGGATTTTCTGTGACCCGCAACCCCCATCTTGACATGTTTTACTGGAACCTCTGTGTAGCAGAATCTTGAAATGAACTAGAATTTGAAATTAAGCTTTCTCTCCTTGGATGACCTCGCTTGTCCTTTTCTTCTCTGCCTTTTCCCTCCCTGGGACCTGGCCATTTCCCGTCCGCAGATTTGCCGGAGCCTCCTAGCTGTCCTCCGTCCCTTCTGCTGGCCTCTTCCAAAGGCCTCGGCTCCAATCTATCTTGTTTATAGTTTTCACCAACCTCAAGCAATACTTCGGTCACACTACCTCACTGCCAAGAACCCCCGGCGATGACCTCATTCCCACCATGTTGAGCCAGGCAGGAACTTCCAAGGACTCCAAATATCCAACCCCGCCCATGCTGCTCAATATGATTTCTGACCAATCCACCACACACACAATATCCACTGTACCCTGGCCACCTCCTGCTCTCACTGGTCCCTTGTGCACGACCACCCATTCTTCCAGTCTACGTGGTGCCCCCTGTTGTCAACGACCTCATGATTTGATTCCTGCCCTTACACTCAGGGCTGACCTCTGGGATTTAAATCATTTCCAAAGCATAGCTTAAATCTTAGGGAAAGGATGATGCAATTTAATTAATTAATTCTCCACTTTGCTGAAAGTTTTCAAATAGTTTCTATACTGCCACAGCACCCCTCCCCTCCAAAAAAAAGAAAAGAAAAGAAACACTACAAATTATATTTCATAATGGCCAAGGATAGAACATGTGTTTTGATAATGTGACTGATTCTTGGTGTTAATTATTCATCCTATTTCATTTCAGAAATCCCTTTCTCAAAGCTGTGACAGGGAGGTCAAAGTATTTCAGGTCAAAGGCAAAAAGCACCTTACTTCAAGGGGTGGTAGATGCAGCTTGCTTTATTGAAGGGTCACTTGGGTGTGTGGAAGTGAAGTTCTTCATGGCGGAAGTCTTTTCAGCATCTGAATGATCAGGAGGTCAAGGAACTCCAAGAGGGGTGGGAGGTCAGAGGAAGATACCTATGTACCTAGGGTGTGGAAGTCTGCCACGTAATAGAGTGTCCACGGAGGACTTCCATGAAGGGCAGCACCAAGATAGAGTCCTGGACCCAGGTCTGTCTTGGACATGTCTACAGGACAGGCCACACCGCAGGGCATCTGAGGCACGCATCTCGATGGTAAAAAAAGAAATTGGCTTCACTGAGCTCCACTGAAATAAATGTGCAAAGACTGGAGTTTCGTACTGGTGAGCATTTCAGCTAAAGGGGCAAGCCTAATGGGGGAAAAAAAAAACAAATAAGATTGACATGCAAGGGTCTATATTCTGTCTCTTATGTAAGAGGTTAGTGTAGCCGTATATTCCTGGTCCATCTATCCCACAACTTCTCTTCACCCACAGCCATTACCCCACGTTCTGGGATTGCTCCATGTTCTCTGGTGTTCACATCATAGAGGGTACATGCGTGCCTCTCAGGGACCCCGGCTCTTGGCTGTTCTTGTTCACAACCCATTGGTTACTTAAGGAAGCCCAGGCCCGTGGATTCTGCAGGCTGCTCCCAATGCGACTTTCCCACTGTACACACACCTCAGCTGCCATTTCCAGCCTTGCCTTGGGATTAAAAATCTCAGAAACTTTAGACCACTTGAGTGACACACACTGTATATATGCCAGAAATAGTCACTGCATAGATGACAGGAATGTCTGAACAGTCAGGGACTTGATGTTCAAGTGAAAATTGTTTCTGCTAGGGTTGCATTAGTTTAACAGTATCTTTAATGTGACAATGATTGAAAATTTAGATAATGTCATTCACAATTATTAAAATTAAAAAACCCTGTATCCAAGATTTGCTACAACAAATTCCTGTGCTTATGGATATATTGAAGCAGAGCCTCCAATTTGTTTTCTTTTTTTAATTTATTTTTATTATTTCCACTCATACAAACTTAACAGGTACACCGGTCCCCTCCCTCCCTCCAAACTCCCACCCCCCTCCTTCCTCATCCCCCAGTGCCTCCCCATCCCATCCCCGGAGCATCCTTTAATGTGCATGCCAAACTCTCCTCTGGTTCCTCCTCTCCGATGAGGTGCAAAGACCCAGTGGCATTCCCGGAACCCTTTCCTGTGTTCCCGTTAAGCCAATTTTTTTCATTTGCTTTATGTTTGTTGTTGCTGCTGCTTTTGTTGCTCATATATATCTATTTGAGAAAAAGGGTTATTACATGGCCTAGATTCGAGATCCTTCTGCCTCTGCCTCCCTAGTGCTGAGAGGAGAGGATAGCAACCCCTCCCATACCTGATTCAATGATATATTCAAAAGAAATCACAAGAAACACTGGAGAAGCACGTGAAAGTACTTATAGTTGAGTTATATCCAGCAGAAGAATTTAGTAAACAACACAACAGTGTGCTGAGTACCACATTTTAAAAAATATTCAACAGTTGTCTATACTGAGAAGACAGCTCTAAGTCTCTTGCCTTTCTAGAATTCTTTCCAGATATGTAAATTATGGGGAAATCATAAGAGTTGTCATGAAACTTCAAACAGTACTTGATGTTAAATAGTTAAAGAAGACATTTTATCAACTACTGTTTACTACATTTTTACCCCCCAAATCCTACTTTCATAGAGAAATGGTGACAAAACAAATCAGATTAACATGAAAGCACTGAGCAATTTTATATCTCAAGTAGAATTAAGTTGAAATACAGGGATGGTCTTGTGCAAATGATGATAGAACCTTTTCCCACAGTATTTTAAAGATACAATGTTGTATGGCCTGCATCAATCTAGAGAATGGCCTACATTTCTAGCTACGACCTATTAAGATGCAATGTAAAGATGTGAGTTTTATGTAAAAAGTGTATCAGTCAACTTAAATGAACTTTGTTCTCAATAATGACAAATCATCCTCTAATTAAATCAGCTGAGGTAACTTTGTTTGGAATGTTCACCCTCCAATTAATTTCCAAACCAAGATTTTAACAAGCAGGACTCCCAATAACCTGGTTTTTGGATGGATTTGTTAACCAGAATTAGTGTTATTCTTTTTGAAATCTAGTGACTTGCCAAATCATAAAAACTGAAATGTAACTAATTAATTTATAACTCACAACTGTTCATCCAAATGACTTTGAAGATATGAGCTAAACAAACAGAGAGTAAAGGCATCAGAAATCTATGAAACAGACAGAAAAATGGACTTGAAACAGTTTATCCTATTAAATATCCTATTGGGATATTTAATAAGACTGTGAAAGACAGCAAGTATTACCATTTCTATTACTATAACATCTACATGCAAACTGAAAAGAGGAAATGTCAATGATACATGCAGTACGTAAGTTTGTTTACCTGGAGGAGGGGAGAGGACAGAAAGGGAAGAGATTTCAAAAGAACAAAAGACCTGTCCAAGAAAGTCAAATGTGTGTGTATGTGTGCTGACTGACATACATGAAAGACGTACATATACATATTTCTTAAACTAGTGGGAGAAAAATGAAAGAGCATTCAACATTAGAATATGAAAAAATGTCCTATTTTCACTACAGATCTCAAGACAGCTGACAAATTAGAACTGAGGATGAAGAATAATACTTCAGTGCTTTCCTGATGCTAAGCTATAACCCAGCTCTCAGAACACCTGTAACAGAACATAGGGAAAGTCAATATTGAATACAGTTTATTCCTATTCTGTGCAAATAAACTTCTCTTCCTTCTACACTATGGATAATGCCATACATGAGCTCTGTTGTAGTAACATATTCTTTTTTTACTAATCCAACATTCCTTTTCAGTACACGGAACGAAACCAATACATGTAATTTATGTAACATAAAGAAATCAGGGGGAAAATGTATAAGTGCCTGTATAGACAACTGAGTGATAGACAGGTGAGCAATTCCTTCTTGGAGCCTAAAATTCAAACTCAAAGTGATTTTGAGAAATGAAAGAAGTTGCAAGAAAGTACAAAGGTTATTCAGCATGTACAGCTGTGAGGGAATATACAGGTGCATGCATCAACACATGTGCATATGTGTTGTTGGGAGGGGCGGGGTAATACAATTGCGTGTGTCCATTCAACAAATGTTGATGCTTCATGATGTAAAGCACTGCGTAAGGCTAGGTTTGTGACCTCTCAAGAGCCAAAATGTCTGGGTTTGAGCTTCAGCCTCATCCCTACCTGGTTGAATTGTGCAAGTTAATGAAGTCTTTGCTGCTGTCTTTTAACCTATAAATAAGGCTAATTTAATATACTAAGTTGATAAACAAATTCAATATGGTAATGTTCTCAAGGTACTACACACTTAATGGACACATTATTTTTGTACTGGGATGGTTAAAGTTACACTTAATAAATAAGGAAAGAGTAATTATGTCAGGGTAAGCTAAGAAGTCACTGGGAACTATGAAATACCAGTAATAAAAGATCCCAACAAAGCTTGAATAAAGGACAGTGGAAAAATAAGTCTAATAGAGCATCTGTTGAATAAATCCCCCTCATTCATACAGGTGGTCTCTCTCTCTCTCTCTCTCTCTCTCTCTGTGTGTGTGTGTGTGTGTGTGTGTGTGTGTGTGTGTGTGTGTAGGCAGACGCCAAGAGCCCTATCTATGCACACTAGCTGAGGATTCAACCACTGAGCTACACCCTCAACTTCAGAAGGTATTGCGTTCTGTCCTGGAGCTCTTTGAAAAGTTCAGTCATCAAATGAATCAGTTTGAAACGGTATGGTATGTGGTTGCTAAGGCTCTGGAGAAAAGTGAACCTTTGAACAGCAGTGTCCCAAGGAAGATCTTGTTAATCTGAGCTCAGAATCTACCCAGGAGCCAGAATGAAAGCAAACAAACCAGGCTATTGTGAAGGCTCTTGGACTATATCATCTGGAAACTCCTACACCACAAGAATTCCCAAGTATTAGAATGGATCACTGAGAGAGGCTCAGGAGTCTGCGCCTTTGGAGGTCTTCCAACAGGGATAGTCTATCTGATCTGCCGGTGAGGGTTTAAAATCAGGGCTGAGTGAAGATTGATGGTGCAAACTAGCCCTTCGCAAGCACTTTCTGGAAGCAGAACCTTATATATTACCTAGCACAGTCCCGTCTGACGGTTTGAAGAGCTCCTCTCTAGTCTGGAATAGAAAAGGGCAATGGTATTTTACAATTGCGAGTTCTGAGTAAAGGCTTAATAATGCTGAGATGAAATATAATGTCCCTATTACTTCTCGGTCATTTCACTAAGCAAGCTACCTGTAAACATCATTCAACCAGAACTCCGGCTCCTCAATGTGAAGTCATTTTATGGTTAGGCTTCCTTGTAGATTAGCAGCCCATGCCATTTCTCAAGCACACCCAATAAACAAGGAAGAAGAGGAGTTTAAAGAAAGAATAGGCACCATAGACACTCTTACCTATTCTATATAATTAAATGTAAATATTACCATGAACTTGGAAGGAAAGGAAATATGAGTTTATTTAATAATGGGGACATATTTCCTAAGTGATTATTCCAACAGCAACAGTAAATCCAATTTACTTTTGCATTGAGTAAAGTTTACTTTGAATCCAGAATACATGCCAAAAAAATTACAATTATCTTTCAGCTCATTATTTTCCTATCCAAATGTGACTTTTACTCCAAAGGGACCTAGACCTCCATTACGTCCACCAGCATTTAAGGATACTTGGCTTAACTTCCCTCCACATGCCCTTGATCCTGGAAAGTAGACTGTGAACACATTTTGGAGATGCACTAAGATGTATTAACTGATTTTTAAGGGAGTGAAGAGGAGGCAAAAAATTAACAAAAACAACCAAGGGATTCTGGAGTTACACTACTACTAAACCATGAATACACACCACTGGTCAGGATCCCCAGCCAAGTCATTGGAGACTGCAGAAATTATTTACAAAGAACATCTGCACTCTCGTGGTAAGGCATTTGAACGGTACTCAGAGTGCTGCTAATCTCCCGAGTCCCCTTTCTGTATTAAGGAAAAACGCAGCAATTTTAGAATACTTAACTGCCTTCGTCTGAGAGATGTCTTATCTAAAATCATGTTGGGAGATACCTTGTGTTTAAAAGACACAGTTTGAAAATCCCCAGACGACAGGAGGGAGAAAAAAATTCTTAAAAGGGATCCCTACTATAAACCTTTTAAAAAGTTGAATTTCCAGAGATTTGGAGGGAAGTTTAAAAAGCGAAGCTGATCCTGATCCATTAATTAAAAAGAATGAAATAACAGCACAGAGAAAGGAGGGCTGAGAAACTCAAGGAGCTGCGCGGGCAGTTGCTTTCCATTCATTGACTAACAAATTAAGAAGGGCAGGACAGTGGGGAGGGGTATTGACAGGGATTAAAAAAATAGTCTCACAATTCAACGTAGGTTATCCAGTTTTCTTAACACAGGGAACGCCTGGCTGTGAATTGGAAAAGGCTCCCTCTTTACAATGTGCCTCGCTGATTGTGACATAACGCGCATCTATTTGGGGGCAACGTCCAAAATGACCTGGGTTCATTTCGATATAAGCGAAGACTTTTTTCCTCACTCCTAGAGTTTGGAGAGACCCTAATAAGTCAGGAAATTCACAGCGCTTTTAAACTGAGCCGTTTGAAGATCTGCACAAGGTTTTTTATCAGTCCACCAGTTCCTGGGCGAAAGGCGGAGACGTTGGTGGCGATCTAGCGAGCTCAGGTCATCCTGGACTTTGGTTCTTCGGTTTGAGCAGCCCGCGCCCTCGCAACTTCCCCAAGCTTCCCCTGGCCTGGCTCAGCCCTGTTCCCTGGCAGCCGAAGGATTATCTCCCCGCGACGACTTTCATTCACAGAGCCCCAGACGAAGCTGGGGTTCGGTTGGAGCTAAGAGCCGGAAAACACACACCCAGGCTGCAGCGCAAGTTGGTGAAGATCAAGCACCACACACACACACACACACACACACACACACACACACTCGGAGAAAGAGGGTGGGGGACCCCCAAAATCTGAAGGGAGGAATGTCAGAGGCCAGGCACGCAGGGGACTCACGATCCGCAGACCCGCGAAACGATCTCCCCACTGAGCCACCGACCCCTTAAGTGGGCTCAGCCTCCCGGAGCCCGCCGGAGCGCGAGGCCGAGCCGGGTCGCTAGCTAGGGTGTCTCCATAACACCACTGACCAACCGCATTCACTGAGGCACCCTAACGGGAAAGCCCGCCCCAAATCTAAGCCAGGCGGTCCCCAAAGTCGCCCTGCAAGCCCGGAGACGCCGATGTTCAAAGACAGGGACCCCGGCGTGTCCCCATAGCCTAGCAGGCCCCCAGCGCGGGCGCCAGGCGCTTACGTCTCGGTGAAGGACCCGAGCAAAGCGCGGGGCCCGGGTGGACCCCGGCGTCTCTCCACCGCCCCCGCCGGCGCGAAGGCGGGAGCGGAGAAGGCGCCACTCAGACTGTGGCGCTGAGCAAACTGCGGTCGCAGTTCTCCCAAGTTTGCCCGAACCAGAGGCGCACGCCAGGAGCCCCGCTCCGCGATCTGCCCGCGCCGGGTGGCGGTCCACGAGTGTCCCTAAGCTCCGCAGCCCGGCCGGGCGGACACCAGCCGCCAGGATGGCGAGGAGCGAAAGAGCAGATCCGGGGAGCCAGGGAAGGAGAGAGAGGGTTCCCGCGTGTGCACACAATGAGCCGGCAGGGCGCACACCTTCTCCCGCCGGAGAAGCTAGGGGGGAGCATCCGCCGCCTGTGCGCGGAGAAGCGGGGGAGCCCCGGCAGAAAGTGAGCACCAAGTCAGCAACAGGGGGGAAGGGACACCGAGCCGGGTGGAGACCCGAGGCTGCAGCCGGGCCCGGACCCCGCGCCCACGCTTACCTGCGATCTCCTGATAGGGGATGTCCGCCAGGCTGAACCCCTTGGCACCGTAAGCCTGGCGGACCTCGCCGCAACTCCGAGCCTTCACATCCGCCGCGGCGGCGAGGGACAGCAGCAGCCCCGAGAGGGGAAGCAGCACAGCCGGCATCCAAGAAGGCATGGTGCAGCATGCAAATCCAGCTCGGAAGACCCCGGGGCCCGGGCGCTCTTCACCTTGCCCCTGCAGCCGAAAGCCCGCCAGAGCCCGCGACGCGCTCCTCGCGGCTGCCCGGCGTCACCCCCTTCCGCCAACCGAGGGGACCAGCCGCGCAGCCCTCTGACTGCGCTCAGCAAACTTTTATAAGCCAGATGGAGGACGGCAAGCCAACCCGGGCTGGCCGGGGAGGAAGCCGCCTGGCTCCGCTAGCACCTCGGATCGAAAACGGGGTACTTGAAACCCAACCGGGCGGTGGGGGAGAGTGGAGGCAAAGAAATGTTTGAAAAAAAAAAAAAACCAAGGGGGTTCAGAGCTGCGATCCGAGTTCCCAGCTGCAGAATCGTGGAGTGCCGCGAGCCCTTCTGGTCGGACCGAGCCGCGAAGGTGGGACCGCGCGCCGACTCCCCCCAGGGAGCCAGATGGACAGGCCGGGCGAGAGTGTGTGCGCGTGGGTCCGTGGAAGCGCGGGGTGCTAGGGGCGCTGTGTGCGTGGAGGTATGTGTTGGGGATGCACGAGATCCAGGGGAAACCTCGGCTTCGCGCAGACTGAGGGAGCCTGCGAGAGCCCAGCTGGAATTGGAAGAGAGAAATCCTGGAGCCCGACGCTGGAGGGTAGAGGGAAGGAGAAAGGAGGGGAGGGAGAGAAACGTGCTACACACAGCACAGCCGAAATTCACAGGCAGAATCCGAGGCAAAACCTGGACTGGATCGCGGTCCGCTTGGTAGGAGGGGGGGGAACTGGAAAAGGAACAGACCCTGTTTTCCCATTCACTTCACATCCTTGGTACGCGTCTGAGCCGCTGCTTTTAATGACATAAATAAGCCATGTAGAAAGACAACGTGTTCTAAGTCATTAGTTGAAGTGCTTGCGCTGTGTTTTCGTGGAGATAGAAAACATCGCATTTCCAATTGTTGCTTCTGCCCCAGTGAGACACAAAGCCAGGGTAGAAATCAACGTACAGACGCCGCCGAAGAGCCCGGCACAGTCTGCGCTCTAATTAGCTGTCTAATTGCTGTTTGTCTTTGTTTCTGTTTTCTAAAGACAGGTACTTTGGGCCTACATTAGACATCAAGAGTTCTTTTTTTAAAAAAAAAAAAAATTGTGGGGAACTCAATACTCAGGCAGGCACACGCGCACACACACACACACACACACACACACACACACACACATTCTTTCGCGCCACTTACTAAACAGCTTTGGCTCTGAAATCACTAGGCTTATGTTACTAGTCTGTGGAGGGACAGGCACGTGAGGAGAAATGGCCATCAAGAACCTTCTACAAAGCTGCAGAGGGTCGGTGCGCAAAGAAAATTCTGAGAAGCTGCAGCGTCTCACTTTGCTATGCTGAGATTCTTTCACTTACTGACTTAACATTTTTTCACAAGTTCTCAGGCTTCCAAAGTAAGACCACAGTTCACTCCTTCTCCTTTCTAGAAAGTTCTGTGAAATGGGATGAACTTCAGATTTTCAGGTTTGACTAATCTTCAGAATTTTCTATGCTAATGAGCAGAATCAGGTACAGCAGAGAAGTTTGTGTTGAAACTTGAAACGCAGAGTTCCTAGAAATTGCCCAATCAGACTCATTTAATTCTGCAGCACTTAAAAAATAGGTTATTATTTATGGGGTGACTTTTTCTTCTTCAAACTCTATAGCATTAAAAAAAGTCCACAGCCAAATGTTTCTTTCTGAAAACTTTTTTTTCTTTAACTTCAGGATTGTTTCGCCTTTGTGATTTATGTTAACTGTGGACCCAAACCTCTCTTAAATCATAACTGCTTGTCCCTAACTACAAAATCAAGTGCTGTATCTTGGTCTGCCAAATAAGGAAGCTGGGAGAAGCAGTGCTGAAGTCATTATCTCTGTGATATTTGATAATATAGCTAGCTAACTTCCTCCAAACCTCTGTTAGATCCAGGATGTAGCTATTTCAACCTCCAGAAGACAGGGGTAAAGGAGCATTTCTTACCCCATTGTCTGTCACAGCGATTTGTTATGATGTTTTGGTAATTTAGCTGTATGTAGACAAAAATTCCATTAGAAGGACATTTAAGGATTTTGGGAAATGACTTAAGCCTGTAGAGTACTTGTGCAATATGAAGACTTGAGTTTCAAGGGCAGAGACAGGAGGATTTCTGGAACTTTTTGCCCTGTCAGTCTAGCCTCATTTTGGGAAACTTAAAGCCAAGGAGAGACTCTGTCTGAAAGGAAGTGGGTGGTGCTTCTGAGGAGGACAGTTGAAGCTGCCCTCTGGTACCCACTCACACATAAATGCACACACACACACACATATTCAAACACCCACACCCATACATAAGCACCCACACACATACACAAAGGACACTTGAGTGGAAGAAAAAAGGGTAAAACCATGGCACATGTGGTTTGAAATTATTAAAGCACTTCTAATCATTAGTTAATTAGCAATTAATATACCTATAAAACAATAGGAAAGTATAGACCCTGTACTCTTAAAATGGCCTTATGATTTGTGGAAAAGCTAGCACTTGAAAGTTGCCAAATTCATTAAGCAGAAATAGATTACCTTGACCCCACTGTGTGGGGTCAAACAGTTTAGAGCTAATCTATGAACTTTAATCAGACTAATGAATTAGGTAACTTGCTTAGTCCGTGTGTTGGATGACAGAGCTGTCTGAAGTACAGTGAAAGAACAAGCTTTTTGTTCTGGTTTAGAACGACACCAAGAACAGATGCTAGAATAGGCACAGAATATGGTTGAAGTTCACCAAAGAAACCTGACTAGAAAGAACAGAGTTCCTACGGACAAGTGAGCATTTGGTTTCCATAGAAAGCTGAGTAGATGACCTGAGACTCCCTGCAGTATTTATGTTCATAGTAGGGGAACGTCATACAGCAGGCAGGGAATAATGTGGAAGAGAGAGGGGCCAATAGTGGGCACACATATAGAGTCCCGGTTAAAGGTTTCAGGTGATCAAGACATTAAGTAAGAGGATGGAAAATGGAAGCTATTTGCATGATATGGTGCTTGGTTCAGGACACATGAACAATCACTGAAACTTTAAGACTGTGTATTCCTGAAAGCATAGATAGCCTTGAACAGCCAAATGGAGTGGCCCCTGTGAATCACCTACTCCTTAGCCAGCGTCCTTCTTCTTGGATACCCTAACATGAGTGTGTTTGGCAGAAACCCCCAAGGATGAATCTCATTTGGTATAAATCAAGTGTTGGCAATCTTTTTCCTTTTCCATTCATTGCTGCAAATCTGGAAGAACCATTCCTGATGGATGTGGTTTTTAAAAGCGATTTCTGAGAAACGACTTTTTCCCTGATAAGAGAAGCAGAAGTGTCTTTTTGCCTCAGTTTCTTGCTTCCATGGAGGAAGGTGGCTGTCTCATGAATAGGTGAACAGGAAAGAAGACAGCTAACCAAGAGACAATATGGGCAGAGCCTTGGGGAAGGGGCTGCAATTAAGCTACGTTACCCGTTTCCTGTTTGAGTCACCAAACCAGCCGTGACTTCTTGTTCCCTGAGGAATAGTTTACACTGCTGTCTTCCATTATTCTGAGCAGAGACACCAAATGAAAAGGAAGGACCAGAAAAGGTGAAGGAGACAAACGTGAGAGAACAAAAGGAGTAATACAGAATTTAAGTTGGGAGATTTTCAAACATGAAGCAGATCACATCGGACATACAAGACAAGACAAGACAAGAGTGCTGGAGGAAATGGTGCTTGAATGATGAAGGTGCTCTCCAGAAACTGTGAGAAGCATTGTAGGAATTAGACATGTGCCAGACAACTCGGAATTGTGTGTAAAATGGGTGGAAAGAAAATGGAAGCAGCAGAGGTAAGGGAATAAGTGAGCTAAAGGTATGGAGACTCCCTCAGGAGAGTCAACCATGCTTGGAAAAGCTTCTAGGTTACACTGAAGACTAAAATCAGACAACAAAAGAGACTGAAACACAACATGACCCACTTTGGTAAGTTAATTAATTTTTTTTCTTCTCTTTCCTTTTCTTCACCTTCCATGCATGTTTCCTATAGGAAACATGAGGGTTCTCTTTGAATAAAAAAAACATGTTGTTTCAAAATGAATGTCATACTTTTTTTTAAAAAAATGATTTTTTTCTTTTTCATGTATGTATGTACAGTGAATGTGTGTCTATTTGTATGTGGATGAGTAGACATGTGTATGGGAGTGAATATACACAGATTCACTTGAGTGTTTGTGCCTGTGGAGGCCCAAGGGTGTTTTTGATAATCATCAGCAATACTTGCTAATATGATCCTGGCTCATACAGCCACTCTGGCGAGCCATCTGGAGATTCTTAAAGAAATTAAAGATTGAAATGCCATATGACCCTGCTATTCCACTTTTGGGAATAACCCCCCATACAGCAGAGGTTCATCTCAATAGCACAAGCACGACCATGTTCATAGCAGCACTGTTTACAATAGCAAAGTCATGGAATCAGCTCAAATGTCCAACAGTTGACGAGTGGATAAGGAAACTGTGGTACATCTAAACAATGGAGTACTACTCAGCCATCAAAAATGATGAATTACTGGAATTTGCCGGGAAATGGATGTCATTAGAAACAATTATATTAAGCAAAGTATCCCAGACCAAGAAAATTAAGGGTCGTATGTACTCCCTAATAGGTGGCTCCTAGTAACAAACACACCCAGCCCACCTAGAGACAGTAATTGCAAGGATTATGAACAGGAGGGATGGGGTAGGAGGGCCACACCAGAAACAAGGAGAGAAGGGACCATGTTACAGCAGGGAAAATAGGCCTCTACCAAGGAACCAAATAAGTAATGAGACATCTGATTAAGTTCACAGACTTTTGTTCCTGATCATTTACTACTGAGGGGGTGTGATCTCACCAGAAGAGGAGGGCATATAGTCTGGCAGATAAAAAGTAACCATTTTGCAAATGGGTGATAGACCCCTCCCTTAGTATGGTTTCCCACTTTTATTACATCTACCTTTGAATGTGCTTTTATCACAAGACTCTAACAGCTTTTTGTCTCTGGCCAGGGGGTAACATACAATGCCCACCAGGATGGAGTGAAGGGCATTGCAGGAGCAGCAAAACTGCAAAAGAAAATCAACAAACCACAATCCAGAACTTCAGAGACTCTATATCAACCACCTAGAACTAGACCACCTTAGTCTCTCCCCATCTTGAAGCTCAGGGAAATTTGCTGAAGAGGGGGCGGTAAGAGTGTAAGAGCAAAAGGATGGGAGGAGCAGTGATATATAAGATACTCTATACTAGTTAGGGCTGAAGCAATCATAATTGGACTTTGCATGCCCTGCGCATTGTCCAACACACTGTTGACCTCACAAAGTCTAGCATCTGCTAAAGGCACCAAGAGCCTTGGAGGTAAAGGATTGGCAGCCACAGCAGTGTTGCTATACCTAAGGGGAACACGGGAAAGGGTTCAGGGAAAGGCCACTGGGTCCTTGTACGTCATCGGAGAGGAGGGCCCAGAGGAAAATCAGACATGCACAAGAAAGGACTCTCTGGGAATTGGGGCGGGAGGCACTGGGGGATGGGGAGGGAGAGGGGTGGGAAGGAGGAGCCGGGGGTACGGGGGGAGGAGGAGGGAGGGAGGGAACTGGTGTACCTAATAAGTTTGTATGAGCTGAAATAAAAAAAAATGATTTTTTTCTTTTTCATGTATGTATGTACAGTGAATGTGTGTCTATTTGTATGTGGATGAGTAGACATGTGTATGGGAGTGAATATACACAGATACACTTGAATGTTTGTGCCTGTGGAGGCCCAAGGGTGTTTTTGATAATCATCAGCAATACTTGCTAATATGATCCTGGTTCTCTAAACCTAGAGCATATAATTCGGGCTCGTCTGGCTAGCCAACTGGCTTGTTTATTCCCAGACTCTGACTTCCAGGGCTTGGTATTTTAATTTTTTACAAAATTTCCTTTTTTTTTTTTTTTTTTTTACTTCAGAAAAAGGGGGGCAGTGCATGTCATGGAGCATGGGTGGAGATCAGAAGCCTTTCAGAAGTTGGTTCAGGCTTTCCTTCTGCAATGTAGACTTCTGAAGCTCAAATCAGGTCACCACATTTTCAGACACTTACCTGTTGGATTACGTAGCCAGACCAAATGTCACACTTTTACCATGCATATACATGTACGTGTCAAATTTCCAAAGCCATTTTTTTTTTTTACTGTGCTGTGTGCTAATTAGCTCCAGGTGTCAACTTGACAATGAAGCCTATGCTGTGTGAAGGGTTAGTACTCAAGGCAAGTCCTGCGCAAGCCTGTGGGAGATTATGTGATTGATGAGGGGAGACCCAGCCCTCCTCATGGCCGACATTCCCTGGGCAGGAGGATGAGATGGAGGGAGCTGGTCCAATAAATTGACATATTTGACAGAGTCACAGACTGGCAGCGAGGGACGTTTGCCCTCTCTCTAGAATCCCCTGGATTGTATCTCCTGGTGCTGTTATGAGCTCTCCTGCCAATGAGAATAACCAAAGTCATAAGCAGGAATAAAAATCCCTTAATCCCTTAATTTATTTGATCAGGCATTTGTAAGCAACATGGAAATATATTGCAACATTTACCATTGTCTCATACATGCAAAAAAACTTTTTATTTTATGAATAAAACACGTGAACATTTCAGCACATGAAATGTAGTTTTGTAATACTGAAGAAGCCTTGAGTAAGAAGAAGAGGCGAGGAAGGGAGGGAAGGAGAGGGGAGGGGAGGAGAGGGGAGGAAAAGGGAGGGGAAGGAAGGGGAGGAGAAGGGAGGAGGATGGAAAAACACACCACAGACTGTACAATTCTTTTGCTCACTTTCGCTGTCTCATGAATGAGAAGCCGGATGAATATCAGATTTTTTTTTCTTTGTATGTTTAGATCAAAGTAAAGGACAAATAAGTTCAAATGAAATCTCATGAAAACAGGAGAATGGGCTTCAAGTGTCTATTCCACATCGCAGCTTGGCACAAATCAAAATTGCTTAGTTAACCTGCCCCTTGAAAAACAAAGCCTGTAATGAAAAAGCTGTCAGAAATTTAACAACAGCGGCTCCGCCAGGTGCCTGGATAATGGGAAGGTTGCTGAGCTACAGAGAAAGAAAAGGTAAACTTGGGCAAATAATAACCAGAAAGCCCAAGGACAATATTTCATTTTTCCCTTTTAGGTTGTGCCCAGCCAAACCCTAAAGTTCAATGAATGCTTTCTTTTTTTAGTCTTAAGGTTATCCCCAGTGCTGATATGCACCAATTAAAATGGTCTCTTTATGGGAACTAGTGTGTTGCCTTTGCTGGATTCTATAGGGGGAACCAGGCACTAAGGACAACAACAAATTCTTTCTGTCTTGCAAATTCCCTCTAAGATTCTGAAGTCAGAGCTATTTAGCTTTAGAGAAGGGAATCATGGGATCTGCTTAATCCGATTTTTGCTCAATAGTTACAACAGAGTTTGGCCGAGACGATTGAAAGAGCTACAATTATTTAATTATGCTTCATCTTCATAGATGCTGGAGACTTGGACAATTAGAGTATTTCATATGTTCATGAGCATATTTCATATGTGCATGAAAACGCCTCATGTTCACTTGAAATAGTACTCGGTCAAGAAGGTATAAGCAGAAGACAGGTTGAGACATTAAATGATTTAAAATTATTTAAAATTGTTCATGCTTATTAATGATCCAAGCACATAGTCTACATTGATACTAAGTGATTTTCATGCCTAGGGATGTGTCTTATGCTGCTGACTACATTTACTCAAATTAAGTAACAAAATGTTTACTTTCAAATACCATCCCTTGCAACATTTTTGGCAGATGCAAAACTGCTGTTTTTTATGCCAGCACTGAGCATCAGGAAGAGTTTCATCCTTGCTTGATGGTCCATGGTATGAATAGATCCCTCAGCATTATCATTACTTAAAGTCTGCCTGTTTTTGAAGTGTTTCCAAATCAGATATGGATTTGCAAGAGGGACACAAATGAAAATCCCATTGCAGATGAGTGAGCTTACATTCCTACAGTTCATGAAAGGAGACCCTTTCACCTTGCTTCACTCATTATAAAGTCAGATATTAATGGCTGTGAGACAAGGTTCCACAGCTAAGCAGTTCATTCAGCCTACCTAGTTTATCGGAACCATGCAGTCTGGTAATCTTGACTCCAGTTCTATTGCGTTGGTGAAAGGTGAATGGAGCTTCCAGAGCCCTCAATCCTCTGGCACCACGAGCAATGACTTTCCTGAAGGCAGGCTCTACACGTGTTCCGAACCTTCATCAATGGATCACATTTACTCTTTATAAAGGTGATTTCTTAGATTTAAAGGCACGAGGTTAATTATCTGCCATTAATTATTTCAGCACTAAATAGGCAACATGACAGATCTGGTTGGGGGAGCATGATGATTTAACATACAAATTATTGCTGCTCTTAATGATCTGACCACATACAAGGCCTACAATCTTCCAGCTATTTTCTATGGAACTTCAGTTTTGAAAGCACCTGTTCTGAAGTTGTAGTATTTATAATATTCTGATTAAGCTGTGTTTTCAACTTAATACCTTTACATAAGAAAAGGACAAAAACAACAAAATTGCAAAATCACTCAAATTGTTTAATTAGAATCAGAAGAAATTTTATGATACTATTGTGATTAAACATTGCTGCCTAGGATAATGCAATCCATATGAAATTAGAATTAATGGGAATCTCTTAAAATATAATAATCAGCATATTCAAAGCTTTAATTTGGGTAGTTACTAATAACTTCAAAATACAATGATTAAAATCATTGGATTATATTGTAAATTACCATAGATGTTAGCAAGAAAAACAGTGACAAATTGAAGTCGATTTTGCTTCGTGTACTTGTAAGGGTAAGCCAATAGAACTTATTTGCTGAGTGTTATACCATAAAGCAGAAGTCTTGTTTCTGTGGAAGCTGAGGGGAGGGGGATTAAAGGAAATGCTCTTGGGCTCAGACAGACGGTCAGCTTTTCTCTATTCATTGGTTACAGTCACACACATCTCAGAAGCCATACAAATGACTATTGTTGAGCCTTAGAAAGGCAGAATAGCACCCTAGGAAAGAACAGTGAGGCTGGTATTAATATGCTGTGCAAAGGAAACTCAAAGTTTAATGAAACCAAATTAATAATGTCATTCCAGTAAATGTATCAATAACTTCAATGGTAAATTTTACCATTATTTTATAATGTATTAATTATAATATATATATATGTATATATAATGATTAGTGAAACTCAAACTGGTTGTTCATCTCTTAGGCCAATTATAAATGGAATGCTTTTGAAAATAATTGCTATATATATAAAATACTCTAAACTCTGAGTATTTACATTTATAATTGGAGTGGATATATATGAACATCAGAAATTAAATGAAATGTGTTTCCTCAACTTGCTCATCAATGAGAATTGTTTAAGAACTGCACAATATAAATGCACTGCCTACTAAGGAAGATAGCTTTACAAAGTGACCAAAAACTGGTAACATTTTTTCTGCTGATCCTAATATTTTCAAATATTGTTGCATAATACAAATTTTTAGTGTCGTTTAGTGTTCCTTAACATAATCTCAAATGTACTGTTGCCTTCCAAGTGGAACAAGATTCCCTAACCATAGTATGAATACACTGAACCCAAAAGTGTAATATTTTGAAAGATCAGGGAACGATAAGTCAAAGCTAAACAAATTAGCTGACTTATGATCTGCATAGCAAATGTAAACTGTCAATATTGTTAGTTCTGCAGCTAACAAATTAGCAGTGATACATGTCATTATTTGGTTCAGTCAAACCTAAATAAAACTAAGGTACTAAATTTACATAAAACATCTCTGGCTAATATCCTGCTTTTTTTCTTTTTTCTTTCTTTTATTTTTTTTTTAAACAGGGTCTTGCTTTTTAGCCCAGGCTTAGCTAAAGCTCCCTCGCCTCCCATCTCAGCATCCATGGGTGCTTGTTTCTAGATTTTCCATTGATTTGTGTATGCATGTGTGTTTGAGTCAAGATCTCATGAAGCCAATGCTGACCTGAAACTCACTATCCCTGAGTGCATTTTGTAAGTTTTTTCAGCCTGTTTTATTATAAATAAGTATATGTATGTATGTGTATGTATGTATGTATGTATGTATGTGTGTATGTATGTACGTATGTAACGTATTTCCAAGGACTGTTCTCAAACTGTGTCATGAAAGATAGCTTCATCTGGTCCTTCTGCTCCACCTCCCATGTACTGAATTAATTATTGTGTACTACCATACCTTTGCTTTATAAGGCACTAAAAAGGACACTCTATTTATGTTCCTAAAATAACAATATTGTTTTTTGCTTGAAGAATCAGTTTCTTCACCTTCATGTCCTGGACTCACTTCCAAGCATCACTTCCAACTCTTGCTTCTACATTAACTTCACACATTTTATTACCTTTCAGGGGGAAATAATTAAACACTGTGAGAGAACAAATCTAGTATTTTTTAGTAACTTGGAAGATTAAAAAGAAAGACGTCTGAGCTGGTAAGTTGGAAATTCCACCTACTAACGGTCTATTTCCAGGGAGGTGTCTGAAGCAAAGAAACAGGAGGGGATGTACCTTTGGTTTTCACTCTTAGCCAATCAATGCTGAAGACATCGCTAAGCAATTCAGTGCTGTTTGCTTTTAATTGGTAAACTATCTTCCAAAAATAACATCTTTGGGCTTCACAACACCCTAGTCATAGAACCGTCAGAGAATGAATGTCTTTACTGTACAGGAGGACCTCTGTGAATAATGAATAGAGCTCTATTTTCCTTGGAAACAAACATGTACCAGCATGTTCCTGGTAATGAACAGTATTGTAAGTGTGCACAGTTTAGAAGGACACTAAATCTACTCTGACTTTTACCTTAATTTAAGTTGATAACTGAGTTTTCAACTCCAAAGAGGGTCAAACAACCTTCTTGTGAATGTGCAGCATACTTGCCTGGCTTATTCTCTGCTCTTACAAGTTTAAAATGATGATTTAATACAAAAATTGAAGAGATGAGGATCACGTTGCAGTCTCTGAGGAGTAAGGTAGACTTATACAAATTTGAGAGCAAAAGAACATTTGAATGCTGCCTTTTAAAAAAATACAATTTTACCCTTTGTTTTAAACTTGACAACATCAGAGTTGAAATGTGATTCTAGTATTAACATGTAAAAAGTAGTTTGGCTATGCAAAAGCATCATCAATTTTAGATATTTGTGCAAGACATGTTTCACAAAATAACTAATGCACAAAGTAAGATCTAAGTCTTTTAAATGATAATGACCATGCAATGTGTTTAAAACTATTTGGATTTCCTTTACAAAGATCATGAAAGGGCTTAATGTATTTTGTAAATTACTTTCATAATGATTTCACTTACAAAGAATATAATTTGCTAGCATATTTTCATAATGAATGAGAGCTTAATGAATCAGCCATATTTCACCATTCAATCGAAAAATGGGGCATCACAGCATTGAATTGAAATCTTCATTAGAAGAAGGCTTTGGACTTTTGCAAGATCTCTAGATTTTATTTCTTTCCATTCTTGTGGGTGACATGTGTTCATGTTCCATTTGACTTTAAAGATTAGTTGGCCATCATGAAAATTATTATGTACTGCAATTGGTAGCAGCTCAAATGGAAAATTTCATCTTTGTGTAATGTCCGTGTCTTTTCACAGGCCACAAATTCAAGTGTAGGGAACAAAACTTCTTTTATTTTCCTGTAATGAAGCTTAATTTCTATTTTAAGTCTCTTTTCTGCTCAGTAGGAGAAAAAGCTTATCTTGCCAATTCCAGGTAAATTTAGTTGCAGAACAAATTTCCCAGGCAAATCCCCCCTCCCCAGAGAGAGCTCTTGTGTTTCCACAGCAATATGGCGAGGCAGTCCGCTCTTGGTGGAAATAGATACTCTGCCTGATCGTGGCCACTTGCTAGCTTGAGTTCTCCTTCCTGTCAATGTGTCTCTGTCCTGTTCCTGGCCTCCTATTGATGTGACAATGTGCCCTCCACTCACCTGAAAGCTCCCCACACATCCAAGGACGCAGACTTCTTGAAGCAGTTAGCCTCTGTGTATCCTTGCTGCTTTGGTGATTGCAGTGAAAGTCTGCCTTGCCCTTTTGAACTTTTCTGCCAATCCCTAGGCTTCTGAGGAGGTAAGTTCTCAGGGGAATAGAATACACATCACCACCTCCCAGGGTGGCTCTATATCTAATCCAGTACAGCCCACAGGTGGGACAAGAAAGAGAGACTTGTTTTCTTCTTCAGTCTCTTCCCCTTATCAGATTTTTTTCTTTTAATATAATATAAGACCCCCCAAAAAATTACACCCTGCAGTTTACCTCCTGTATTCTGCTTATAACCAACCTATACATCAGGGCTGGCTTCTTTCAAATCTTAGATCTGTTGAAACCCAAAAATACACTTTCCTCTTTCAGGACATTCCTGACTCACAAATCAAAATCTATGACTGGCAAGGCAACTTTCATGCATTACATTTAAGAGATTTCTTAGATTTTTTTTGACGATATAAATGGGAGGCAAATCCTTGTTATTTCAGCTGAAGACTTGTTCTCTAAGTAGATACACATTGTCATAATAAAAACAAAGGGAAAGAACAAAAACAATATCTAGTTTCTAATACTATAGAACGGCAGGTGTGTGTGCCACAAAAACGATATGGACAATAGTTTTACCGAGAGACTGTCCTCTATTCATGAAATTGAAATTGGTTGTTACGCATTTTTGAAATAATTCCTATTAGCAATTTTGGCAAGCACTGTGGCGCTACATGATGAAAAAAACCTGGTATCAAAAGTTTCATCAATTGAAAAAGCATATCACAGGCCTTCAAGATATCCTGGTGAGCCAAGAAGAACCAGACAAGAACTAACATCTGGCGAATCTTCTAGAGACTGAAATTGTGTGCATCTTGTGAATTTTGAAACCAGGGAGACATGCATTTCAGGATAACCTTGATCACAGGAGGAAGTAAATAAGTCAATCTGTGTCACTGCAGGTAGTTTCCTTCCACTCCAAGGAGACTCCCTTCCAGGAGAGTGGCAGTGTCCCAGGATTCCATGAAAATATTGAAGGGAACTGGCTCCCAAAGATCGCGACTGGGGATGCCCTGAGCTCTAATGAGGAAACTGCTGCTGCTGTTTTGCTAAATGCACATGATCTGTCCTCCCAAAGTGCAGAAATAGTTGCAGCCATAACTGATCAGAGTGCTGATAAAAAGGAACTGCTTAGTGCTCAGCACTAAATGAAGCATCTATATCAACTTCTGTAAGATTCAGGGAACATCACGGAAAAGGAACACCAGCGGAAGGGAAACGTACGCAGTGCCATCTTCTTGACATAGTATGGCCATGCAGTCATGAATCCATGACATCTGCGATTGCCTCCACAAGATCTGTACAAGATGGGGCCCGTTAACATTTTGTAATGGATGGGGGAAAGGCCCATGAGTCCCCTCCTTCCTTGAAGAACTATTAGCAAGCTCATGTTCCTTGGGGGTATAGTTCCTTGAGTGTGAAGCCACTGGTAAGTTGCCTATGTATCTGTACATGACCCCCAAGGTCTGGACAAGATAACTCAGTAAGTAAAGGGGTTTTAACACAAAACTGGCAACACAAATTCAGTTGCTAGGGTCCACACTGTGGAAGAAGAGAGACTTTCAAAAGTTGTCCTCTTTCTGCCATGTGTGTTTTTTCTCTCTCTCTCTTTCTTTCTCTCTGTCGTAAACAGAAATCCAAATAAATAAACCCTCAGCCATGTATATGTAAGCAATCACAAACTTATTGAGTAACTGAAACAAACCAATAAGCCAAGGCCTGCAGATGGAAGGGGACAGGCTGCGAACAGGACAGAGATCATGGTGGGGGGGGAAGCAGAGACAAGAGAGTGGTACCTGGAGAAGATCAAAACATATGGAAATGCCACAGTGAAGACCATTATTTTGTATAATTAATTATGCAAATATAATTGTGGGTCACATTAAGATATCTATTGACAATATCTAAAGTTTTTACCTGACTTTGTTTGTTTGTTTTCTTGCTTGTTTTTTAGTCCTTTAAGTGTTCGTTTTATTTTATTGTATTTATTTATTTATTATTAACTGTCCTTAAAGCAGAAAAGAATCAGTAAAGTGTCATTTACCTGACTTGTTTAAGGCAACCTAAGCGAAGGTCTCTGTATCCATAGAATTGTGTTTCTGGTAAACACTAATTGAAAGCATATTAACTTAAAAACCCAGAGAACAAAGCAGAATTTGTTTTTGTGTGTCAGAGGTTTGATTAAAAGACCTAAAGAGAGTCTTGACTGAAATTGGCACTCAGGATTTGAGAAAGTAATAAACTCAAGAATACATTATAAACTCAACTTGATAAATTTAGCTTGCCCTTCTTAACATTCACCATCTGCTCCAGAAACCACTAATCCTTCCAACACAATTATAAATTTCAACATATTAAAAATTTTCCAATATATTTTTGAGAAAAATTTAATTTCTCCATAATGTAGTCTAGTATTCTAATTGGTCATAAATACACCATAGAAAAGTAAATGTTCTTCTTTGATTGTTACGTTACAAAAAGAATCTGAGCGGATTAGCTTTCTATGCTTTATGTTGTTAATTCTCATTGAAAAACAAAGGTGTAACTATAAACATATGAGAAAATGAAATTTACACTAGAACAAGTAAGTGTATTTTAGATTTTTCAAAGCATAAAAGGCCAACAGGTATGCCTAAATTTTGTAAATAAATTAATGTGCACTTTCTCTCTATCTGTCTATATATATATATATATATATATACACACACACACATATGCACACACACACACACACACACAATGTGCAAACTGCTAAATCACTAACCAGTATAAATTAATGTCATTGAAATTCAGATTTTTTTTTCTGGATAGGTTTAAGCCTATACCAGAGGTTTGTCAGAGATAACACTATACTGAATGCTAATTGTTTAATACACTTTTGACATATAAAAGATAATATTTCCAGAAATAATAAATGTATCTACAAAATTCATGATACACTATGTCCTATGATAGAAAATGCCATAACTTTAGAAATCTTTGCTCAAGCTTAATATATACAAATATGCACACAAGTTGGATCAGACTTGCAAGCCTGGCTTGCAAAAGACCTTAGAGTTCATATTCTCAGAGCCAATATAAAAACCAGGTGGGTGACATCTTGCTTGTAATTACAGCACCTGAAAGGTGGAGACAGAATCCTCAGAACCAGCCGGCATATAAGACTTTCTTTGACGACAAGCTCTGAGGTCAATTGAAAGACCCCACTTCAATTAATTAGGTAGAGAGCAACCAAAGAAGATTACAGCATTAACGTGGGGCTTTACACCCAACACACATGCAAACACACACACACACACACACACCATAAAACTTATAAACATTTGCAACACAGATGTGCGCACAATCACACACAGGCACCACAACACACACACGTGAGAAAACCTTTAAATACATGTGCACACATACAAGCATGTACAAGCACACATACACACAGGAAAAAAATGTGTATTCAGCTCAAGAAAGCATTTGGCTCAAATAAGAAGTCAGCAGATGTTGCTGTGATGGACTGGTGTTTCGATGAGATGCAATCATGGGGTGACTGCTTATCTGGAATATTCCTCAGGGTGTGAAGATGGGAACCTAGGATCCTCTGAGTCGACGATGTCAAACAAGACCCATGTTAGTACTTGTCTTCCATAGTAGTCTTCATTATGGGCTCCCCTAAGAGATTGTCTAGATTGCCCCTTTTGTCTTTTTCCTGAACAATCTCACTCTGCAAGGCTTGTCTTGTTCTCCTCTATTTATCTGATTTATTGCCATCCAATCAAAATTGCTTTACCTTTATGTTTTAGTCTGCAAAGACCATACATGTACACCTGTTCTTGAACTTTGATGTGCATTGAATGTAGTGGAATGATGCTGATTCCTTCAACTAAATTTTCCAGCCTGTCCTCAGCTTTTCAATTAACATTACGTGAACACATTAGGTAAACAGGAAAGCTGTCACGACCAATCTGAATGCTGGAATCCTTCCTATGGTTAATTTAATCAGCTGTTAATTACATCCCAGAGACATTGATCAAGCATGGCATTGTACTGAGGACCAGGGTGCAGTCATGAGTAAGGACAGGTATTACTCTACAGTGGTCCTTGTCACGGTTTTCAAGTAATGAGGGAGGATAAGCTGATATCCTCCCTTATTTGAATAGCTTGAAATTTTCTGTCATATTTAATATATATGTCCAAATAGCAACTCTATGAGGTAAATGCTATAAATCATAATCAGAATTGCCCTTATTTGCATCCTGTTGTATCAGAAGTCATATTTTAATGTTAAGAAAAAAATGCCTGGCAATAGATCCTTTTACCTTTTGCCTACTTATATTTGCATATTTGCATATTTATAATCAGTGTAAATATCTGGGGATTCTGGAATATTGATTTTTCCTGTATTTTGTTTACATTTTTGTCCACAAAATAACTAATACAGGTATGCTTATACACTTTTCCATGTATGATAGAATGCACTTTGATGTTTTGCCTTCATTTAGTCTTTACAATGAACATTGTATAATCATGGTTGATTGTGATGTTTGTACTATCAAAAACCTAAAGATGGAACAATTATATCTATCAATTTATTTGAGAGAAATATTTAAGAGAGAGTTTGCAAGTTATTGGTGGTGTTAAAAAGCAAGAAGCATGTCTGATTGAATGCTGTGATTGTAATTGTTACGTATTAATATATTTCTTGTAGTTTTTGGGCTACCATATATATTTCCGGTAGTATAGCAATGGCAGTGGAATAGCAAAGGGCACTACAGGGGCAAAGACTATTAATTGAAATAAAATTTTTATGGTTAAATTATTTGATCCCTACTGGACCATTAAATTGGAGCTGGCAAACAGTTTTTCTTTTATGCTTTAATTCCAACTGATTTGAGGATGACTCGGAGGTCATTTCTAGCCTTGGAAAAGGCTCAAGGCTAGATCAGTGGTGTCTAGCACTGACATCTAATATCCTAGGTTGGGAAAAGATGAGGATAGGAGTGAAATGAACACCACCTATTTGCCCTCCCAGCTCGAGATTGTTAGTTCAAGTTATAGACTTTCTCTTCCAGTGTATAATCAGCTTATCTATTAAGGAAGAACAGAAGACCTTATCTCTTATTAATTGAAAAAATAGAAATTCATTTTCTTATCCTGAAAAGCACCAGGAAGAACCTTTGATAGCAGACGTTTCAATGACAGAATATATTTTAATGAAATGTGCTTTATAATTCAAAGTCATATCATAAATTCATGATTGAAGATTCAAGAAATAAAGGAACATTTTGAGCAAGGTCTTGCTGTCTTTTTTATCAGACTTTTCTAAAGCAAGGAGAATGCTGTTCATATTTTAGGAATCAGCAGTGTCATAAACCATCTCCCTGACTTAACATCTTTAAAATAAAAATTCTACTACAATAAAATCATTGCTAGGGTGTGTTTTTATGACTACAATCTCCCCCATGATGTCTAAGTTAAAAATCTCCTGGGGGAGGCAGAGAATGTCATTTGTATTAGAGCATAATTCTTTTCCTGTCAAAAAAAAAGGTGGCATAGAGTTTAATTTGTGATAGTTGCCTATTATTTTTTAAAGATTGATACATAAAGTTGTGAACACTTAAAACAAATTAAAAAAGATAAAACAGTAAATGTCACTATCAAGTTATTGTTTAAAAAGATACCACTATAAATTCTAAAGTGTCTAATACACATGCTATGTTTCAATAAGAAAAAATGTTCCAATGTCTAAGATAGATGAGAATGAGAGAGACAATAATGGTATTAATTTGTAACCTTGTTATCTGGTCATGCAAAAGGCTTTTTTTATTATGAAATAAGAATGTATTGATTTAATTTAGTGTATTAATTTGTATTTTGCTACTTTATTTATATATACTGTATATACATATGAACATTCAATTCTGCCAATTATGTGTAAAAGTCTTGGGTTTCTAATGAAGCTCAGGACAGCCTCCCAGCCTCTCATGTATTGACAGAAGTCAGTGAGAAGCCACCAGGTAAATATACTCATATGCAAAACTCATTCGCTAAATTCATATCCAACTAGACTTGCCATGGACTAACACAACACTTCAAGGGGGAAAAAAATTAATGAACAACTAAAGTTTATGCAGGTAAAATGGCTGAGAGCAAAATGACGACCTTTAGGCTTTTGCCTAAAGACTCTTATATCCCATTCTTTGTTGAAAATTGCTCCTGCATTGAGATTTATTCTTTATCTCCTCCTTTATACCATTCTGTGGATTTTGTATGACTCTCATTATTTTCTATTTACATGTGTATGTACACACACACATATATATATACACAGCTGTCTCTCATGACATCATTCCCTGCTTTGAATCATAATACCAATATTTCTTCAAAATTTAACACCTCTCCAGTGTCATTTTCTTTGGCTGAACTCTCACACTTGATCTCTTCTGTGTTTCCAATATTCCCTGAATACTGCAGTGTGTTGTGACCTTATGTCTTGTTCGACTGTACCTTTCTGCCATCTTCTCCTATCTGTCGGTTTAATGAGCAAGTTTTCATCACCTTTGATGCCTTGCTTTCCTGGGCCAATACCTTGCCTTCTCTTTTTGGGTTTGTTAAGAAAAACTGAAATATTTAAAAATGAGCAAAATCAAATTACTGTGTAACTGGAAATACCTTGATCATAGCAAATTTATGTGTCTTTTTCTCGATTATATTACAACTCAGTAAATAATAGAAAGGATGTAAAGAGGGAACGATCATCATGCATTGAAATTAAAACAATAGAATTAAGACAAATAATGTTATTTGTGTAAAGATACTATTGATTTTTCTGCCTCCAGGAAAATATGATTCCTAATATTTTTTGTTGCCCTTTAGGGAACAGAATCATTTGGCATTTCTTTGCAAATTGAAATTTATAAAAAACAATTTTCATGTGTGGATACAAAATTCTTACTTGGTTGGGGCAAGCAAATCCAGAAAAGATAAGGATAAAAAGAAAGACACAGGCTTCTCTGCCATTGTTGTTTCTATTTTTGCAGTTTATTTCAACATTATCAGAGAGGTACATATCATATTGCTACCTTTAAATCTGTATTGTCATGTTTAAGTATATATACACTGTAGAAATCAAACTATGTCGAGTTATGTTTGTATAGAATATACAAATATATGACATATGTATATGCCGCATAGATATTATTGTATCTATGCTTCTATTTCTGTCTGTATATGCAATGTGGAACTCATACTGATCCATTCTCTAATTTGTGGAACATTAACTTTCAGACCGTGCTTGCCCTGAGTGACCCATTTTAAAAGGAATGAGTGACTCTAATTCTGAGTGCAAATGCAAAGCCTTGTGCATCAATCATGAGATGCAGACTGATAATCACTTACTCCTAAAACAAAAAAAGGACATAAGACCATGAATTTATCTAACACACCTGATCAACAAAGGGTATAATACCCTCACCTGGGTCTCATGAAAGGGAAAGCATCAAATATTGTACTGGCAGGGGCCACGCTCACCTGCCCTCTGACCACCAAGTGTGTGTGTCAAGGGGTCCAAAGGCCACTCCCATCTGTCCTTGGGCTCTCAGTGCCCCATAGTGTCTAACTTGTGTGCATCCAACCGAACAGGGCCTTGTAACTCTGCAGCTGGGCTCTGCATTCAATCAGCAGCTCCCAACTATTTTAATATTTTATCTCTCCTTCTTGACATCAGTATCAACTGTTTGTCTCTACCACCAGTAAGGCCTTTTTATTAAGCAACCTTTTTAACCTTGGGTTATTGGGTTACACACTGAGTAACACTTCCATTGATAGATACAATTATAGATAGATAAATATAGGTATAGACACATGTCTGTGACACATATATAAATGAAGACATAGATATGTAGATGACATACATAAAGATATATTGGGAGACTGGTAGGAAATGTTTGTAGTGGAAACAAAAAAGATTGAGATTAGTAATAAAGTTGAAAATGACATTAATTATATCCTTATATAAAACTCTAAAAGAATAAAAATAAAAACATAGATATTACTGGGTGGGGTGATATATGTGATTTGAGAGTTAACATAAATAAAAGTACAATAAAAGGGTCTGTGACTGCCAATGGCAAAGCTATCAAATGAAATTGGTATTACTTGATAAATTACAACCAACAAAATAGACTTAGCTTATAAAATTAGCTTATACATTTTGAGTCAGTACATTTTGAGTCAGAAAGATATAAACATATTTGTCTATGTTTTCAATGAGCAAATTCATGACATACCCCATATAAGCATATTTGTGCATGCACACGTGCACGCGCACACACACACACACACACACACACACACACACACTTAAAAAACTTCCATTCCACTGGTTGCAGTTATTCTGCATGTTGCTGATTAATTCACGACCAAATATTTTACAGGGGAACAGGGGATTTTATTTTCTCTTATGATGGTCTAGTTACCTTTCTTAATCTAGCTTGGCACGCAACTCCACACCAACACTAGGGGCTGAAGGAATTGGCCATATCATATCCATCTATCCACTGGACTGCTGAAAGAGGGACAATCTGTACTTGCAGACCAGATTTCTGACCAAGTATACCAAATTATATCAACTTCTTTAACCAGTGGCCTCCATCTTATCACCTGCCCAAGGCCATGGTTAACACACCACATGCTGGGTCTCCATCAGACAAATTCCTGCAGGCTTACCCAGGGCTCAACCAGCTACAAGTTCTTCACAAATGTGCCAAGAGCTTAACTCTTCAATTGCCAGTTGAAACCTATATCTAATTATGAGACCACCTTGAATGTGCCTCAAAATTTTTGATTTATTAATAAATAAACTAATAAAATATTTGGTATTTATATTACAGGCATGAATTTGTTGTTTAGGATATTATGTTTTGCAGTTTTGGTGTCTATATAGACATTCAATTTAGTCACAGGAAAAGCCAGGTCGTTGGACATGTGTACCACATGGGATGCCCAAACCCCAAGTTTTTTTCCCTCCTTTCATCCTTGCTCCCTCCTTCCCTCCCTCCCTCTCTCTTTCCCTTCCTTACTCTCCTCCTTTCTTTTTTCTTCTCTTTCTTTCATTCTTTTTCTTTCTTCTTTTCTCTATTTTTCCTTCCTGCTTTCTTTTTTTAACTTCCTAAGTAAATGCCCAAGTGGGAATAAAATTTCATCTTTGCTGACAATGAGGATCTTTTTTCCTCATTGTGTGCACCTGTATGTGCATGTACACATGCATATGCACATATGGTACATGTATGTATATATGTGAACATATGTGCACATGCATCTGTGCGTGTATGTGTGTGTGTATGTGTGATTTGTCACTCCCGTGACAAGAAAAATTAGAAAACTGATTTGAGGGTGTGACTTCTTGATGATCTCTGTCAGACAAGTAATAGAAATGTACTCTCTGATGAGTGAGAGAGACAGCAAATCTCATGCATATTTTCTGTGCCCATTTTATTCTGTGCCCATCCATGTGTTCAAATGAGTTGAGACTTTAGGCCTTTCTGATAATGATAACAGCTCTTAGAATATCCTAGTTGGTAAGTTTTGTAGTTTATACTTTGATTTTTGATCTTTGCCTAGGTAAATTCCCCATTTGTTGGTCTGTCTACTTGAAACTGAGAAAGGTGTTTGTGATTTTTCTCACTTCAAGATTGTAGAATGCTTCCTGGTTGTGCTGGATTTTAATAAATTAAAATTTAATCTCTTTTAAATCAAGAATTCTATTTTGATTGCTTGTCTGATTTTTTTGGGTTCTTTCGATTGGAAGTATCTAGCTTTTGATTACCTTTGACTAGGCTTGATACACTCTGTAAATAGCAGAAAACTTACAGTAATACAAACTGTTCTAGTCTACTGGAATGCAAATATTTTTAGAATTTAAAATATTGGAAACACAACTGATATATTTATAACACAAAACTTTAGTTCAGAGATTGTATTTTATATTCTTAGTCAGTTATGTAATTGCAAGTATAACCACACCAACATTCTCAAATATCTTCTATGTGTTTATCCCTACTTGGTCTTCAGAACAGCTTTAACTAATTAATGAGCTCAATGGGACCTCTGACATGAGATAATTTAATATTTCCATGGGTAATGGCTTTAAAATGTTTTAAAAGTTATACATTATCGCCTTTGTTGGCATTGTATTGATGACTCTGTATGATGTAATAATGCATAAAGAACATCTTAAGTGTGCAATTTTATGCTGAGTTCTACAGGGTCCTCATTATCCTCAGAATATTCTGTTCAGAGGATATTGCATATATAAAATAAGCTGCCCTCCCCTTCACCTCTACTCCACCGCCCGGGACACGCGCGCACGGTCCAGCCGGGCCTCACCGCGTTTTGACCCAGGTAAGATAGGTTCCCGCCCGCCCCCCACAGCCCCAGGCCGCCCGAGTGGACCCAGCTCCTCCCGCCATCCAGCCGGAGCCCCGCGAGGGGCCTGGGAGGAGGAGAGGGCACCCCCTCTGCGCCCGGCCCTGCCCTCGGGTGGCCCAGGTTTAAATAGCGCCCCGCCGACGCCCCATCCCCCCTTCCCCTCCACTCCGCCGCCTGGGACTCGCGCACAGTCCAGCAGGGCCTCACTGTGCCCCGACCCAGGTAAGATCGGTCCCGCCCATCCCCAGGGCCCCAGGCCAAATAATTCAGTTTAGTGAAAAACGCACAGAAATTAAAAGATCTTAAGAGTTAAACCAACAATGCCAAAGTCTAAGTGCAAATCCATGAGACACAACACTCAAGTAAACAAATCTCCCACTGAAGGAATTAATCACATAATGTTAGACTCCAACCAGAACAAACCCATGGAAAATGGCCAAGAAAGCCTGACCCAGGATAACGACCTTCAAAATATGATCATTACCATGTTCAATACTATGAAAGAGGAAATCAGGGAGGAATTAAATAATTGAATCAATCGCTTTGAGGAGGAACACAACAGACACATGGAGGAGTTGAGAAAAACAGTGCAAGAATCAAAAACTGGCATAGAGCAGTTAAAGCAGACTCAAGCAGAGTTTAAAACTGAGCTAAAAGACAAGTTATCTTCAACCCAGAACTCCACAGAGAGTCTTATCAGCAGAACTAACAAGCAGAAAACAGAATTTCAGATCTTGAAGATAAGTGAGAGTATTAACCAGCTCAATGGAAGAGATTGTTAAAGCCAAAAAGATGCTTGAGAGAAATATCCAGGAGATATGGGACACCCTGAAGAAGCTCAACATGCGTATTTATGGAATACCAGAGCAAGAATCTCAAAATAACACCCCTGAGGAAATTTTCCAAAGGATCATCAAGGAAAACTTTCCTCATCTAAAAAAAGAGAGACCATCCATATACAAGAGGCATTCCGCACCCCAAACACATATGACCAAAACAGAAGCTCGTCACGGCAAATAATAGTCAAAACACTCCACATTCAAGATAAAGAACTGGTGCTGAGAGGTTCAAGGGAGAAAAAACAAGACACTTTTAAAGGTAAACCTATTAAAATAACAAATGACTTCTCAATGGAAACACTAAAAGCAAGAAGAGCTTGGAGAGACATACTTCAAGTATTGAATGAGCAAAAATGTCAACCTAGGCTGATTTACCCTGCAAAACTATCAGTCATGATCGAGGGAGAAAGAAAAATCTTCCAGCACAAAGACAACTTGAAGGGATACATGTCCACCAAACCAGGCCTTCAAAAAATGCTAGAAATGATACTCAAGCATGAAGAAAAAACAGGCATATCCAGGAGAGCAGAAGGCAAGTATAACACCATTAAAAGCGAAGCAATATACTTATAAAAACTACTAAACATAATAAATGTCTGGAATCAAAAATAGTTTCACCATTATAACACTAAATGTTAATGGAATTAACTCACCGATCAAGAGACACAGATTACAAACTTGGATTAAAAATCACAATCCATCAATCTACTGCCTGCAGGAAACCCATCTCACCACAAAAGATAGGCACGCTCTAAAAATAAAAGGCTGGTCAACAATTCTACAAGCTAATGGAAGCAGAAAACAGGCAGGGGTAGCCATTATGATATCGGAAAAAGTGGATGTCAAACCAAAGAAAATTATAAGAGACACGGATGGATACTACATTTTAGTCACAGGTACAATTCACCAGGAAGACTTTACAATACTGAACATATATGCACCCAATACGGGCCCCTCCACATTCATTAAGAAAACTCTACAGCATCTAAAGCAAGAAATCAACCCCCAAACGATAATTTTTGGGGACTTCAACACCGCCCTCTCAACATGGGATAGATCAACAGGTCAAAAGCTTAACAGAGACACTTTGGACCTTAATCAAACCCTTAAAGAAATGGACCTTACAGATCTCTATTGAATTTTTCACCCACGTACCAAAGAATACACATTTTTCTCAGCAGCACACAGAACTTTCTCCAAAATAGATCACATACTGGGCCACAAAACGAATCTACACATGTACAAAAAAGTTGAAATTCTAACCTGTGCCCTGTCAGACCACCATGGCCTAAAGCTGGACATCCACAACACAACAAACAAGAGAAAATACACTAACTCCTGGAAACTTCACACTATGATGCTGAATGAGAACTGGATTCAGGAAGAAATTAAAAAGGAAATTTAAGATTTCCTGAAAGTGAATGATAATGAAAATACAACTTACCAAAATCTCTGGGACACAATGAAAGCTGTTCTGAGAGGTAAGTTCATAGCTCTTAATGCCTACATCAAAAAAATAGAAACATCAGAAAAAAATAACTTAACAATGCAGCTTAAAGCTTTAGAGAAACTAGTGCAATCTGATCCCAAAAGTAGTAGAAGAGAGGAGATTAGCAAACTAAGGGGAGAAATATCTGAAATCGAGATTAAGAAAACGATAGAAAAAATCAACCAATCAAAAAGCTGGTTCTTTGAAAAAATCAATAAGATTGATACACCCCTAGCTAAATTAACCAAAAGCAGGAGAGAGAAAACCCAAATTAACAAAATCAGAAATGAACATGGAGTTATCACTACTGATACCCAAGAAATCCAGAGAATTATAACATCATATTTCAAAAACTTATACTCTGTGAAGTTTGACAACACAAAAGAGATGGATGAATTTCTAAGTAAACACAACTTACCTAAATTGAATCAGGAAGTTGTGAATTATATAAATAGTCCTATAACATATAAGGAAATTGCAGAAGTAATCTCAAATCTTCCCACCAAAAAATGTCCTGGACCAGATGGATTCAGCACAGAGTTCTACCAGACATTTAAGGAGTTAATAACACCAATACTCCTTAAACTGTTCCGTCAAATAGCAAAGGAAGGAACACTACCAAATTCCTTCTATGAAGCTAATATCGTCTTAATCCCAAAACCTAATAAAGATTCACTTAAAAAAGAAAACAATAGGCCAATCTCTCTGATGAACACAGACGCAAAGATTCTCAACAAAGTCTTAGCGAATCGGATTCAAAAACATATTAAAAAGATCATTCATGGGGACCAAGTAGGCTTCATCCCTGGCACACAAGGTTGGTTCAACATACGCAAATCAATAAATGTAATTCATCATGTAAACCAATCCAAAGTCCAAGACCACATGATATTCTCGATAGATGCAGAAAAAGCTTTTGACAAGTTCCAACTACCTTTTATGATCAAAACGCTGGAGACAGTAGGAATGGAAGGAACCTTTATCAATATAATAAAAGCTGTATACAACAAGCCCACAGCAAGGATTATGCTCAATGGGGAACAATTGGAAGCATTCCCACTTCGATCAGAACTAGACAAGGCTGTCCACTCTCACCACTTCTATTCAATATTGTACTTGAAGTCTTAGCTGAAGCCATAAGACAAGAAAGGGACATAAGAGGGATTCAAATTGGCAAGGAAGAAGTCAAACTATCCCTATGTGCAGATGACATGATCTTATACCTGAGTGATCCCAAAAACTCCATCAGGAAGCTTCTGGAACTAATTGAGAAGTTCAGCAGGGTGGCAGGATACAAAATAAATGTGCAAAAATCAGAGGCCTTCCTATATGCCCAGAATGAAAAAAGTGAAAAAGCCTTGAAAGAAACAATCCCATTTACAATAGCCCCTAAAAAAATGAAATACCTTGGTATAAACCTAACCAAGGAGGTAAAAGACCTTTACAATGAAAACTTTAAAACCCTAAAGAAAGAAATAGCAGAAGACACCAGAAGGTGGAAGACCTCCCGTGTTCCTGGATTGGCTGAATCAACATCTTAAAAATGACCATTGTACCAAAGGCAATATACAGATTCAGTGCTATACCAATCAAAATCCCAAAGCAATTCTTCAAAGAAGTTGACCAAACAATCTCAGAGTTCATATGGAGGCACAAAAGACCCAGGATAGCAAAGACAATCCTGAGTAACAAAAACACTGCTGGAGGTATTACCATACCAAATCTAAGTCTATACTACAAATCCATAGTTATAAAGACAGCCTGGTACTGGCTCCAAAATAGACACACAGATCAATGGATAAGGATTGAAGACCCAGATACAAGCCCACAAAATTACAGCCATTTGGTCTTTGACAAAGGGGCCCAAAAAATCCAATGGAAAAAGAACAGCATCTTCAACAAATGGTGCTGGCAAAACTGGATCTCCACATGCAGAAGATTAAAGCTGGACTCGTACTTGTCACCATGTACAAGACTTAATTCCAAATGGATCAAGGACCTTGATATAAGGCCAGAGACTATAAAAACCATGGTTGAAAGGATAGGGAACTCCCTCGAGCTGATTGGGCTAGGCCAACATTTCCTAAACAGACATCCAATGGCACAGTCACTGCTACCAACTCTTAACAGTTGGGATCTTGTGAAATTAAAGAGCTTCTGTTCAGATAAAGAGATTGTAACACAAGCTCAAAGGCAACCCACAGAATGGGAGAAAATCTTCACTAACCACTCATCTGATAGAACTCTGATGTCCAGAGTGCACAAAGAACTTAGAAAACTAAACACCAAGGAAACCAATGGCCCAATTAAAAAATGGGCCCTGGAACTTAAAAGGAATTTTACTAGAGATGAAATTAAAATGTCTAAGAAATATCTTAAAAAATGCTCCACTTCTTTAGCCATCAGGGAAATGCAAATCAAAACTTCCCTGAGATATCATCTCACCCCAGTCAGGATGGCAAAAATCCACAATACAAACAACAACAAGTGCTGGAGAAGATGTGGAGAGAGGGGAACTCTCCTACATTGCTGGTGGGAATGCAAGCTCATACAGCCACTCTGGCGATCCGTCTGGAGATTCTTAAAGAAATTAAAGATTGAAATGCCATATGACCCTGCTATTCCACTTTTGGGAATGACCCCCCATACAGCAGAGGTTCACCTCGATAGCACAAGCACGACCATGTTCATAGCAGCACTGTTTACAATAGCAAAGTCATGGAATCAACCCAAATGTCCAACAGTTGACGAGTGGATAAGGAAAAGTGGTACATCTATACAATGGAGTACTACTCAGGCATCAAAAATGATGAATTACTGGAATTTGCCGGGAAATGGATGTCATTAGAAACAATTATATTAAGTGAAGTATCCCAGACCCAGAAACTTAAGCGCCGTATGTACTCCCTAATAGGTGGCTCCTAGTATCAAACACACCCAGCCCACCTAGAGACAGTAATTGCAAGGATTATGAACAGGAGGGATGGGGTAGGAGGGCCACACCAGAAACAAGGAGAGTAGGGACCATGTTACAGCAGAGAAAATAGGCCTCCATCAAGGACTCAAATAAGTAATGAGACAACTGATTACGTTCACAGACTTTTTTTCCTGATCATTTACTACTGAGGGGGTATGATCTCACCAGAAGAGGAGGGCATATAGTCTGGCAGATAAAAAGTAACCATTGTGCAGATTGGTGATAGACCCCTCCCTCACTGTGGTTTCCCACTTTTATTACATCTACCTTTGAATGTGCTTTTATCACAAGACTCTAGTTTAACAGCTTTTTGTCTCTGGCCAGGGGGTAACATACAATGCCCACCAGGATGGAGTGAAGGGCATTGCAGGAGCAGCAAAACTGCAAAAGAAAACCAACAAACCACAATCCAGAACTTCAGAGACTCTATATCAACCACCTAGAACTAGGCCAGCTTAAACTCTCCCCATCCTGAAGCTCAGGGAAATTTGCGGAAGAGGGGGCGGTAAGAGTGTAAGAGCAAAAGGATGGGAGGAGTAATGATTTGCAAGATACTCCATACAAGTTAGGGCTGAAGCAATCATAATTGGACTTTACATGCCCTGCGCATTGTCCAACACACTATTGACCCCACAAAGTCCAGCATCTGCTAAAGGCACCAAGATGTTTGGAGGCAAGGGATTGTTAGACACAGCAGTTTTCCTATACCTAAGGGGAACACGGGAAAGGGTTTAGGGAAAGGCCACTTGGTCCTTGTACGTCATCGGAGAGGAGGGCCCAGAGGAAAATCAGGCATGCACAAGAAAGGACTCTCTGGGAATTGGGGCGGGAGGCACTGGGGAATGGGAAGGGAGGGGGGTGGGGAGGAGGAGCAGGTACAGGGGGGAGGAGGAGGGAGGGAGGGAACTGATGTACCCATTAAGTTTATATGAGCTGAAATAATAATAAAAAATGTATTATAAAAAAAATAAGCTGCCTTTAATGGAGAGAAAAAGAGAGAAAGAGGCAGAAAAAGCTGTTTTTTATTTTTTATTTTTTGTCTCCTAATCCCCATTCTCATTTCCCCTCCTTTTCCCCTTACAACCCTTCATCTCCCCTGCCAGACTTTCTTTTATTTCCAAGTCTTTTCACTTATGTGGCCCACTGTGCTTCATCTACTTTGTCTTTGATATCATATGGTTCTTGCTCTGAAAGGATCACAGTGGGTACACCATTGGAGCTTAATTGTTCTTTTTTTCCATCAGCATTAGTCTTCATCAGTTTCTCAAGGAAGTGTGGAGCTTCTTGAGAACTTCCCTCTTTCCCGTGAGATGTCGATAGGACAGTTCCCATGGAGTTCTTGTGAAAAGTGTGCATATCTGGCATGAAATCATGTAAACCACAGCTCTGTCACATCTAGGAGATAATGTCTGGCCCACCATTGTTCCACTTCAGGCTCTTGCATTCTTACCACTCCCTCTACCTTCATGTTCCAGGAGTGACTTAGATGTCCTATTTAGGGCCAAGCAGTCCTCAGTCACTTATTTTCTACAATGTGTCAGCTCTTTTTCTCTGTAGTAAAGAGCTTCTGTCTCAGAGGAAGGCTTCCAGCTTGAGTGCTGAGTTCTCCTTCAGTCCATGGGTATAATAACTGGTGCTTGAAAGGCAGTTTAATGGAGTGTCTTCATAACTAAACTTTCGTTCTTCCCCTGGGACCTATGTCCTCCTCTTTCATAGGTTTGCATTCTAGTTTTAGTATTTGGAATGTTTCTCCTTCTGGCCTTAAATCTGATCAGAAAGTTGTTGGTTGCGTCCTTGATATTCATGCCATTATTACACAGATGGCTACTTTTTTTTAAGGCACTAATATATAGATAAATAATATGAATATATGGATAGATAAATATAGATAGATCGATAGATAGATAGATACATAGATACATAGATAGATAGATTAGATAGATAGATAGGTAGGTAGGTAGGTAGGTAGATAGATAGATACATAGATAGATACATAGATACATAGATAGATACATAGATTAGATAGATACATACATAGATAGGTAGGTAGGTAGATAGATAGATAGATTAGATAGGTAGGTAGGTAGATAGATAGATAGATACATACATACATAGATAGATTAGATAGATAGATGATAGATAGATAGATAGATAGATAGATAGATAGATAGATAGATAGATAGATAGGTAGGTAGGTAGATAGATTAGATAGGTAGGTAGATAGATAGATAGATAGATAGATAGATAGATAGATAGATAGATAGATAGATAGATAGATAGATAGATGACCTACTAAGTACTGGTCTACTAAGGACTGCAAACGTGTAGGATGCTTGAGTAAATGATACTTTGTCACTTACTACTTTTCATTAGTGAACTGACTCAAAGTTGACATTCCAATTCATCCAATTCATTAATCAGAACTTTTTTATTATTATTATTATTATTTATTCAACTGTGTGCATATGCGTGTGTATGTGCGCGCGCGTGTCTGTGTGTGTGTGTGTGTGTGTGTGTCTGTGTATGTGTAGAACCACGGACGAATTCGCAAACCACCATGGATGTCTCAGCCTCCTTCTGCCCCGGGATTCACAGGCTCCGCCCTACCAGGACCAGAAACGCAGGCCGCCCCCGCTTCCGCCTGGCGTCTATACGTGGGGTCTAGGATCTGAACTTAGGACCTTCCGCCTGCAAGGCGGAGGCTTAACCCCTGAGCCACCTCTCCAGACCCGGTTACCTAATTTTTTAATCAATCTTTTTTGTTAAAAGTTCTGGCTAACGGGACTGGAGAGGTGGCTCAGGGGTTAAGCTTCTGCCTTGCAGGCGGAAGGTCCTGAGTTCGGATCCCAGATCCCACGTATAGACGCTGGGCGGAAGCGGGGTGGCCTGCGTTTCTGGTCCTGGTAGGGCGGAGCCTGTGAAATCCTGGGCAGAGTAAACAAGGAGGAGGTGGATGCGGTCCATGGTGGTTCCCGAATTCGTCCGTGGTTCTACACACACACACACAACACACATACATACACACACACGCACAATTGAATAAATAATAAAAAAAATTAGGTAACCAAATATGTTTTCTTTTTTATTTATTTCCGCTCATACAAACTTCACTGGTCCCCTCCCTCCCTCCACCCCTCCCTAGACCTCCCTTGCTCCTTCCCCTTTTCCCCTTCCTTTCCCCCCTCTCCCTCCCTATCTCCCAGTGTGTCCTCCCCCCCCCAATCCCCAGAGCATCGTTTAATGTGTATGTCAAATTTTCCTCAGTGGCATTTCCTAGGACTCTTTCTTGTGTTCCCCTTAAGTATAGGAACACTATTGTGGCTGTTAATCCCTAGCTTCTAAGGATCCTAGTGCCTAATTTAGTCCATGCTAGACTTTGAGGGTCAATAACGTGTTGGTCATTGAGCAGGTTATGCAAAGTCCTATTATGATTGCTTCGCCCCTAACTTGTGTGGAGTATCTTGCATATCCTTACTCCTCCCATCCTTGCGCTCTTACAATCTTACCACCCCCTCTTCCGCAAATTTCCCTGAGCTTCAGGATGGAGAGAGATTAGGCTTGCCTAGTTCCAGGTGGGTAACCAAATATTTTTAAGCCATTCTCCAACTACAAATTGCATTATGGAGGATTTTGAAAGGTTCTTTTATTTTTTTCTTATAACATAATTCTCCAAAATACTATCTCAATTCTTCTCTTTCATACAGTGTGACTTCAACATAATCAAATAATCTTAATTGCTGATAGGTTTAATATGATAATTGACATTGCAAGTTTTCTTTCTTGAACAAAGCAGAAATTATAGTTTGATGTTAACTCACTGAACAAGTACTTTCATTTCTCAGGAAAAAGCGTAAAATTATACTTCTATTGATGTTTTATGTTTTTGTCACTCTCTTGAACATCATGCTTTACTACACTTAAAAATTAAGTCTCTCTGAAGACATTAAAAATAAAGTTTCATTTTTAGTATTGAGAAGATATGTAGAGCATATTTGTGTATAAAATATACAAATAAAAATTACTTTCCAAGAAAAAGGGAAGTTAATTTATTGTATGGCTGTTTAAAACATCTAAAAATTATAAAGACATGCGTAAAATTAGGAAAACATATCACAAACACAATTCTTTACTGTGGTGTATTTAACTAAATTATAAAAGCCATGACAGGTCCTTTTGAGGGGGGTAAAGCATAGTGCCATGCAAGCCTGTTTTCTGAGTTTGATCCCATGTTACATGATGAAACGAATAAACTAATTCACAAAGTTGTCCTGAAATCTTCATACATGTGCTGGACAGACATGCATGTACATACACACACAAAATGCAATAATAATTAATTAATTTAAATCAATGGTAATTATCAATCAAGTCTCATAGATGTGACTGCATTTTATGTATTACAATTTTAATACAAGTATTCTACAAACTCTCACTTCCTTTTCATATGGAATTGTTCTTGGGAAGGTTTCAGAGGATGCTCACAGCTGTGCTTGCTTTATGTTGAACACTTTTCATTTGTTAAGTATGGAATGTGTTCCATGATTGTTTTTCTGCAGTGAGGAGTGAAAATTTCCAGGGTAACCAAGGTTGTATGTTAAGCTAAATAAGTAGAAATAAATCTCCTTATCTAGCCAAAAGCCTCACTACCTTTTTTACACAATGTTAAAGATCATTTATGAAATAACATTAAATTTAACTCACTGTAATAAAGTTCGATCTAAAAATATCAATATTTTAAGTGACTAAATATGATCCAGTGGTAGAAATCTTTAGCACAATCATTGAACTTTCTAAATATTCATAGGTACTAAGAAGAAAGCCTTTCTAACTTCAAAGGTTCTTAAAAGGATAAAAGAAACTCATTCATACCAAAAATATATATATTAAATCTTCTGAAGTCTTACAAGTTTTCCTGGTATGCTGAATACTAATTATGAAATAAGATAGTATTTAATTATAGTAATAAAACAAAACCAAAAGTGAACTTTCTCTTTTTATGAGATTTACAGAATGGCAAGAATCGCAAGTACCAGGGTAGTTGGTACTCCAGAACCTTGTGTCCATAGATGTACAACAGAATTTGAGAATAAGCGAAGCTGTAAGTTGTTATTTAAACTTCTCACTCCAGACAGGAAAATTCACTATACTTTCATCATAAATATTTTATTTGTGTGTGTGTGTGTGTGTGTGTGTGTGTGTGTGTGTGTGAATCAGAGGGCAATGTATACCTGTGGAGGCCCAAGGATGACTGGGAATCACCCTGGATTGTTCTACCTCCTCTTTACTTTGCTCTGAAGTTTCCAGGACTGGATGTGCAGGCCACTGCCATTTCCACCAGGCATTTTTAACATGGTATCAAGGATCTGAACTCAGGACTTTGTGCTTGCAAGGCAGAGGCTGAACCACTGAGTCATCTGGGCAGTCCCATAAATGTTTCAAACAAGAAAATTAGATTCATCTCTTTGTTTCTTAACTGCAGATGCAATGTGACCAGTCACCTCCTGCATAACATCCCGTGATGATGGACAACACCTCCAAGTTGTCTACCTTAACAAGCACATGCAGAGATATAAGACACTACATTGAGAGGCTCATTTCTGTAATGTCTATAAGCTTCAATCTATCTAGAGTTGTACTTTCCTACAGAAACTTAGACTGTGGTGTAGAAGAATCTCAGTACATTGCCCATAGCCAAGGTTCTAAAAGTCTGCATCTATGAGTTTCTTAGGGACAGTTTCTAAGGAAAAGCTCCAGCACCATCTCTCCCATATCACTTATTTATTGACATCCTGAGACATTGCTGACTTCTAATCTACATGGACACCTTTGCAAGATTTCTGAGGCCAAATGTTTTTGTTTGGGACCAAATATTCTATTGTTTCCTGGAGGACATGGATGTGCAAGGACCAGCAGGCAATGCAGCTCTGATCATCACATCCTTCAGCTTTGCTTTTTGTCCAGACACTTAGGGATAATGAGGTACATTCCCAGCCCAGGCTATGGAGAACAAGCCTGTAGGTTCAGAAATCCAGTACAGGTTGACTAACAAAAATAGGCAACCAGACAGCCTCTGATTTCAATACAAAACCACTTACATGTAAATGACACACCCAAGTTTTAATGGTTGACCACTACCAGAAAGACACAGGGAACAAAAAGAGATAGAGGCTGGATTCCTGGATATTTTTCACCCATTTCCAGAAAACTATGACTATTCCTCCTTTTATTATCCTATCTCTCCTCCTCATTCCTTTTCCTGTTATGTCCTCTATACACAAAATGAAACAGGCTAAGGAACTGGCTTGTGAGCCTTGCTCTAACTTTTCCTAATCTGTAGCCAAAAAATAACGCTTCTTTCACTACCAAGGAAGGAAGGAAAGAAGGAAGGAAGGAAAGAAGGAGTTACAAATTTAAGATTTTAATTTTTTGCATGTGGTGTCATTTTCCTCTCTGTGTTCTGCTCCATCCTTTCTGGCATCTTCTCTGAAAACTCTAGTGGCTTTACTCTACCACTGACTTTCCTCCAGTCATAGGGTTCAGTAAGTTCTAACTATGTTGCCCCTCCTTTCAGGGAGCCTAGACAATTCCCTAAGGTATTGCAGGAATCTCAGCAATTGTGGAACACATTTTTCTTTTGCTTCTGTGAGGTCATCATCATTTGTAATGAAATACTTTAAACCCAGTATTCTATGTATTATTTTTTAGGTGTTTTGCTCTTATTAATTTTCTCCAAGTGGAAGGGTTTTTCTATCTCCACTTAGACACCTGTCACCAAATTTTGAAAGTTATGTTTAGGGAAAATAAATAAATAAATAAATAAATAAAAGATCCACATTCAGTTTTACTAAGTGTATTTTACAACTCATACAAGAATGTTCAAGAATACAACCAAAATATGGGGAAGTGTTTTGCCTGTGTCTTCCTACAGTTTTCCAGTGATAGGCAATGTGATATGAATCCAGGGAAGAATGATTAGTAGAACAATTACTCAGGAAAACCTGAAGATGAAACTTGGGGAAATACAAGAAAGGAAGTGAATTTAGGATGGGGCATCAAGCACTGTCCAATGAGAAGATCTTTGCCCACTCTCTTGGAAGAACCATGTTCTTTGTGCAGTAGTCAGGGCTCTGGAGACAAACAGAACCACAGATTAATGGGCTGATAAAAATGATGGACTTACATGATCACAGGGCCAGAGAATTCCCTGGACTCCGCGTGTTGGTGGTCCAGAAGAGTGGACATTATAGTGCCACGTTGAGTGTGAAGTCCTGAAAAGCAGAAAATCAGAGAGCAGCTTGAGTCTGAAGATTCAGAGGCAAGATCAGTGTCTCAGGGAAGTGAGTGAAGGCAGGGAGTGAAGCCTTAACTCAGCCTTTTGATTCCATTCAGGTTTCCCTGGGCTCCCTAACCACCCTCCCCCCCACCCCGGGCTGGGGCAGACCATCTGTTCCACTCAGCTGCCCACTGATATTCACTCTCAACCAGAGACAACCTCAAGAAACACACCAAATGGCTTGAACCAACACACCTGGATGCTGTGGCCCAAACTTCATGTTCACACAGAAAATTCATCATTGAAGTTTGGTTTTTTTTTTACATTTTTTTTTAAATTTCAACTCAAACAAACTTAACAGGTACACTGGTCCCCCCCCTACCTCCAACGCCCTATCCCCCTGTGCCCCTTCCTCTCCCCCTTCCCTCCATCTCCCAGTGCCTCCCACTCCCATCCCCGGAGCATCCTTTGATGAGCATGCCAAACTCTCCTCTGGGTCCTCCTCTCCAATGAGGTGCAAGGACCCAGTGGCATTTCCCAGAACCCTTTCCTGTGTTCCCTTTAAGCATAGGAACACTACTGTGGCTGTCAATCCCTTGCTACCAAGGATCCTAGTGCCTATAGCAAACACTAGACTTTGTAGGGTCAATAGTGTGTTGGATATTGCACAGAGCATGCAAAGTCCAAATATGATTGCTTCAGCCCTAACTTGTGTGGAGTATCTTGCATATCGTTTCTCCTCCCATCCTTGTGCTCTTAAAATCTTACCGCCCCCTCTTCTGCAAATTTCCTTGAGCTTCAGGATGGGGAGAGATTAGGCTGGCCTAGTTCCAGGTGGTGGATATAGAATCTCTGATGTTCTGGAATATGGTTTGTTGATTTATTTTTTTCAGTTTTGCTGCTTCTTCAATGCCCTTCACTCCATCCTGATGGGTATTGGATGTCACCCCCTGGCCAGAGATTAAAATCCTGTTAAATTAGAGTCTTATTTTAAGAGTATATTCAAAGGTAGATGTAATAAAAGTAGGAAACCGCGGTGAGGGAGGGGTCAATTGCCCATTTGCGAAATGGTTACTTTCTTTCTGCCAGACTATATGTCCTCCCCATCTGGTGAGATCATACCCCATCAGTTGCAAATGATCAGGAAGGAAAGTCTGTGAACTTAACCAGATGTCTCATTGCTTACTTGCAGTCCTTGATGGTGGCCTATTTTCTCTGCTGTAACATGGTCCCCTCTCTCCTTGTTACTGGTGTGTCCCTCCTTCCCCATCCCTCCTGTTCATAGTCTTTGCAATTACTGTAAGTATTACAGAGATTTATCCTTGAGTGTCTCTAAGAGGGTTTGGTACTAGGAGCCACCTATTAGGGAGTACATACAGCGCTCAATTTTCTGTGTCTGGGATACTTCACTCAGTATAATTGTTTGTAATTTCATCCACTTCCCAGCAACTTCCATTAATTCATCATTTTTGATGGCTGAGTAGTACTCCATTGTATAGATGCACCACATTTTCCTTATCCATTCATCAATTGTTGGACATTTGGGTTGAGTCCATGACTTTGCTATTGTAAATAGTGCTGCTATGAACATGGTCGTGCTCATGCTATCAAGGTAAATTTTTGCTGTATGGGGGGTTATTCCCAAAAGTGGAATCGCAGGGTTATATGGCACTTCAATCTAAAATTTCTTTAAGAATCTCCAGACGGCTCGCCAGAGTTGCTGTATGAGCCTGCATTCCCACCAGCAATGTAGGAGAGTTCCCCTCTCTCCACATCCTCTCCAGCATTTGTTGTTGTTTGTATTGTGGATTTTTGCCATCCTGACCGGGTGAGATGATATCTCAGGGAAGTTTTGTTTTACATTTCCCTGATGGCTAAGGATGTGGAACATTTTTTAAGATATTTGTTAGACATTTTAATTTCATCCCTGGTAAAGTTTCTTTTAAGTTCCAGGGCCCATTTTTTAATTGGCCCATTAGTTTCCTTGGTGTTTAGTTTTCTAAGTTTGTTGTGCACTCTGGATAATAGAGCTCTATCAGATATGTGGTTAGTGAAGATTTTCTCCCATTCTGTGGGTTGCCTTTGAGCTCGTGTTACAATGTCTTTGTCTGAACAGAAGCGCTTTAATTTCACAAGATCCCAACTGTTGAGAGTTGGTAGCAGTGACTGTGTCTGTTTAGGAACTGTTGGCCTAGGCCATTCATCTCCAGGGAGTTCCCTACCCTTTGACTTATGGTTTTTATAGTCTCTGACCTTATATCAAGGTCCTTGATCCATTTGGAATTAAGTCTTGTACATGGTGACAAGTACGGGTCCAGTTTAAATCTTCTGCATGTGGAGATCCAGTTTTGCCAGCACCATTTGTTGAAGATTTTGTTCTTTTTCCATTGGTATTTTTTGGGCCCCTTTGTCAAAGACCAAAGGGGAATGCTTCAAGTTTTTCCCCATTAAGTATAATTCTTGCTGTGGGCTTGTTGTATACAGCTTTTATTATATTGATAAAGGTTCCTTCCATTCCTACTGTCTCTAGTGTTTTGATCATAAAAGGCTGTTGGATCTTGTCAAAAGATTTTTCTGCATCTATCGAGAATATCATGTGGTCTTGGACTTTGGACTGGTTTATATGATGAATCACATTTATTGATTTGCGTATGTTGAACCAACCTTGTGTGCCAGGGATAAAGCTTACTTGGTCCCTGTGAATGATCTTTTTGATATGTTTTTGAATCCGATTTGCATCTGTGTTCATCAGAGAGATTGGACTATAGTTTTCTTTTTAAGTGTATCTTTATTGGGTTTTAGGATTAAGATGATATTAGCTTCATAGAAGGAAATTGGTAGTGCTCTTTCCTTTGTTATTTGACGGAGCAGTTTAAGGAGTGTTGGTGTTATTCACTCCTTTAATGTCTAGTAGAACTCTGTGCTGAATCCATCTGGTCCAGGACATTTTTTGGTGGGAAGATTCGAGATTACTTCCTCAATTTCTTCATAAGTTATAGGACTATTTAAATAATTCACAACTTCCTGATTCAATTTTGGTAAGTTGTGTTTACTTAGGAATTCATCCATCTCTTTTGTGTTGTCAAATTTCACAGAGTATAAGTTTTTGAAACATGATGTTATAATTCTCTGATTTCTTGGGTATCAGTAGTGATAACTCCATGTTCATTTCTAATTTTGTTAATTTGGGTTTTCTCTCTCTTGCTTTTGGTTAATTTAGCTAGGGGTGTGTCAATCTTATTGATTTTTTTCAAAGAACCAGCTTTTTGATTGGTTGATTTTTCTCTATCGTTTTCCTAATCTCGATTTCAGGTATGTCTCCCTTGTTTTGCTAATCTCCTGTCTTCTACTACTTTTGGGATCAGATTGCTCTAGTTTCTCTAAAGCTTTATCTGCATTGTTAAGTTATTTATTTCTGATGTTTCCACTTTTTTAATGTAGGCATTAAGAGCTATTAACTTATCTCTTAGGACAGCTTTCATTGTATCCCAGAGATTTTGGTAAGTTATATTTTCATTATCGTTCACTTTCAGGAAATTTTGAATTTCCTTTTTAATTTCTTCCTGAATCCAGTTCTCATTCAGCATCATAGTGTTAAGTTTCCAGGAATTAGTGTATTTTCTCTTGTTTGATGTGTTGAGAATGTCCAACTTTAGGCCGTGGTGGTCTGATAGGGCACAGGCTAGAATTTCAACTTTCCTGTATATGTGGAGATTCGTTTTGTGGCCCAATATGTGTACTATTTTGGAGAAAGTTCATGTGCTGCTGAGAAAAATGTGTATTCTTTGGTGCATGGATGAAAAGTTCGATAAAGATCTGTAAGGTCCATTTCTTGCAGGGTTTGATTAAGTTCCAAAGTGTCTCTATTAAGCTTTTGACCTGTTGACCTATCCCATGTTGAGAAGGCGCTGTTGAAGTCCCCAAGAATTATCGTTTGGGGGTTGATTTCTCACTTTAGATGCTGTAGGTTTTTCTTAATGAATGTGGAGGGGCCCGTATTGGGTGCATAAATGTTCAGTATTGTGAAGTCTTCCTGGTGAATTATACCTGTGACTAAAATGTAGTATCCATCTGTGTCTCTTATGATTTTTTTTGGTTTGAAGTCCATTTTGTCTGACAGCATAATTGCTACCCCTGCCTGTTTCCTCCTTCCATTAGCTTGGACCAGCCTTTCATTTTTAGGATGTGCCTATCTTTTGTGGTGAGATGAGTTTGCTGAAGGCAGCAGATTGATGGGTTGTGATTTTTAATCCAAGTTTGTAATCTGTATCTCTTAATCAGTGAGTTAATACCATTGACATTTAATGTTATAATGGAGAAATTATTTTTAATTGTGGACATTTTTTATGTTTAGCAAATTTTGTAAGCTTATTGTTTGACATTTATGTTTTGGTGGTATTATACTTCCCTTCTGTCCTCCTGGGTATGCTTGTTTTTTTCTTCAAGTTTGCGTATCATTTCTAGCATTTTTTGAAGACCTGGTTTGGTAGACACGTATCCTTTCAAGTTGCCTTTGTGCTAGGAAAATTTTTCTTCCTCCCTAGATCATGTCAGATAGTTTTGTCGGGCATATCAGTCTGGGTTGGTATTTTTGCTCATTTAATACATGAAGTATGTCTCTCCAAGCTCTTCTTGCTTTTACTGTTTCCATTGAGAAGTCATTTGTTATTTTAATAGGTTTGTCTTTAAAAGTGACTTGCTTTTTTTCTCTTGAAGCTTTCAGCATCTTTTCTTTGTCTTGAATGTGGCTTGTTTTGACTATTCAATTTTCTATTTTGTTCATATCTGTTTGGAGTGCGAAATGCCTCTTGTATTTGGATGGGCCTCTCATTCTTCAGTTGAGGGAAGTTTTCATTTATGATAATTTGAAAAATTTCCTCAGGTGTGGTATTTTGGGATTCTTGCTCTGGTATTCCATGAATGCACATGTTAGGCTTCTTCAGGGTGTCCCATATCTCTTGAATGTTCCTCTCAAGTATCTTTTTGGTTTTAACAATCTCTTCCATTGAGCTGGGTAATTCTCCCACTTTGTCTTCAAGATCTGAAATTCTATTTTCTGCTTCGTTAGTTCTGCTGATAAGACTCTCTGTTGAGCTTTGGGTTGAAGATAACTTGTCTTTTAGTTCGATTTTAAACTCTGCCTGATACTGTTTTAACTGCTCTATGCCTATTTTTGTTTCTTGAACTGTTTTTCTCAACTCCTCCAAATGCCTGTTGTGTTCCTGTTCAAAATGGTTGATGCGGTTGTTTAACTTCTCTTTGATTTCCTCTTTCATTATGGTAATGATCATACTTTGAAAGTCGTTGTCTTGGGTCTGACTTTCTTGGCTGTTTTCTGTGAATTTGTTCTGGTTGGAATCCATCATTAAGGGGTTAATTCTTTTGGTGGGAGATTGGTTTTCCTGAGTTTTGTTTCTCATGGATCTGCACTTTGACTTGGGCATTGTTGTTTTGTCTTCTAGGGGTTTTCAATTTCTGTGTGTTTTTGACTGAACTGATTTAGTTGCTACACTTGGACAGTTATTACTAGTGCTTGCCTTGTAGTTGGGTATGTTTGTCTTTTGTTATTGTTATTTCCTAGTTGAGGCTATTAGGCTGTTAGTACATCAGTTAAGTCAGGTTAAGTGGACGGGGTGAATATTTGTATGGTAGTGCACTTTTACGATTTAGTATCTTGGTGATATGTGAGAGTGAGTGGTGTACTCCCTGTAGTTGTATATGTTTTTGGGGTAGCTGTATGGAAAAGTTAATTTACAGTGATTAATATTAGAAAGTAATAGTAAGGTGAAAAAAGGAGGTTTACTTATCTTTGGGCTGGATGTGAAGAATCTCTCCCATGTGATAGGATGATTGTAGAGGTTTTCAGATGTATGGCCTTTGATCCTTAGAACTTTGCTTGAGCTCTCAGCTTTCAAGATGTCTGCGGTGACTTAGCCTCCTCCAGCCAGCCATGCCACCTCTGCTTTGAGAGACCTCCCCTCTAGAACCGTAAGCTGAATAAACCTCCCTTTCTCCCTTAAGTTGATTGACTTTGGGTGTTCTCTCACAGCAATAGTTAAGAGTAACTTACAAAAATTGGTACCGGGTAATGGGGTATTGCTGTGAGATTAAAAACAGCTGGTACCACAACGTGAAATTGTTTGTGAAGCTGAGAGAAGTTGGTACCGAAAAGTATGGCCAATGCGGTGATGTGGCTAGTGTGCCTTTGGAACTGTTTGTTGGGAGAAATGTGGAGAACTTTGGGACTTTGTGCTGGGAAAGTCTTTGCATCTGAGCGAGGGGGCCAAATGGGCCTTTCTTGTAAGAGCTCAGAGGAGAGCAATGCTGTGAGAGACACAGCAGTGGAAGCCCAGCTTGTGATGGTCCAGAGGGGAACAGAGACTGTGTTTGCAACTGGATGAGTGACACATGGAGCCACATGGAGTTTGGTGAAGTTTTGCCCTCGTCCTGAAAGTTTGCCTGAAATTAAGCTGGAGTGTTTGGCGGAGGAAATTTCAAAGCAATGTAGTCTTGACAATGTGATATGGCTACTTTTTAGTTGTCTTCAGAGTTATGAAAAAGAGCAAAGAATCAGGCAGAAAGAAGCAAAAACTGTAAGATCCAATGATGAAAAATATAATGGCAAACTTAAAGAGTTGAACCAGGAAAAAGCAGAGAACAAAATGGCTGTTGAAGAGATTAGCTCCATTTGTAAATCAAAGCCTGCTTTCAATATGAATAATAGGAGAGACCCTAGCTTGAGGGCAAGATCCTCAGGGAAGGCTCCCACTCATAAGAATGCAAATCCTTTCAGAAGACTAGAGCTAAAAGGTGGAGTTCCAAAGCAAGAGTTGGTTTCTCTTACCAAGCAACTGCCCGGGAGTGAAAGACATGGCCAGCACAGAGAAGCAGAATCAGCTGTGATTCAAGGGGGCCAGTCTTGGCAAAGTCGTCCACGTGGTTCTGGTTTTAGAGGCATCAGTGATGCAAAAGGGAGGAGATCATGGAGTCCTCCTCCAAGATTTCAAAAATTGGCAGAATCCAGGCATCATGAGGCAAGAAGCCTGCAGTTTAGAGGCCCAAGAAGGGCAGTTTGTGCTGTGAAGTTAAAGCCTGGTTTGCCATTGAGAAGTAAAGATGTTAGAGATTCCAGACACAACGTGGGACACCTGCCAAGGAGAGCTGTATATCCTAGGAGGAGTCAGTTCAAGAGACCAACGAATTCTATGGGCAGCTGCATTGGAGGGGTGGAACCAAAGCCCTTTGGAACTGAGATGATTTCAACAACAGGCTCACCTGTTGGACTTGGAGCTACAAGATCTGGAGTTTGTCCTGCTGGTTGTCGGTCTTGTTATGGACCGATCTTTCCTGGATATGCCCCCATTCCTTCCTTTTGGAATGGGAATGTTTATTCTGTGCCATTGTATGTTAGAAGTATGTAACTTGTATTTTGATTTTACAGGAGGCTTTGGACTTTGGACTTTTGGGACTACCATTGTAGTCTATGAAGACTTTTAAAGTTGGACTGAGTATGGTTTGCATAATGAGATGCCAATGAGCCTGTGGGGGCCAGGGGTGGAGTGTCATGGTTTGAAATGTGTCCCTCACAGTCTCATGTGTTTGGCAAGGTCATGGCACCTTGAGAGGTGGAGCCTCGCTGGAGGAAGGCGGTCACAAGGGGTGGGCCTTGAGGTGGATTAGTCCCACCCTACCTCCAGGAGAAGTCAGCCTTTGCTGCAAGCAGTCTGCAGCTCTCAGCTTTCAAGATGTCTGCGGTGATTTAGCCTCCTCCAGTCAGCCATGCCGCCTCTGCTTTGAGAGACCTCCCCTCTAGAACCGTAAGCTGAATAAACCTCCCTTTCTCCCTTAAAAAAAAAAAAAAAAAAAAAAAAAGAACTTTGCTTGAGTTTCCTTTGGACTCTATTGAATTCTGAATAGCAGTGTGTCTTCTGTAGACCACATGCGTGGGTCCCCGGTGGGCCAGAGAGGCAGAGGGGCTGATGTTGATGGCAGAATTCTTCACCTGGGACCTGGGACTTGGCTTAGTGGCCCTCCCAAGCTCCAGGGATGAAGGAATGTGAGCAAGTCCTGTCAGGTCTGGCTGACAGGCCGGCGGGAGGAAGAAAGGGGCTGGGGCCCAGGGCGTGGCCCAGGATAAACCGGGAGGCAGCCTGGGTGGGGCTGGGACGCTGGGCAACCTGGGGGCTGGGCGGACTCATCTGGGGATGGCGTACTGGGAAGCGCGGATTGGGCGGACAATGCCGGCAGGAGGGAGTCCACATTGAAGGTGAAGGATGGATGGTGATGGCATCTGTGTCCACACTTTCCATGGAGGCTAACTTTTACCCAGGTGAGAAGAATAGTCTTAATCTCTTCTCTGACAAAATGTTATCCCATAGCTGATGAAGAATAGAAACTGATAACAAATGTTTTTAAAAGAGATGGGGAGGGTCATGGGAGGCCAAGGTAGAATGATCAGGGCTTCAAACCTGACCCTCCAGCAAAAACCTTCATTAAAAGGAAAAGAAAGTAACCTGGGAACAACAACAAAGCATCTGAGAGTGAGAAGATGTAGGGAGAGTAGTAATGACATCAAAGGCCCGATGCTACTGCCATTAATGTTAATTATATTAACATGAAGATACAAAGTCAATTCATCTGACTTCTGTGTCTATCAACATATCTGCATCCCCAGGACATCTGAAAAAGGAGAGATCCACTGTTTGTATGTTCTCTGCTTGCTTTACTCTCACTTTATGTTTGCAGAACATTTTAAAGCTACTGAGAAAGTAAAGCTAGTTGATAAATTTAACTGTGATAGCAACACAAAAGAAGAGACAAAATGCTAGATCAGTGGTTGTCAAAGCTTTTTGATGGAATCTAAATGACAAGTATACGCTGTGACCCAATACACACATATGCATGTACACATTTAGTAATTAACTGAAATAGAATATGAAGAGCTTTTGACATAAATGCATTCTTGTTCCTACTGTATTATTCTATTCAATCTATTTTATAGAGAAGAATTTTATTTTATGGCTGACCAGAGTTGTTAACCCACAGTTTAAAATATGGCCCATACGATGATGGAAGCAGAATGGAAATTCTTCTAACGTTTTTCTGTGACATTTATGAAAAAATGCATTTATTCATGGCTTTGTAGGGTCTGCCTAAGACATGTGAGTACCTTGAGGTGGTAAGATGTGTGGAAATCTTTCAGGGCATGTTTACAAATTCTTTGCTCTGCATCTTTGGAAACCAAGCTGAGTGGTGCTTGAGAGAATGCTGAAGAATAGAAACAAAGTTGCTATGAAGAAAGGTCACACTGCACGCACCAAACAAAGGCTCTGAAGCCAACAGAAGAGATGCTGTGTATTCGGTCACTAATGACATCCAGGGACATCTTAAGAGATCCTGTTTCCTCAGAGTCTGCACTATCTATTTGTCATAGTTGGGCACAGGTGTCAACTTGACAGCTGAGGGCTTGAGCTCTGGGCACATTCATAGAGAATTAATGGTTGAGTTAAGTCCAGAGCAAACCTGCAGGAGATTGTCTAATTGATGGGGTAGGTCCGGTCCATGGTGGGTGGGACTAGGCCCTGGAATAAAATACTGAGAGCTGATTGAGAAAGTTGGCATCCTTCTGTACACTTGGTCAGACATGCTGGTGTGGCAAATAAGGATTATCCCTCTTTCAGTTATTGTGTAGACATGGTGTGGCTAGTTCCCTCCACTCTGGTGTTGGTGCGTGCTCTCCTATCAAGCTGGATTGAGAACCGTAATCAGTAATCATAAGAAAAAATAAATCCCTTGTTCCTTTAACCTGTTTGATGGCCATTTATCAGCAACTATGCAGGCGAACTGCTACACCACTCATGTCTTATGTAAGAGTTTATTACAAATGTTCAATTCAATCTCTCTGAGAAAGTTCCACTAAATTTATGTTTCTCTGTTCATGGTCCAGGTAACTTTTTGGGGCTTCTTAAAACATGATAGATGATAAGTTATATTGCTGTTCTGTGTCTAACTATACACTAAATTCATTATGTAACATATATATTACACATGTATGGAAAAGGTACCATTCCATATACTAGATGTTGAGTAGTTAGCAAGATAGATATGTTCCTTGAATAAATGTCTTGAAGCAACTTGTCATTTAATGATGATATATATGATAGAGGACACCAGAAAAGAATAATCACAAGGCCAAAATATTGTCCCAAGCAATAAAAGAAAAAAGGAAGATGGACAGAAAAAGACAGAGGGAGAGAGATAGAAGAAGAAAGGGAGGAAGCAGGAAAGTAAGAAAGAAAGAGAAAGGGAGAGAGAGAGAGAGAAAGAAAGAAAGGAAGGAAGAAAGGAAGAAAGGAAGCAAAGGTCATAAATTTTTCTGTCAGAGAGAAGAATTTAGCGGTTTGCAGTTCCTATGGAAATTACTGAATTCTATGAGGACACTCATGAACATTTAGAAAGTTAAAGAACATGTTTGTTTTTCAATAAAACATGATTTACTGCAACAATGAAAAGTTGGCAGCTCAGAGTTATCATGGACTTGGGCGTCTGAACTTTTCAATGATACAGGAATATATATATATATTCCTATATATGGGACTTTTGCATTCATATGGTACTTGCCTCTGTGTGTGTACGTGTGTGTGTGTACGTGTGTGTATGTGTGTGTGTGCCATGCACATGAGTGCACTTGAGTGTGTGGGCCTGTGGAGACCCAAGGGGATAATGGAATAATCTTTGCTCATCTTGCATCTTTTTTTTGTGAGCCTGGGTCTCTAATTAAACCCACAGCTATTGGGGCCAGACTGGTTGGCTAGTTTGCTTTGAGGATTTCTAGGCTCAGTTTTTTAGGACTGGAATTACAGGTGGACTGCCACATCAGCCCCGACTTCTTATGTGAGATCTGGGGATCCGCTGAGCCAACTCCTCTCCCCCTCCCAACTCCCCCTCCCCCAACCCAACTCCACCATCCCCGATTCTCAAATGTGCTTATGATGGTTAGATGCAGGTGTCAACTTAACAGTGGCAGGCCAAGCTTTGATCACAGTTGTAAAGAATTGATAGGTAAGTCCTTAAACAAGCCTGCAGGAGATTATCTAATTGATGTGCAAGATCCCACCCATAGCAGGCGGTACTTTTCAGTGGTGTACTGAATAAAGGGTACGCAAGAGGACAAGTCCCTCTCTTTTGCTCTTGTTGCCTAGCTGTGTTGGAGACCTTCTTTACTACTAGCTGCTGCCCCTTTCTTCCCTGCTGCTTAACTAAGTCAGAGCCCAGACTGTACAGCCCTCGAGGGTGACTGAGCTTCTGGAACTCTTCGGAATCCCTTGGTCCTCACTAACCTACTGGGACTGCTAAGAAGCTGATCCTTTGGCCTTCGGAACCAGACTGGGACTCAGCTCAAGAAGGAGCAGCTATAGGCAGCTACTCTTGGACTATTCAGATGTTGTCTTGTAAGTCCTTCCGATAAATTCCATGCTCATATTCTATCGGCTCTGTTGGTCTAGAGAACCCTGACTGACACATGCATAGGTTACTCATGAGCAGACAGGTCCACAACAAGGAAGCGCAGCAATAAGAAGTCATATCAACAGAACAGAGACTTTAAGTGTGATTGTATTTGGTAGGGAAATGTGGATGACTTGCCCTTATTCTGTGTGTTTCCACCCAACGCCCGTTGTCGTGTTTGGAGAATTCACTCACATTCTCTGCCTTAGAAGAGAAGAAAGTCCCCCATCTATACGGACTGAAAAGGTAAGTACTTTCATTCTCATAAGTTCCTCTTGCTAGACAGGTGTCCATAGCACTAAGAATCTTTTTTTTAAATTTTTTTTAACTTATTCAATTGCGTGTGTGTGTGTGTGTGTGTGTGTGTGTGTGTAGAACCACGGGCGAATTCGGGAACCACCATGGACCGCCTCCACCTCCTCCTTGTTTACTCTGTCCCGGGATTCACAGGCTCCGCCCTACCAGGACCAGAAACGCAGGCTGCCCCCGCTTCCGCTTGGCATCTATACGTGGGATCTGGGATCGGAACTCAGGACCTTCCGCCTGCAAGGCAGAGGCTTAACCCTGAGCCACCTCTCCAGCCCCAGAAGCACATGAATCTTTAAGAGACTCAAAAGCCAGTGCTTAAGGTGAGAAGGAAAGGAAACATTCTGTCCCTGTTTTTCTTTCTGTCTCTCTCTCATTCATATCTAGCTTAGACTTAGAAATGCCTAAGCTTGACATATATTAGGTAATATTACACTTGACATGTAGTAGGTAATAATAGAATTGGTGGACTGAATGACTTTGAAATATTTTATTTTATTGTTTTAAAAGAACCTAAGATCGTCTCACCAAAAAATTATTAAAAGTCAAATACAGTCATAATGACTGGTAGAATATTGTATATTCTCTTGGACATGTTCGTATTGCCCAGAGAAAATGGTATGACTGTTGATTTGAAACTCCCCAGCGCTCCATTTCTTCATCCCTTGGCAACTATCATTCCTCCCTGCTTCTGCAAATTCACTATTTTTAGGTACTGCATATAATAAGAATCTTGTGGTATTTCTTTCTGTGAGTGGCTTACTTCACTTAGCATAATTTCTTCGAGGCTCCTGAAAGTTTTAATGAAAGATGTGGACAAAAGGGCCCAAGTATCAGATTGTTGTAGTAAACTGGGTGGTGATGATGGTGAATGGACTAACCTTGGACAATTCAGGGAAATATATGGATTCAAAGGACCAGAAATATAAGAGACAGAATTTAAATAACTGTGCAGAAATTATATATTAATATTTTAAAATGCAAATATGCTTTGAAATTAAATTAAACTAACAATGGTGTAAGCTTCAATAATTAAATGTAATATTAATAGAGTGGGATACAGGGAAGCTGGTGTTCCAGTTCTTTTGCTAACCCCTCCCCTTGAGACAGAGAGCAGTGATGTCAAATAGGTCCAATGGTGGAGTGCATAGAAATAGCTACCAAAGCAAGCCAGCAAGTAAGCCAGGGGTGTAAGCAGTCATTTAGTCCTGGAAAGATAAACATCATTATCAACTGCAGTGTTTAAGTCTCTTACTCTTGTCTGCACTTATGGGTTAGCTAGGCTGTTGCTTCTTTAATAAGCCTAACTGATGAATTCAGTTAAGTAGACTTGGAGGATTTAAAAGATAAAGCCAAATTGGCAGTCAACACTTCTTTGTCCTAAGCCCATAGGAAATGACTTAATAAAAGGGAGACAGAATATTAATTTTTCCAAAATTTTGTTTGGTTGGATGACCTTGATGGAAGCAAGGAGGTGAATTTAGGAATCAGTTTAATTGACTGTTATTACTATTCTGCTATTTCGCTGGGATAATTCACAGGTCATTCGAGTTGATTCACTAATGGAGCAGACAGAAGAGGTATGCAGGGTCAAAATCTCCATGAGAGTTCAATAGTGCCCCCCCAAAAGCTGTTTCATCAGTTGCATGTCTTAACACAGTTTCATATAATGGTCTCAAAACAATGCTCCATAACATAGAAAATGAGGTTCTCAGTGAACTATTTGCATAACACTCTTTCTGCAACATTGATATTCTTGCAGTGGGATGAGGAGGAGATACTCTGTGCCTTTAGAAATCCCACCATAGTAGGTACTTGGTCAACACGAAAACAGTAATATCCTTGAATACAATGGTTAGTCAGTGTTGTCTCAGGCATTATGCCCAATCATTCTGAGCTTAAGTGTGAAGAAGGCATGGATTGGTTCTTTATCTCTTCTTATGCACCAACAAGTGTGGCCTCTTGCCTTTCTATTTTACATTTCCAAGACATTGTGAAAAAGCTATGTCAACCTTACCCACGTGTTGAGCAGGTACCACTTGTGGGTCTAATTGGAGGCCTCTGGAAAATTCTGGGCACCCTTCTCCTCAACCCAGTCCACAGCAAGCCCACAGATAGTGTCTCTGAATAGCATCTCTATTTGCTTAGAGATTCCAGGCTCTGAATTAACATATTTAGCAGGCTGTTCACATGGAGATTAGCCTAAAAAGAAAAGGGGATAGGAAGAGAAACAATTTTGCTTGGAGAGGGGAGGAAGGAAGGGCGACAGAATAGCAGGTGCACCCCACTGCTGGGCCTCATCAGCTCTGTCTCCAGACTCTGCCAGGATCACCGTGATTTATCCTGTGAAGGTCAGCGAGAGAACACACTAAATGCTTTAACTTGAGAAATAAAGCCGGAAACCTGTGTGCACCACGACAATAAAACAACAGGCTGAAAAGGGAAATTTTCACACAGCCAATAATTTTATCTACCTGCCACCAACTCATAAGTTGTTGTGTTTTTACTGGAATGATGGATTGTTTCTGCCTCATCTTCGATATAAATACAAAGCAGTAACGTTGCTAATGTGCTTTGATCCCTGTGGTGCACACTGTATTTTACAATAGAAGGCGCTTAGGAAGTATTTGTTGAATAAATGAAGAGCATTATACATGGCTTTTTCATTTTTGTGGCCCAAAATTCCACCATCTCTTATCTGAGTGTGGCCTCCAATACTATCCAGAAAGTTGTTTATTTATTCTGGTTCCCTGTGAGAATTTTGGTCTCAATAAATATTCCTAACCTTTGCTATTCTGTTTAAGACTGAACCTGCCTATACACATCTCATCCATATGATTGCTTGCAAGAGAATTCCCAATGCCTATCCTTAATTTCTCTCCTCCCAGGTTTAATCCAATATGTCTGAAGATGTTCAGAGTCTCTTCTCTCTGGCCTTTGCATTGGGAAACAATCTTTCTCACTCTCTGTTTCTTCCATCTCCTTGTTTGGCCGTTTTCTTTTTCTCAGCCTATGAGGAAGAACACCCTCTGCTGTGAATTAATGAAAAGTTTTTACCCCCAAGTGTTCTTAGCTTACTCCTTTCTACCAAGCATCATTGTTTGAGAATGAATGGTTTAACTTCAACTTGTTCAGACATACTTCATGCATGAAATTGATATGTCCAAAATCTGTTAGTCACATGAGCCTCACCTGTTCTTGATTCAGAAAGTTGTATACTGCTTTCAGTCAAGTATGTCACTTGCCATGTCACCCTGTTCTGTCCATCATATTCTTTTGTGCATGCATGCATAAGTGCATGCATGTGTGTGTATGTGGATGTGTGTATCACATCTTCTTTATCCTTTCCAAGAACCCTTACCTTAATCTTAAAAACAAATTATAAAAATGAGTGCATTAAGAGAAAATAGAAACAGAGTGTTGAGTAAAATAAAAGTAGGTAAGGCTGAAGATGGTTCAGGGGTTAAGACTCTGCCTGACAAGCAGAAGTTCCTGAGTTTGGATTTCAGGTCACACCTAAAAGCTGATGCAGAAATGAAGATGGCCTGCATATTTCTGGCCCTGGTGGGCAGATCCTGGTAAATCTCAGAGTGAAGCCAAAAGGAGATAGAAGCAATCCAGGATAATTCCTGAAGTCACCCACAGGGACACGCAGTACCCTCTGGTACACACACACACACACACACACACACACACACACACACACACACACAGAGACATACATAATAACGTTAAAAAAAACAGGCAAGATTTCTACTCTCATAAAGCTTTAGCATTAAGAATCATGTAAAGCAATAATTACAAAATAAATTTCCAATGTCGAGAGCAAAGGAGAGAGAGCTTTGAGTCAGTGGATAATTCTAAGCTCCCTGAGGTTGTTTTCTGCTTACCATATTCTCTATGATTCACTATACTTAAGATCTACCAACGGGGGTTGGCATTGACCTCCCCTTAAAGTGACTTCTTTTAATCCTTGCCTCCTTTAACCTACCATCATCAGACCCACAGAGGGCCTTCCTCAAATCTCAGATCCGATCATGGTTAGCATCCATTGCTTTGCTTAGGACTAGCAATATTGACTGCTGTAAAAAATGCAACCTGTATCTCAGAACACCCAAAAACAGAGCAGTTTCATGGACAGGCCAGAGTCAGTGTCCTGATGTATACTGATGTTTGTTTTCATTCTGATTCTTTCTGAACTGTCTGAGTGTCACTTGAAGCCATATCTTTAAAGTAACTGCAGAAGTGGAAGCTGCTGTGCTGAGGTGTCCACAGGAGCACGCAGCATTGTCTTTCATATCTCATTGGCCACAGGGTGCAATGCCTCTCTCACCAACTGCAGGGGATCCTGGAGAATGCAGTTTTTTTCTTAAGTGTTAGGCAAAAGCAAGGAGCATGGACCGAGAATCATCAGAGTACTCTTGACCGGTCTTGCTCTAATAGTCTTTGTAAACTTTTCACAATCTAAAACACTCATTCACTCCCAATGTATGATGAACACAGAAGTCCAACATGGCGAACCAATGGTTTATTAGGGCTATTTACAAGAGCATGCATAAGAGATGCCTACAGGAGCAGGATTGCTCAAAGGTTGCTACATTACCAGAAAGCCTTCTCTATCACTGGTGAGACTCTCAGTAGCTTTAATCCTGGAGATCTCTGCTCACAGTCAATTCTAGACTGACTGGCTGTCCATGAAGTCTCCTCCTCTGTAGTTATTTACTGCTTTCTTTTTTTTTTTTATTAAAAATTTAATTATACATTTTAAAATTTTTTACCAGTTCCCTCCCTCCCCCCTCCTCCCTCTCCCCTTCCCCCAGTGCCTCCCCCCCAATTCCCAGAGAGTCCTTTATTGTGTACGGCTAACTCTCCTCTGGGTCCTCCTCTCCGATGACCCCTTGCCTCCAGGGGTCTCGGTGCCCTTAACAGATGCTAGACTTTATGAGGGCAACAGTGCGCTGGACATTGCGCAGGGCATGCAAAGTCCCATTATGATTGCTTTGGCCCCAACTATTGTTGAGAATCTTGCAAATCGTTGCTCCTCCCATCCTTTTGCTCTTACAATCTTACCGCCCCCTCTTCCGCAAATGTCCCTGAGCTCCAGGATGGGGAGAGATTAGGCTGTCCTAGTTCTATGTGATTGATATAGAGTATCTGAAGTTCTGGATTGTGGTTTGTTATTTTCTTTTGCAGTTTTGCTGCTCCTGCAATTCCCTTCACTCCATTCTGCTGGGCACTGTATGTCACCCCCTGGCCAGAGACAAAAAGCTGTTAAACTGGAGTCTTGTTGTAATAGCACATTCAAGGGTAGATGTAATAAGAGTAGGAAACCTCACTGAGGGAGGGGTCCATCATCCATTTGCAAAATGATTACTTTTTATCTGCTAGACTATATGCCCTCCCCTTCTGGTGAGATCAGGAAAGAACGTCTGTGAACTTAACCAGGTTTCTCATTACTTACTTGCAGACCTTGATGGAGGCCTATTTTCTCTGCTGTAACATGGTCTCCTCTCTCCTTGTTTCTGGTGTGGCCCTCCTAACCCATCTCTCTTGTTCATAATCCTTGCAATTACTGTGTTACATAGGTTTACTTTTGAGTGTCTCAATGTGGGCTGGGTGAGTTTGGTACTAGGAGCCACCTATTAGGGAGTACATACGGCGCTTAATTTTCTGGGTTTGGGATACTTCACTTAATATAATTCTTTCTAATGACATCCATTTCCCAGCAAATTCCAGTAATTCATCATTTTTGATGGCTGAGTAGTACTCCATTGTATAGATGTACCACCTTTTCCTTATCCACTCGTCAACTGTTGGACATTTAGGTTGATTCCATGACTTTGCTATTGTAAACAGTGCTGCTATGAACATGGTCGAGCTTGTGCTATCGAGGCGAACCTCTGCTGCATGGGGGGTTATTCCCAAAAGTGGGATAGCAGGGTCATACGGCATTTCAATCTTTAATTTCTTTAAGAATCTCCAGACGGCTCGCCAGAGTGGCTGTATGAGCCTGCATTCCCACCAACAATGTAGGAGAGTTCCCCTCTCTCCACATCCTCTCCAGCATTTGTCGTTGTTTGTATTGTGGATTTTTGCCATCCTGACCGGGGTGAGATGATATCTCAGGGAAGTTTTGATTTGCATTTCCCTGATGGCGAAGGAAGTGGAGCATTTTTTAAGATAATTGTTAGACATTTTAATTTCATCCCTGGTAAAGTTTCTTTGAAGTTCCAGGGCCCATTTTTTAATTGGGCCAGTGTTTTCCTTGGAGTTTAATTTTCTAAGTTCTTTGTGCACTCTGGACAGTAGAGCTCTGTCAGATATGTGGTTAGTGAAGATTTTCTCCCATTCTGTGGGTTGCCTTTGAGCTCGTGTGACAATCTCTTTATCTGAACAGAAGCTCTTTAATTTCACAAGATCCCAACTGTTGAGAGTTGGTAGCAGTGACTGTGCCATTGGATGTCTGTTTCGGAAGTGTTGGCCTAGCCCAATCAGCTCGAGGGAGTTCCCTATCCTTTCAACTATGGTTTTTAAAGTCTCTGGCCTGATATCAAGGTCCTTGATCCATTTGGAATTAAGTCTTGTACATGGTGACAAGTACGGGTCCAGCTTTAATCTTCTGCATGTGGAGATCCAGTTTTGCCAGCACCATTTGTTGAAGATGCTGTTCTTTTTCCATTGGATTCTTTGGGCCCCTTTGTCAAAGACCAAATGGCTGTAACTTTGTGGGCTTATATCTGGGTCTTCAATCCTTATCCATTGATCTGTGTGTCTATTTTGGAGCCAGTACCAGGCTGTCTTTATAACTATGGATTTGTAGTATAGACTTAGGTTTGGTATGGTAATACCTCCAGCTGTGTTTTTGTTACTCAGGATTGTTTTTGCTATCCTGGGTCTTTTGTGCCTCCATATGAACTTTGAGATTGTTTGGTCAACTTCTTTGAAGAATTGCTTTGGGATTTTGATTGGTATAGCATTGAATCTGTATATTGCCTTTGGTAGGATGGTCATTTTTACAATGTTGATTCTGCCAATCCAGGAACAAGGGAGGTCTTTCCACCTTCTGGTGTCTTCTGCAATTTCTTTCTTTAGGGTTTTAAAGTTTTCATTGTAAAGGTCTTTTACCTCCTTAGTTAGGTTTATACCAAGGTATTTCATTTTTATAGGGGTTATAGTAAATGGCATGGTTTCTCTCAAGGCTTTTTCACTTCTTTCATTCTGGGCCTATAGGAAGGCCTCTGATTTTTGCACATTTATTTTGTATCCTGCCATCCTGCTGAACTTCTCAATTAGTTCCAGGAGCTTCCTGATGGAGTTTTTGGGATCCCTAAGGTATAAGATCATGTCATCTGCAAATAGTGATAGCTTGATTTCTTCCTTGCCGATTTGAATCCCTCTTATGTCCCTTTCTTGTCTTATGGCTTCAGCTAAGACTTCAAGTACAATATTGAATAGAAGTGGTGAGAGTGGACAGCCTTGTCTAGTTCTGATCGAAGTGGGAATGCTTCCAATTGTTCCCCATTGAGCATAATCCTTGCTGTGGGCTTGTTGTATACAGCTTTTATTATATTGATAAAGGTTCCTTCCATTCCTACTGTCTCTAGCGTTTTGATCATAAAAGGCTGTTGGATCTTGTCAAAAGCTTTTTCTGCATCTATCGAGAGTATCACGTGGTCTTGGAATTTGGACTGGTTTACATGATGAATTACATTTATTGATTTGCGTATGTTGAACCAACCTTGTGTGCCGGGGATGAAGCCTACTTGGTCCCCATGAATGATCTTTTTAATATGTTTTTGAATCTGATTTGCTAAGACTTTGTTGAGAATCTTTGCGTCTGTGTTCATCAGGGAGATCGGCCTATAGTTTTCTTTTTTAAGTGAATCTTTATTAGGTTTTGGGATTAAAACGATATTAGCTTCATAGAAGGAATTTGGTAGTGTTCCTTCCTTTGCTATTTGATGGAACAGTTTAAGGAGTATTGGTGTTATTAACTCCTTAAATGTCTGGTAGAACTCTGTGCTGAATCCATCTGGTCCAGGACATTTTTTGGTGGGAAGATTCGAGATTACTTCCTCAATTTCCTTATATGTTATAGGACTATTTAAATAATTCCTGATTCAATTTAGGTAAGTTGTGTTTACTTAGAAATTCATCCATCTCTTTTGTGTTGTCAAACTTCACAGAGTATAAGTTTTTGAAATATGATGTTATAATTCTCTGGATTTCTTGGGTATCAGTAGTGATAACTCCATGTTCATTTCTAATTTTGTTAATTTGGGTTTTCTCTCTCTTGCTTTTGGTTAGTTTAGCTAGGGGTGTATCAATCTTGTTGATTTTTCAAAGAACCAGCTTTTTGATTGGTTGATTTTTTCTATCGTTTTCTGTCTCGATTTCAGATATTTCTCCCCTTATTTTGCTAATCTCTTCTCTTCTACTGCTTTTGGGATCAGATTGCTCTAGTTTCTCTAAAGCTTTAAGCTGCATTGTTAAGTTGTTTATTTCTGATGTTTCCATTTTTTTGACGTGGGCATTAAGAGCTATGAACTTACCTCTTAGAACAGCTTTCATTGTGTCCCAGAGATTTTGGTAAGTTGTATTTTCGTTATCATTCACTTTCAGGAAATCTTGAATTTCCTTTTTAATTTCTTCCTGAATCCAGTTCTCATTCAGCATCATAGTGTTAAGCTTCCAGGAGTTAGTGTATTTTCTCTTGTTTGATGTGTTGTGGATGTCCAGCTTTAGGCCGTGGTGGTCTGATAGGGCACAGGTTAGAATTTCAACTTTCTTGTATATGTGTAGATTCATTTTGTAGCCCAATATGTGATCTACTTTGGAGAAAGTTCCGTGTGCTGCTGAGAAAAATGTGTATTCTTTGGTGCGTGGGTGAAAAGTTCGATAGAGATCTGTGAGGTCCATTTCTTTCAGGGTTTGATTAAGTTCCAAAGTGTCTCTGTTAAGCTTTTGACCTGTTGATCTATCCCATGTAGAGAGGGCGGTGTTGAAGTCCCCAAGAATTATCGTTTGGGGGTTGATTTCTTGCTTTAGACTGCTGTAGGGTTTTCTTAATGAATGTGGAGGGGCCCGTATTGGGTGCATATATGTTCAGTATTGTGAAATCTTCCTGGTGAATTGTACCTGTGACTAAAATGTAGTATCCATTCGTGTCTCTTATAATTTTTTTTGGTTTGTAATCCACTTTGTCTGATAACATAATGGCTACCCCTGCCTGTTTTCTGCTTCCATTTGCTTGTAGAATTGTTGACCAGCCTTTTATTTTTAGAGCGTGCCTATCTTTTGTGGTGAGATGGGTTTCCTGCAGGCAACAGATTGATGGATTGTGATTTTTAATCCAAGTTTGTAATCTGTGTCTCTTGATCGGCGAGTTAAGTCCATTAACATTTAGTGTTATAATGGAGAAACTATTGTTAATTCCAGACATTTATTATGTTTAGTAGCTTTTATAAGTATATTGCTTCGCTTTTAATGGTGTTATATTTGCCTTCTGTTCTCCTGGATATGCCTGTTTTTTTCTTCACGCTTGAGTATCATTTCTAGCAGTTTTTGAAGGCCTGGTTTGGTGGCCATGTATCCCTTAAAGTTGTCTTTGTGCTGGAAAATTTTTCTTTCTCCCTCGATCATGACTGATAGTTTTGCAGGGTAAATCAGCCTGGGTTGACATTTTTGCTCATTCAATACTTGAAGTATGTCTCTCCAAGCTCTTCTTGCTTTTACTGTTTCGACTGAGAAGTCATTTGTTATTTTAATAGGTTTGCCTTTAAAAGTGACTTGTTTTTTCTCCCTTGAAGCTCTCAGCACCAGTTCTTTATCTTGAATGTGGAGTGTTTTAACTATTATTTGCCGCGGTGTGCTTCTATTTTGGTCGTATCTGTTTGGGGTGCGGAATGCCTCTTGTATATGAATGGGCCTCTCTTTTTTTAGATGAGGAAAGTTTTCCTTGATGATTGTTTGAAAAATTTCCTCAGGGGTGGTATTTTGAGATTCTTGCTCCGGTATTCCATGAATACGCATGTTAGGCTTCTTCAGGGTGTCCCATATCTCTTGGATATTTCTCTCAAGCATCTTTTTGGCTTTAACAACCTCTTCCATTGAGCTGGTTAGTACTCCCACTTTATCTTCAAGGTCTGAAATTCTGTTTTCTGCTTCATTAGTTCTGTTGTTAAGACTCTCTGTGGCGTTCTGGGTTGAAGATAACTTGTCTTTTAGCTCAGTTTTAAACTCTGCTTGAGTTTGCTTTAACTGCTCTATGCCACTTTTTGATTCTTGCACTGTTTTTCTCAACTCCTCCAGATGTCTGTTGTGTTCCTCTTCAAAGCGATTGATTCGATTATGAATTCCTCCCGGATTTCCTCTTTCATAGTATTGAACATGGTAATGATCATATTTTGAAAGTCGTTATTCTGGGTCAGGCTTTCTTGGCCTTTTTCCGCGGGTTTGTTCTTGCTGGAGTCTAACATTATGGGATTAATTTCTTCAGTGGGAAATTTGTTTACTTGAGTGTTGCTTCTCATGGATTTGCACTTTGACTTTGGCATTGTCATTTTAACTCTTAAGATCTCTCAATTTCACTAAACTGAATTATTTGGCCTGGGGTACTGGTGGGCGGGGCCCGAACGGGGACTTACCTAGGGCGGGTGAGGCCCGGTGGACCGCGTGTCCCGACCGGCGGATTGGGGTGAGGTGAAAAGGGAGGATGGGCGCGTCGGCGTGGAGCTATTTAACCCGAGGGCAGCTGGGGCTGGGGCCCGGGCGCAGGGGGAGGTCCTCCTCGTCCCTCGGCCCCCGCGCGGCTCCGGCTGGATGGTGGGAGTCGGAGCCGGGTCCCTGTGGGCTGACCTGGGGTCCTAGAGCGCGCGGTGAGAGCCCGGCTGGATCGCGTGTACGCGTCCCGACCGGCGGAGCGGGGTGGGGCGAAAAGGGAAGATGGGCTTCACTGCTTTCTTTACTTTGGAGAAAACCAATATCCCCTCCTAACACACAAAGCTATTGGTTTGGGAGCTTCTTGAATCTAATGAGCTGTTTGCTTTTAATCCTTCTGCCATGATGACATGTTTTAAAGCAACAAGTATCATCCTTTTGGTTTATAATGTGGCCAAAGCTCAAAACAGTATTAAGTTATACTTAGAGGAAAATGTGATAACATTATTTCCATTCCCTTGGTCTCTCTTTTTATGCCTTTTACCCCTTTCTTACTTTTTATCCATTTCTTACTTTACCTTATGTCTTTACCCCTTACTTACTAATACAAAAAAAAGTATCAGGTGTTTTCATATTAGGTGTCAGAAACAACTACATTTTATGACCACATTTATAGTGATCTTTAGTTAAGGAAGTCTGTTTCCTTTGGCAAAAATTACTGATTCAATGAAATATTTCCAGGTGAAAACTTGAAGTCTGCCAGGCTCAAGTGTACCTATCAGTTCAGAAAAGATGCTTTAGAGAGATTTACAGGTGTCAAAACATGTCCTCGGTTTAAAAGGGTAGTGCTTTCAAACTGTCAGCAAGAGAACATGGTTTCTCAATCCTTGTTCTTCCTATTTCCTTCACCTGTTCACCTGAGAAAATACATGACTAGTCTCCAAACGGGAATCACAGTCTGAGACGAATTAGTTGCAAGGCCACAGTATCTGGGGACAAGTGTAGAACTGCACACGGCTTAAGCTTTATGCCTAGAGACTTGGAGTGAAACCTGTTTGTATTTGCAGAAGCCTGGTGTATAGAATTCATTTCCCACAAGCTGTCTCAACATTATCACTTCTCTGTCACCTTGTCTGGTATCAGTTGGATTTGGGATGGAATGTTTAGCTTTTAGCTGATTATATGAGCTGGGCTAATAATACCTACATAGGACAGCTCTTAGAGAGAAGTCTGATTCCCTAGAATAACTATAAAGTGGTGTTCTTTATTAACATTTTGATATAACTAACACTGGAAAATTCCACAGAACCATATGCAAACACCTAACATATAATAACTAGACTGTCAATATCATGCCTTTTAGTACTGATCTACTTTCTTGTCTTGAAGGCAATTTTCTTTATTGCATAGGAGGAATATTACCTATGATATAGTATATTCTAAGAAAAGAAAGCATGTATTATATTAACAGTATATTTATAAGCACAGAAAAATGAAAATAAATCATGATGCAAAATTGACATATTGCCTGTAATATAATATAGCACACTCATGCATTTAGAAAAGGAATAGAGATGGAAAAAATTTAAATTTACATTTTCAATGAGACATTAGATAACAAACTAAGTTCACAACCATATATATTTCTGAATCGGTCTTTATGTAGTCCAAATATGGCAGAATACTTATTAAGATCTTGAAGTGACTGATCACGAAATTCCATGTCTTGATATAGACAGAGTAAAGGGACTAGCAAGAAAGACTTCAGTCTCAAGATTAGAAAACAGCTGAAGAGCAGTCAGGCATGAGGGATGAAGTCAGAGAATCTGTGGGAGGGTGAATCATACTCGTCCTCTAGCAATATGTCCACATTTTAATCCTGAACCTTTGACTATCTTCACTTATATGGCAAAAGGTAGCTGATGATCTGACCATGATAAAAATGTTGAAATAAGAAGAACATCATGGATTATACAGATTAGCTAGATGTAATCACAATGTCTCTTCTATGAGATGTCAAAGAATAAGACAGGCTTATTGTGATAGAATCTGAGCTTCCATTACTTGTTTACTATTTATTTATTGACATAGTTAGAGATGGGATCACATGATATAGCTTCAAACTGGCCTAAATTCACAGCAATCCTCCTGCCTCCATCTCTCACATTTTGAAATAACATATGTGGATGATAGGAGAGATGATAACTAAAGCTTACAGTCACTAGGAGCAAACAAAAGGTAAGCTAGTGTGTTTTCATCTGAGCCCTCTGACAGAAAGAACTAGAACTAGACCAAGGGACACCTCCATTTTGGTTCTCTAAGATTTATTTCCAACTTCCATTCTCCAGAACTGCATAAGGATAGATGCATTGCTGGTGTTTTAGGTCACTAAATCTGTGTTGGTATCAACAAGAATTAAGTACGTAAATTCATTTCTGTTTTTTGAATTATGTGAGACTGTACACTGGTCAACTGCTACAATGTGAGCCAATCTTCTGCTTTGCCCAGCACGCCTACCTGCCGCCATGACTTCTCTGCCATCAGGTTCTGATACCCTTTGTACAGCAGTTGTCAGGGGGCAAAGAGCAAGAGAGGAAGTGTCATAAAGATATCAAACTTCAAGGACTGTACCCCTCTCCCATGGTATACTTCCTCCTGTAAGGTTTCACCTCCTAAAGTTTCCTTAACCTTCCCAAATAGTAGTACCGGCTGGAGAGCAAGACTTCAAAGACATGGTCCTGTGGGGGAACCAATCACATGCAAACCGTCACAGTCAAATCATCCTCCATGTGGTAGCTCTCCACAGCCAGAGAGATGAGGTGCATTGTGGGCCGCTCCCTACCTAGGGAACACCCCACCATCTCTGCTTCCTAAAACGTGACAATATGGTGATGTTGAGTGTCCTGCCTATTACAAATAAGTAAAAGTTCCTAGTGAAATACAAGCATTTTTACAACTTATAGATGACAGTGGAGGCTATAAAGTGAGTGACTGTGCTGGTTTCTATTCAGGAAGCATGAATGAATCTCTGAACTAGAAGTTTATGCTGGACTTAATAAGCCCCAGGAGGTCAGAAACCTCCCTTGGAACATCAGCAGTATGTGAAGCAAGAAAGATAAATATAGATTGATTGCTGTGCTAGTGGCTTTCAGATATTTGAGGCAAATGAATTTGACCAAAAACTGGCAATTGATAGGTTTCCAAGTGTCACCGTACAGGAAACATCACATTCAGTCAGGCCTTGTGATTCAGGTCTATAATCTCAGATAATCAGAAAGTTGAGATAAGAGGTTCACATCTTAAGTTAAAGGCTTACCTCAAACATTTTTGAATTGCTACCTCAAAAATAAAATGGGCTAGGGATACAGGTTAGTAGGAGAGTATTACCTAGCATGTATGTATGACCCTGTGTCTAGTCTCTAGCACCACGAAAATCAAGCCAAGTCAATCAATCAACTGACCAAATAAACAAGCAAAACACCACCAATCTGTACTCTTACAAGGTGACACTGTGGTGGTGCTGTGTGCCCTGCCTACTAAAAATAAGTAAAAGTTTCTGGTGAAATGCAAGCATTTTTAAAACTTACAGATGACCTAGAATATTTGAAGGCTGTAAACTGAGTAAACTTGAGAAGTGAACACTGTGTTGTAGGGTTTTGCCCAAGGGTATTTGCTCTGTAAAGAAATGCTAAGCTTTGGTGCTCATTCCAAAAGAGGGACAGATGGACCAGACTAGTAGCCCAAGGCCAGCCCAAGATGGGATGTTACGGATTCTCAAAAATTCTATTACCACCAGACAAGCAGAATTGCAAACTCTAAGCTTAGAAAAATCCAGAGTTGAAATGGCTAGATTCAAGATTATAAAATAAACATTTTAATACGTTGAAAGGAGAGGCTATTATGGATGTTTACTCACCTATAGTTATATTTGAATTGTTATTTAATTTTCATTCTTTCTGGTGTTTGAAACTTTTCAAAGATACAAGGGGAAAATCCAGAAGATATAATCTTTAGCATAACATAAAATGGCAAATACAATAAATACATTGCTTATAAGTGAAAAGTAAAATGTATTTGTCAGACTGGAGAGATGGCTCGGGGATTAAGCCTCTACCTCCTGAGCAGAAGGACCTGACTTCAGATTCCAGAAACCAGTGTGAGAACACAGAATGGAAATGTCGTTGTCTTGCACATCTTGTCCTGGAAGGCAGAGTCTTGGAAACCCCAGAGCACATGTCAAAAGGAGGAAGAGCAATTCTGGATGATTCCCAAGTTACTCTTCGGCTTCAATAGGCACACACAGAATCCTCTGATACACACAGACTCAGATGCTCATACACACACACACACACACACACACACACACACACACACACACAAGTATCTGCCATGTTAAGAGGACACAGACAGTGGGTCCGGGCTAGCTGATCATTCGGTCTAGCCAAAATGGTGAGCTCTTCCTTCAGTAAGATGGAGAGCAACAGAGGAAGACAGTCGATCAGTCTTTGACATCAGTCTGTGCCGTAGTGGCGCACACGCATCAACACATGTGGACACACACATGCATACATGACACATGCACAAATGAAATAAATGAGACAGTAAATGAATAAAAAAAAGAATCAGAATCAGTCTTGGCATTTTAATAGTATATGGAGTAGAGAAGAATGAGACACGAGGGAAAGAAAAGCTGAAAGGTTCAAATAATTTACAATTTTTCAACAAACCCAAAAATTAGAAAAGATAACATAATATTTCCTAATAATGTGTAAGTTTGAGAGTTCAAGAAAAATGCCAGGTAAATATAAGAAGACAAATAAAAATAAAATCTTAAGAACTTTAAATAAAAGTCTATACAAATAAAATAATTATACTAAAAGATTACTATAAATAAAACCAAGAAGAACATGATTAAACAAAAGGAGGATTAGTGCCTTATTTTAAGTAATTGATGCATCCAATAACATAAAGATGGAAGTTATTTTTGATAAGTAAAATAAATCTTTGGATGCTTAAAAAAGTTTACTAGAAAAAAAGAGGAAATGGGGGTATGAGTAGAAAAATGGGAAGAGAAAAAATTTACATAGCAATGAAAAATGTGTGCTGCAGTTCATCTGCATAGTTGCTGATAAATGACCATCAAACAGCTTAAGGGAACAAGGGGTTTATTTCCTTAAGACAGTCTGGTTACAGTTCTCAGTCCAGCTTGACTGGAGAGCACGCACCAACACCAGGGCCAAGGGAACTGGCCACACCATCACTACATAACGGCTGAGAGATGGACGATCCTTACTTGCCAGACCAGCATGTCTGGCCAAGTGAATAGAAGGATGCCAACTCTCTCAACCAGCTCTCCGTGGTTTATTCCAGGGCCTAATTCCACCCACCATAGGCTGGGCCTTCCCCATCAGCTAGACAATCTCCTGCAGGTTTGCTCTGGGCTTAACTCATCTACTAATTCTCTACAAATATGCCCAAGAGCTCAAACCCTCATCTGTCAAGTTGACACCTGTGCCTAACCGTGACAATGTGAAGTAAAATTACATGACTGTATAAAGAGGTTTAAGAAAATAAAATAATTCATAATTCAATAAAACAAAAATACCACCAAAACTGTAATAAAAAGGGAAAAAGGGGGGAACACCAGGAAGAAGGTGAAGAAGAAAGGAGAAAACATTTCAGATGTTGGGCAGCTTCCTTGTACACCTTTGGAAGTTGGAGATTGCGCACTACATCCAGGGCAGCTAGACACGGCTCCTCAGCTGGACTTGGGCGTCCTGTCTTTCTGAGGATTTATGCTGGTATCAAATGTCCACCAAAATGATCTGAACTTCAGTAGGTTCTTTGCTTTGCAGGCAGGAACCACTGGATCATACTTAGCTTTTCAATCCATCTTTCTCATGAGGTCTCATCTCTCCAGATCTAACGCTCTCCTGGGGAATGGGAAGTGTTTTCCCATATATTGCAAATGGGGGAAGTCAGCACAGCACTGAGATTGATAAAGGCAAATAAGGTAACCTAAGTTGGTTATTGGGGACCCTAAGCTGCCCCATATAAATGAGGCAAGTCTACATGGCTATCTGGACATTACTTCAACCCATTAGCTGAACAATATATAAACTCAGGCTATGACCACCTCATCACCACAAACTCCCAGAGGGCCGTCGAGCTGGTGAGAAGTTGTGTGCCTCCTTCCAGGTTCCGGAGCAGCCTGCCCAACCAGTGCATGTCACCCTACCAGTGCGTCACCAGGGAACATGCGTATGGACCAAGTGACCTCGCACGGCAGCAGTCTAGGAGTGAGGCAGGAGTCTAGTTAGGATTTGATCTGAATGTGTGATGTGTGAAGTATTACTCGCATACAAATGAACTATATAAAATGGCAGTTATGATTCCTTGACTTGCTCCAGACAGGTTTCCCCTGTCACTTTTTTTTTTTAACATGTTGGTTTGGTGTGCTGATTCTGTTTTTGATCTTACTGCAAAGCCTGGCAAGGGTTGCTTTGTTCCTAACAGTGAGTTGCTTTCTAGCCTGGTAACTGCTGGTGGGTTCCTTGGGCTTCAGGACACAAGTGACAATGGTCTGGGGCTGGGGTTTGTCTGGTGCCTGCTGCCTGCTCCTGTCTGTGCTCGCCTGACACAGTGACAGCCCATTTGTTCATGGTGGACTGGAGAGTGCCTTCCTGTGTGTGGGTGCTCTTGCGGGCTCATGCACACCCCTATGCAGGCAGATGACAGTGGAGGACGTTGTATTCTGCTCTGCCTCCCTTCTCCATATTCCCTTGAGACCAGGACTCTTATTTAGCCTGAAGCTTTCCATTTTGGAGAGGCTAACGACCTGCCAGCTCCTAGGATCTGCTTGTCTCTGGTGCCCAAATGCAAAGATTACTGGCATGCTCTGTCAGTCTGGCTTTAACGTGGGTTTCTGGGGCTCCATCTGAGACCCTCATGTTACATGACTAGCTACTGAGCCATCTTCCCAGTTTCCATAGCTTAGTTTTAAACAAGAGTTTGCTTCTTACTCAAGAGGCATGTGACCTCTTGAGTGAGGGTTCTTATGCCAACTAACACATCTGCCAGAGGAGCCACCAAAACACATAACTGATTTGAGGCACATGAGGCACAACCAACATCTCCTCATCAGGGTCGATAGCCTTGTTGTTTGAAGTAGGCTTCTATACGCTGGCTGTTCTATCACCACCATTAGGACTTTATAAGACTCTTCTTTCTCTCTTTAACTTATTCATGAGTGAGAGAGGCAGAGAGAGAGAGACAGAGAGAGAGAGAGAGAGAGAGAGAGAGAGGCAGAGAATCCATACCCATGTGTGCCTTGGTACAACAGATAGAAACTAGAGGACAACTTTTAGAAGTCAGTTCTCTCTCTCTACCACATAGAATTTCCAGGATTGAATTCAAGTTGCCAGATTTGTAAACAAGAACTTTCACTGTATCTAACCAGCCCCTAATCTTTTGTGCCTGTTTTTTTTTTTTTTATGTTCAGATTTTATACAATCGATGATAGGGATGAATATTTCAAAAAAGAATTTAAAATTGTTGGCTGAATCATTTACTGGAAAAGTTGAAGTATCAAATATGCAATGATTATTTGGATCATATTTTCTCTAAAAATATAATTCGTATTTGCTTTAGGCACAGAGAGAAGCTCAAGAAAATTTGCAGGTGTTACGTAGGAACCACAATGCTTCATTAACAACTCAGGCAGAAATCAGAATTGAAAGTCTGCAGTGTGAGCAGTCTGAGATGCAAACCTCCAATGAGTTAAGTGCAAAGGGCACTGAGAACTTACAAGCAACACCATAGAAAGGAATTAAGAATTAGAAATACATTATTGCATCACTTACACAAGTGAGTAAAAATAAATTCTTTCTGATATTGACTCTTTTCTTTATTAGATCACATTGATACAGCTTTTAGACATCATCTGATCATTGTGGTGGAACCTATCATCATCAATAATGCGAGAAACAAACAATGTTGGCCCGTGATACAATGTACTGAAAAGAATCACCATTGTCTGTATAGAAAAATCTTCTAATAAATGCTTGATGAAATCCTGCTCCTAAGGAAAGCATCAAGAAAACTGACTGGCAGTCAGTCTACAAAACAAGGAGCTTAAACTCTTCAAATATGTCAATAATGAGTGGCAAAACTGCTCTGTATTAAAAGATACCAAAGAGATTTAACAGCCTAATATAATATGTGGTCATTGATTGAATCTTCAATGGAGGAAAACATAATGGACATCATAGGAGGATAATGGATAAATGGGGAAATTAGAATATGTAACTTACATCAGATAATATGATTGTGCTGGTCTTGACTTTCTTTGGTTCCTTAATGGCACTGTGGTTGTAAAGGGGAGTGACTTACTCTTGGGACATCCATGAAGGCAGTCAGAGACCCAGTGTCTTCCTGGTTTCTAGAACAATGGCAACTTTGAAGTTATTGAATTGAGTTAAGGATATGTGGGTGACTGCAAGATAATGTGTTTAATTCATTGTTTTTTCAAAATTAAAAATGGGGGTCAAAAAACTTAAGCTGTTAGAGAGGTGGGAGACATAGATAAATAGATAATATGAATGTGTTAGGACAAGTCAAAGTCCTGACTAAATCAAAGAATTTTTAAAAAAATAAAGCAAATTCATATTTTTAGTATTTTCCTGTTGTTTGTTTATTATGGCTTAGATCTGATTTCTGAGTTCTTCCTGACTGACTAGTGGTAGAAACTGATTTACTCTCTGGGCAAAGTCCAGGAAGACTTGTTGCAGAGAAGTCTTGATAAAGGATTCAAAGGTAAAGCACATGCAGGCCACCTGTTGCAAGGTAGAGTGAATTTAGGTTGCTGGGAAAAACCTCAGTCTACCTATCCCTTGCATGAGATTTCAGACAGTTCTTAAAGCTTGTTTGTCACTACCAGATACTAATTGTCTTTATTTTCAAGTTTTAATACATACAATCTAGTATGCATTTCTTTTCTCTTCACACACATGCTTCAGGCTAAGAGTCCTGAAGAGAAATAGGGAGGCAAAAAGAGCTGGTTGAGTATTTCTCCTGACCACTGATGTCTTTCAGCTTCCTGCTCACAATGGACTCTGTAGAAGGGGGACTGGGCAGATTGTCTTTTTTTGTCTTTTTGCAAAGATAACATCTCCTGTTTTCTATAAAGAGATGGTGACACTTGACCACAAAGAAATGCTCTCTAATTCTGGCCAGTGGAATCTGGTAGTCCTGATTCTGAGAGTCATAGAAAACTATGCAGTTCTGCCTTGTTGTCTGCAGGTCCAGCCAGTAATCCCAGCCTTCCGGGCATTGCAGGAGAAGATTCTAGGCATGTAAAGAATGGAGTTAGTTCCAGGCCTTGGCCAAAGTGAACTTCAGCCCTGAAAACTTTTCAGAGAGCTCCTAGATAACTGGAAAAGAGATAAGCCCCTCCCTTCCCCAAGGCCCCTGTTCTGATTTTCCTTTCTGACCCACAGAAGCTTGGAGGACAATAAAAGGGCTGCTTCTAACTTCTGTGCTCTGAGGGAAGATGTCACATGCTGATTGTTGGAGAATCCAAAGATAAGAGGGGAGGGAGATCTGCTGATCCCTTAGGCTGTAATCAACAGTAGATGTAATTTTCAAACTTTTTTTATGTGCTGTTTTATGGTTATTTCAAAGGCCACTACATACTGGCCTTTTATTATTAATAATTTTATTTAAATTATTAATATATATTTTTCTTTCCTTCTCTTCCTTTCTCATTCTTTTCTCTCTCTCTCTTCTTTCTTTTGGTCTCTTGCTTTCTATGGCAGAAGGAAAACCAATTCAAGTTCCTCTTCCAGAAGCTGCATTCCATGCATTCTGGACCAGCCCTTGCTCCTCCTGGTGTTCTCTTGTTGGCATTGGAGTAGATCTTCCAAAGTCCCCCCCCCCCAGAAGTTAACCTCTCCCTCCTCACTAGGTCTCCCCTTGCCTTAGAGATGGGTCATAAAATTAGGTTGGCAAATTAATTTTCATCTGATTTCTTTCAAGTGTCAGTTAGAGGGCCTCACCCTTGCATAGAGCAGAGGAATTGTCCTGGGACTCTTCTCAGTCTGGATTCTCCAAACTGCAGAAAAGGCAAGGCTGCATATTTATACATAACTGAGGCTGCACTTTAAAATACATGTTGCTTTATTATTTTGACAAAGAAGAATCAATGGCTTTGTCTGGATAGAAACCTAGTGTACCATGGTCTGATGCACTATGCCTCCAGCATATAAAAAAATTTGTCAAAGTTTATAGGCTTCATTATTTTCATTGTGAATGCACTTATATGTCTGCATGCATACATCATATATCTAAAATGTATTTTCCATATTTAAAATAACTATCAATTCTAGAACTGAGATTTTAATTTTAAAAAATTAGCAAAGATTATAGAGTTTGTGAGATTGACAGTGAAATTGACAGTTGTGGGGTTTTATGTTGAGGCTCTTGTGTCCCCAAGTCTGAAACTGAGACCAGAACACTTGGAGTGGATTAAGGCAGAGTTTATTGGAGGAGAGAAGAAAAGAACTGTGGACACAAAGTCCATAAGGGACAAGGAATCTTTCGAAAGCTGAAAGGAACTCATGGAATCCGGTGTGTGTGTGTGTGTGTGTGTGTGTGTGTGTGTGTGTGTGTGTGTGTGTGTGTATCAGAAGCACTGCATGTGCCTATGGAGGTCCAAGGTGATCATCCTGGACTGTTCTACCCCTTTTTTGCTTCGTTTTGTTTTTTCAGATTCTGACTTCCAGGTCCAGAAGTGCAGGCCACTGCCGTTTCTGCCAGATGATTTTTATGTGGGATCCAGGCTTTAAACTACTGTCCTTCTGTTTCCGAGGCAGAAGCTTCAGCTCTGAGCCTTGTCTCCAGCCCAAGACTGAGGCTGACTATACTGTTCAGGAAGAATGCTAGAAATTTAGTGTGTATATGGCATCTACCAACCTTTTCTTCCTCTGAGAACCCTGAGTCCTAGATGCTCTAAGACATAAACATGCTGTTCTAAGCAGTGAAACTGTGTGTTCTGATGACCCAAGTGCCACTGGTTATACTTTCTAGAACAGCAACGATATTGAACTTTGAATTTTAATTTGTGCTGGTTGAGGGAGCTCAGCAGGTAAAGGCGATGGCCTGAGATGGATCCCACAATCCACAAGGTGGAAGAAGAGGACTGACTCCTGAGCGTTGTCCTCTTCTGACGTCCACATTCATGCATGACAAGCCCTGCATGTACACACACATGCACACACACATGCGCACACACATGCGCACACACATGCGCACACACATGCGCACACACATGCACACACATGCACACACATGCACACACACATGCACACACACATGCGCACACACATGCACACACATGCACACACGGGCACACACATGCGCAACACATGCGCACACACATGCACACGCACATGCACACACACATGCACACGCACATGCACACACACATGCACACACGTGCACACACACGTGCACACACATGCACACACATGCACACACGCGCACACGCGCACACGCGCACACACATGCGCACACACATGCGCACACACATGCGCACACATGCGCACACATGCGCACACACATGCACACACACAGGCACACACACATGCATGCACATGCACACACACATGCACACACATGCACACATACATGCACACACATGCACACACACATACACACGCACACACATGCACACACATGCGCACACATGCGCACACACATGCGCACACATGCGCACACATGCGCACACACGCGCACACACATGCACACACATGCACACACATGCGCACACACATGCGCACACACATGCACACACGCGCACACACGCGCACACACGTGCACACGTGTGCACACACATACACACACATGAACACACACGTGCACACATGTGCACACACATGCACACACACATGCACACACACATGCGCACACACATGCACACACATATGCACACACACATATATACGCACACATGACTGATAAATTATAAACTACAAATGAACAAAATTGAATTTGACTATGATAATTATAACATGAATTTATATTGAGAAAAGAATAAAATACATGACATTATTTTCATTAATTTTTTTTTAGTTTTTGATGAAGCACTTTTCATGGGTGAATTCTCTGCATCTCTCACAAGGACGTGTCCTGCGTGCTCAGATCTTTCACAGTGTTGGCACTGCTCTGTGATTTACACAATCTGACACTGGACCTTTAATTTAGCTTAAGCACTACGAAGTCTTTGGTTTACAAGTGGCCCTTCTTCCTTCAGTCAAAAGAGGGAGTGTGAGAAGAGTCCACCATCTCAACCTTAGGCATACAGATCTCTTGACAAGCTCCATGCTTGAGAATCAGTCATGAAGACACATTTCTTTGTAAGGGAGGCTGGGGAATGTTGTCTCCTCAGGGGAAGTCCTCTGGCTGTAGAAAAGCTGCTTAGATTGGAAGGCAACGTGCTCCCCATCTATCACAGGGAAAGACCGAGGATTGAGCATCTTTGTATGTACAAAGGTCTTTAGGGGAAGGAGCACCTTCAAAGAGGCCATCTGGTCCCAGGAGAGAGATTGCAGTGATGTGAGAGGAGGTGATGCGGAAACACATTTGTTGTGCTATGAGGGAAAAAGAAAATAAATGAGCAAAAGTCTCTAGAAGCCTTCGGGGAGAGGAGTGTGAAGGAGAATGATTAAACCTGCCATCCTACTATGACTGACACTTTCCCATACAGAACCTGGGATGCTGGGAAATAAAGGGAGACTGTGTTTTCTGTCTCTGAACTGCTGCCATGTCTGTACACAAAGCTTAAAGGGAGGCAGAGGAAGAAATACATTATGAAAGCATAAATCATCATGCAATGAAAAAAGACTGATAAATTCTTTAATAGAGGAATTAGGAAAAGCTAAAGGATTTGTAGAATACTTATGGGAAAGGGAAAGAGAGAAAAAAAAGGTAAATTTTGGGTTGAGTCTAAAAAAGTGGAAAGAGGATATTTTCTTACCTGGATTACAGAAGGGAGAACGTTGATGCACACGGATCCTGGGAATCATGCAGCCCTTTGAACAAGGTAGAAATGAGACCCTCTTTGGAAAGAATGACATAAAAATATGGTCAAAATTAATATGTGAAATTTAATGTTTGTCGAGTGAAGATTATAATAAATTACTGGGACTTTCTTTTATGATCACATTAGGAAAATTTGTAGCAAATTCCTTCCTGACAGTTTCCTAATTGTAACCTGACATCCTGCCTCTTCCTGAAATCCTTCAAAACCCTCAGTAACTTTTAGTGCAGAGAGGATGGTGTGAGTCATTGCATTTAGGGGAGTTGACTGGGAATTTCAGACATTCCAAGTTCCATGACTTTTCCAGGCTGGTCTGGTGTAGAAGGGGGGACTGAAGGTGGACCTCGGCCATAGAGGCAGGAGAAGATCTGTGGCTCAAGACAGAATCAGTGCTGTGGCAGACTGTCCACCTCAGGCCATGCCGCCAGCCAAGGAGTGAAGGGGTCACTTTTATTGTCCTATGAATATTGAGATATGTGGTAGAAAAGGGGGACAATTGATATGTAGGCTGTGGAGAAGCTGGAGGGAGGACTTCAATAAGTTTTTACTTAAAATCCGAAAACGCTGGTGCAGGCATTGCAGATTCTGACAGAGCTCCACCACGTAGTACTTCAAAGTCTGCTTGCAACTCAGAAAACATAATTTTTTTCTTCTCTCTGTCTTTTCCCAGAAACATAAACATGTTTCCCCTGATATGCTGTGCTTTCTCACTGTTTCTCTGAAAATCCCCACTCTTTTGTCTTGTGGCTACTGGCTGAAGTCCACGCTTCAGTCAAAGGGTACAACTCTCTTCCTCTCACTATCTCTTCATGGATGATGTCAGAAATTACAGCTTGTCTGCCTCGTGGAGTTTCTTTCAAACTATAATAAAAATGTTTCTGGAGCTTTATAATAAGAAAAAATTAATAAGACTTTAGCTGAAAAATGAATATTTAACATGGAGAAAGGGGTTGAATTAAAAAAAAAGCCACAAAGATTTAGATTAGATAAATATTGAGTAAGACTGAAAATAGATGTCTTTATAAGTGTGAATACAAAAGAAATGTTACAAAGAGGTACAAAGAGGAGAAACGTTTTAGAAAACTAGGAAAGATGGGTGGGCTCAAAAAGGCAAGACTATAATCTTTCTGCAAGAGAGAAAGCATCATTCTAATTAGATAATGTGTCTTCAGTAAAGAGAAAATTACCTTTTAAAATTGGGAGAGAAGGTAATATATAAATATAATTATTATTGAATTTGATTTGTACTATGCTATCCAAGCTGTATCTTAATAAATGTGACAGCATTTATTACAGCTTAGCAAGAGAAAATAAAAATTAGTTTTAGCAATTAACCTTATCCACATGTAAATGAGATTAATTAGTAGTTTTTCCTTTCTAATCTTTCGGGGGAAAGCAGATAATTGTAATTATACTGTTTATGCAAATTTGTAACCAAATATGCAAAAGGCCACAATAGTTTGCAAATTAAAGTTCAAATAAGAAAATTATTCTAAAATTTACCTTTAGAATGGTAAGATTACCAATTATAGCATGTGAATGACATATTATAAACAAATACGAACATTTTCTTAAGAGAATTAGCTATTAGCTTAGAAATCTGCCCCTCAATTGAGTTACACATTAAGGTTTGATGTATGTTTTAGTTTCCCTTTTAATTTTGGTAAAAATAGGTAAAAACTTACTTCAAAATAAAAAAAAGTAATCTTTTTTTTTCTCCGTAAGTATTGTTATTATTTGACGATTCCCAATGTGAGGGCCATAGGATAATATCTAGAGAAGGACATACAAACAAATTTGCTATTGTTCTAAAGCTAAAATACTGTAGCACACTGTAGTTTCTCTCTACTCATGGACTCACTTTCTACGGTGCTGTCATCTGAGGTACGTACCATCCAGAAATATGACATGGAAAATTCCAGGGAAAAAACATAGTCTCTAAATAACATCTTAGACAGTGTTGTTAAAATTATTCTATTTCATTGCTAGGTGTTGTGTCAATCTCCTTCTACCCATAGCTTGTAATGTAAATTTTACCACAGATGAATGAAGCTTTACTACACATATGCATATGGAAAAATATCGTAGTAAATATAGAATCACACTATCAGACATTCATGTATGGTTTTGGATGACCTGTAGAAGCAGAAAATCACCTATCTACCATAAGGTTTGAAGTTCTATGCTGAATTTCTTGTTGCTTTTTTCTGCTCTGTTTTTTTTTTTTTTTTTTTTAAATCCTGGGAAAAGCAGGTTAAAATGTTTGCAGACAAAAGAAAAGTAGTTCTTTTTGTCAGTTTCAAACATAAATTCTGCTCACATTTTGAGTGACATGGTTAGGATATGCATTTGTTGATTTATTTAATAACGACTTCTATTGGTATATTCGCTAGATGATAACATCTAAAGTGCATCCTTTGGAGGACATAGTATAATATGGCTCTCTCTCAAGAGGAGACATACATGCAAAAATTCTCTATAATATGAAAAATTCTGTAACAAATTTTATGTACAAAAGAGTGCAAAGAGGCAAAATAACAACTAGCATTTGGAAAAGAACATTCCAGAGAATGCTTTATAGAGAAAAACTGTGGACAGAAGCATTCCAAGCAGGTAGAATATGCAACACATTGAGAGTGTGCAGACGTGTGCTGTGTCTCTGAGCAGGGATTCAGGCCAGGGATAAAGACGGATGGAATGGAAAAGCAGTTACAGTCAAACCCCACGGTGAAGTTTTCACAGCCACTTCCTTTTCGCTTTTTCTTCTCTCTAATTGGTTATTTGTTTTTAATTGGTGTAAATGTAATATATTTCCTTATAACATTTTTAAAAAATATTTTATGAGTGAGTGTGTGTGTGTGTGTGTGTGTGTGTGTGTGTGTGTGTGTATCAGAGGGCAGATGTGTCCCTGTGGAGGACCAAGCGTGACTTCGGGTTTCATTCTGGATTGCTTCTACTTCCTTTTTGCTTTACTTGGGGATTTCCCAGCCTCCACCCACCAGTATTTTTATGTGGGACTTGGGATCTGAACTCAGGACCTTCTGCTTGCCAGGCAGAGTCTTACCCCTTGAACCATCTCTCCAGTCCCCTTATGACATATTTGTACATAATTTTTTTGTGTGTACATGAGTCCCTCTCCCTAAGTCTTCTCCCCCACACTCTTCCCCTGCTGCCTCCTCCCTCCACCCATGACCTTCCAAATCCAACAGTCCCTTTTCCAACTTCCTGTCTGGGTCTGTGTTCAATCAACCTTTCCCTACTTCTTTGAAATCTTCTTTCCCTTCCTTTGCTTCTCTTTCTAGTTTCATGGCATAGCCCCACACTTATACACAGCCAGGACTCACATATGGGAGGGATCGCATAGCATTTGCTTTTCTGGTTTTGAGACCTATCTCAGTAGAATAATTTCCAGCTTCATTTATTTTTCTCAAATATCATTTTTATTTACATTTGACTTAAATTTCATTCCATCTTTTCATTATTCATTCATCTGTCAGTGGCTACATGAACTGATCCCATTTCCTTGCTTTTGGGAACATTGCAGAAATAAATGTTGTGTACAAATATGTCTATGGTCAGGTGTGGAGTCCTTTGCGTATAAGGCCAGAGTAGTAAGTTAGGTCATATGGTAGGTCCCTTGTCAGTTTTTTGAGAAACAGCCACACTGATTTGTATATTGCTTTACATCCCATCATAGGGAAAGACGTTTCTTCCTTCCCAAGTCATCACCAGCATTTAGTGTTACTTATTTTCTTGATGACAACCAAGCTGACTGGGGAAGATTGAATGTCAGAGTAGTTTTAGTTTGCATTTTCCTGATGGCTAAGAATGTTACACAAGTTTAAAATGTTTTCTTGGATGGAGGAGAGAAGGAGAGGGAGGGAAGCTGGGATGAATACCCAATATGCTTGCAAAAGTAGAAAAATAAAAATTAAAAAATATTAAAATCACTTTAAAAATGTTTTCTTGCCATTTGTGTTTCTTCACTTGAGAATGGACTCTTCAGTTCAGCACCCACTTATGCCTGCCAGCACATAAACACCCCACATACACACTCCGCAACTCCCTGGGCTCTTTGCATTTTGGAACTTCTTATTTATAATACATCAATTAAGAGAGTTAGTGGGTAGAAGGAAGGTGGCCTCAGAGGGCTAACTTTACTTATTTCTTCATGCAATTACTATAAAGTCAAAATGCTTCCGAGATGAGACTCCTTCCTAACACGTCACCATTGATAGATGGTGACCTCCAGGCCTTTAGCCCCAGAGAAGGACTTCTTTTTTATTTACTTGTTTACTTATTTATTTAGTCATTGTGTGTGTGTGTGTGTGTGTGTGTGTGTGTGTGTGTGTGTGTGTAGAACCATGGACAAATTCAGAAAACACCATGGATTACCTCCACCTCCTCCTTGTTTACTCTGCCCTACCAGGACCAGAAACACAGGCCGCCCCTGCTTCCGCCTGGTGTCTATACCTGGGGTCTAGGATGGGAACTCAGGACCTTCCGCCTGCAAGGCAGAGGCTTAACCCCTGAGCCACCTCTCCAGCCCCCCAGAGAAGGACTTCTGAGGTATTCAGTTCCTGAACTGAGCAGTCACAGTCAGCCATTGTTGGACTACTTAGACTTTAACTCAAAACCTAACCCAATGAATTCCCTTTATATGTATTTACTCTGTCCTGGTCCTTTAGAGAACCTGACCAATAAATACAGGGTTAGTGATTATCTTTGACTATAGTTCCTACAGCATCAGGACCAATGATATTTCTGTATCTGTGAAAGGTTTGGAGCACTGGTGTACAGAGTTCTGAGTAACATCTGAGTAATCTCTTCAGTTTTAGATTATGCATTTGCCATGATGCAACTGTTTCCAAAATACTTAAGAACTTTAGTGATTATACTTGAAGAAGGATTATACACAGACATTTTAGATGCCAACTTTTCAAGACCTGTATTGACTTTGACCTTTGATGGAGCAACAGGCAGTGTCTGGGAATGGGATCAGAGCAAACCTCTGCCTCTCCAAACATCCTTCAGCCACCTGAGTTGCAGGGCCCGTGACACTGCTTGGGGAAGGCAATTCACTCTGTAATCAAAAAGATAAATGACCAGAAACTCAGTGCTGGGGTAGAAGCCCTTGATTTCCAGCTACATGTTTTATAGACTTGAGCTCTGGGATCATGTGTCAGTGCTGGAGGGAGGCTAGCGGCTGCCGGACATCACGTGATCATCGGCACATAATATCATCTCTCAAAGGGGAGGAGGCTGCACTGCTGAGGCTTTGTGTTACAGCCGAGCTGGTCATCAGGTTTTGTTGCCAGAAAATCCGAAGCATGACAAGAGTTTTCCAAGTTTTAAAAAAAGATTTTTTAAAAAAAGCAATGGGGGGCTGGCGAGGTGGCTCAGGGGTTAAGCCTCTGCCTTGCAGGCGGAAGGTCCTGAGTTCGGATCCTAGATCCCATGTATAGACGCCGGGCAGAAGCAGGGGCAGCCTGCGTTTCTGGTCCTGGTAGGGCGGAGCCTGTGAATCCCAGGGCAGAGTAAACAAGGAGGAGGTGGAGGCGTCCATGGTGGTTCCCGAATTCGTCCATAGTTCTGTAGATACACACGCATACACGCACATACACACGCATACAGGCACACACACATACAGGTGCACAATTGAATAAATAATAATAAAAAAAGCAATAGGCTATCACTGAGATAAGAAATGATCTCAGAATCAACCACCATATACCCATAGTTCTGGAATTTATGCTTTCCTCAAGTTTGTAGCTGAAACTATCCATCTCCCCAGATCCTTACCTAAACCCATAGAAGGGTATTTGAATTATTTGAATATATATCCTTAGATTCAAGTTCTACACAATTTTCTGTACCTTTATTAGCTATTACCCCATTCCAAATACCAATAGTTATTTCATTTTCTTTTTTTAATACATTTTTATTGTTTCTGCTCACACAAACTTAATATGTAGACCAGTTCCCTCCTCCCTCCTCCTCTCCCCCAAACCCCTGCTTCCCCTCCTTCACTCCCCATCCCCCAGTGCCTCCCCCCTAATTCCCAGAGAGTCCTTTATTGTGTATGCCTAACTTTCCTCCAATGACGTAAAAGGACCCAGTGGCATTTCCCTGAACCGTTTCTCGTGTTCCCCCTAAGCATAGGAACACTACTGTGGCTGTCAATCCCTTGCCTCTAAGGATCTTGGTGCCTTTAGCTGATGCTAGACTTTGTGAGGTCAATAGTGTGTTAGACATTGCGCAGGGCATGCAAAGTCCTATTATGATTGCTTCGGCCCTAACTAGTGTGGAGAATCATGCAAATCATTGCTCCTCCCATCCTTTTGCTCTTACAATCTTACCGCCCCCTCTTCCGCAAATGTCCCTGAGCTTCAGGATGGGGGAAGATTAGCTGGCCTAGTTCTATGTGGGTGATATAGAGTCTATGAAGTTCTGGATTGTGGTTTGTTGATTTTCTTTTGCAGTTTTGCTGCTCTTGCAATGCCCTTCACTCCATCTTGATGGGCACTGTATGTCACCCCATGGCCAGAGACAAAAAGCTGTTAAACTAGAGTCTTGTTATAAGAGCACATTCAAAGGTAGATGTAATAAAAGTAGGAAACCACAGTGTGGGAAGGGTCTATCACCTATTTGCAAAATGATCACCTTTCATCTGCCAGACTATATGCCCTCCCCTTCTGGTGAGATCATACCCCCTCAGTTGTACATGATCAGGAATGAACGTCTGTGAACTTAACCAGGTGTCACATTACTTACTTGCATTCCTTGGAGGCCTATTTTCTCTGCTGTAACATGGTTCCCTCTCTCCTTGTGTCTGGTGTGGCCCTCCAACCCCATCCCTCCTGTTCATATCCTTGCAATTACTGTATTACATAGGTTTACCTTTGAGTGTCTCAATGTGGGCTGGGTGGGTTTGGTACTAGGAGCCACCTATTAAGGAGTACATATGGCGCTTAACTTTCTGGGTTTGGGATACTTCACTTAATATAATTGTTTCTAATGACATCCATTTCCCAGCAAATTCCAGTAATTCATCATTTTTAATGGCTGAGTAGTACTCCATTGTATAGATGTACCACCTTTTCCTTATCCACTCGTCGACTGTTGGACATTTGGGTTGATTTCATGACTTTGCTATTGTAAACAGTGCTGCTATGAACATGGTCGTGCTTGTGCTATCGAGGTGAACCTAGGCTGTATGAGGGATTATTCCCAAAAGTGGAATAGCAGGGTCATATGGCATTTCAGTAATTAATTTCTTTAAGAATCTCCAGACGGCTCGCCAGAGTGGCTGTATGAGCCTGCATTCCCACCAGCAATGTAGCAGAGTACCCCTCTCTCCACATCTTCTCCAGCACTTGTTGTTGTTTGTATTGTGGATTTTTGCCATCCTGACCAGGGTGAGATGATATCTCAGGGAAGTTTTGATTTGCATTTCCCTGATGGCTAAGGAAGTGGAGCATTTTTTTCAGATATTTGTTAGACATTTTAATTTCATCCCTGGTAAAATTTCTTTTAAGTTCCAGGGCCCATTTTTTAATTGGGCCATTGGTTTCTTTGGTGTTTAATTTTCTAAGTTCTTTGTGCACTCTAGACAGTAGAGCTCTATCAGATATGTGGTTAGTGAAGATTTTCTCCCATTCTGTGGGTTGCCTTTGAGCTCGTGTTACAATCTCTTTATCTGAACAGAAGCTCTTTAATTTCACAAGATCCCAACTGTTGAGAGTTGGTAGCAGTGACTGTGCCATTGGATGTCTGTTTAGGAAATGTTGGCCTAGCCCAATCAGCTCCAGGGAGTTCCCTATCCTTTCAACTATGATTTTTATAGTCTCTGGCCTGATATCAAGGTCCTTGATCTATCTGGAATTAAGTCTTGTACATGGTGAAGTACGGGTCCAGCTTTAATCTTCTGCATGTGGAGATCCAGTTTTGCCAGCACCATTTGTTGAAGATGCTGTTCTTTTTCCATTGCATTCTTTGTGCCCCTTTGTCAAAGATCAAATGGCTTTATTTTTGTGGGCTTATATCTGGGTCTTCAATCCTTATCCATTGATCTGTGTGTCTATTTTGGAGCCAGTACCAGGCTGTTTTTATAACTATGGATTTTTAGTATAGACTAAGGTGGTATGGTAATACCTCCAGCAGTGTTTTTGTTACTCAGGATTGTCTTTGCTATCCTGGGTCTTTTGTGCCTCCATATGAATTTTGATATGATTTGGTCAACTTCTTTAAAGAATTGCTTTGGATTTTAATTGGTATAGCATTGAATTTGTATATTGCCTTTGTTAGGATGATCATTTTTTATGATGTTGATTCTGCCAATCCAGGAACATGGGAGGTCTTTCCACCTTCTGGTGTCTTCTGCAATTTCTTTCTTCAGGGTTTTAAAATTTTCATTGTAAAGGCCTTTTACCTCCTTGGTTAGGTTTATACCAATGTATTTCATTTTTTTAGGGGCTATTGTAAATGGGATTGTTTCTTTCAAGGCTTTTTCACTTTTTTCATTCTGGGCATATAGAAAGGCCTCTGATTTTTGCACATTTATTTTGTATCCTGCCACCCTGCTGAACTTCTTAATTAGTTCCAGGAGCTTGCTGGTGGAGTTGTTGGGATCCCTCAGGTATAAGATCATGTCATCTGCAAGTAGGGATAGCTTGACTTCTTCCTTACTGATTTGAATCCCTCTTATGTCCCTTTCTTGTCTTATGGCTTCAGCTAAGACTTCAAGTACAATATTGAATAGAAGTGGTGAGAGTGGACAGCCTTGTCTAGTTCCTGATCAAAGTGGGAATTCTTCCAATTGTTCCCCGTTGAGCATAATCCTTGCTGTGGGCTTGTTGTATACAGCTTTTATTATATTGATAAAGGTTCCTTCCATTCCTACTGTCTCTAGCGTTTTGATCATAAAAGGCTGTTGGATCTTGTCAAAAGCTTTTTCTGCATCTATCGAGAGTATCATGTGGTCTTGGACTTTGGACTGGTTTACATGATGAATTACATTTATTGATTTGAGTATGTTGAACCAATCTTGTGTGCTGGGGATGAAGTCTACTTGGTCCCTGTGAATGATCTTTTTAATGTGTTTTTGAATCCGATTTGCTAAGACATTGTTGAGAATCTTTGCGTCTGTGTTCATCAGAGAGATTGGCCTATAGTTTTCTTTTTTAAGTGAGTCTTTATTAGGTTTTGGGATTAAGACGATATTAGCTTCATAGAAGGAATTTGGTAGTGTTTCTTCCTTTGCTATTTGATGGAACAGTTTAAGGAGTATTGGTGTTATTAACTCCTTAAATGTCTGGTAGAAATTTGTGCTGAATCCATCTGGTCCAGGACATTTTTTGGTGGGAAGATTTGAGATTACTTCTTCAATTTCCTTATATGTTATAGGTCTATTTAAATAATTCACAACTTCCTGATTCAATTTAGGTGGGTTGTGTTTACTTAGAAATTCATCCATCTCTTTTGTGTTGTCAAACTTCACTGAGTAAAAGTTTTTGAAATATGATGTTATAATTCTCTGGATTTCTTGGGTATCAGTAGTGGTAACTCCATTTTCCTTTCTAATTTTGTTAATTTGGGTTTTCTCTCTCTTGCTTTTGATTAATTTAGCTAGGGGTGTATCAATCTTGTTGATTTTTTCAAAGAACCAGCTTTTTGACTGGTTGGTTTTCTCTATCGTTTTCCTAATCTCGATTTCAGATATTTCTCCCCTTATTTTGCTAATCTCCTCTCTTCTACTGCTTTTGGATCAGAGTGCTCTAGTTTTTCTAAAGCTTTGAGCTACATCGTTAAGTTGTTTATTTCTGATGTTTCCCTTTTTTTGATGTAGGCATTAAGAGCTATGAACTTACCTCTTAGGACAGCTTTCATTATGTCCCAGAGATTTTGGTAAGTTGTATTTTCATTATCATTCACTTTCAGGAAATCTTGAATTTCCTTTTTAATTTCTTCCTGAATCCAGTTCTCATTCAGCATCATATTGTTAAGTTTCCAGGAGTTAGTGTATTATCTCTTGTTTGTTGTGTTGTGGATGTCCAGCTTTAGGCCGTAGTAGTCTGATAAGGCACAGGATAGAATTTCAACTTTTTTGTATATGTGTAGATTCATTTTGTGGCCCAATATGTGATCTATTTTAGAGAAAGTTCCGTGTGGTGCTGAGAAAAATGTGTATTCTTTGGAGCATGGGTGAAAAGTTCAATAGAGATCTGTAAGGACCATTTCTTAAGGTTTGATTAAGTTCCAAAGTGTCTCTGTTAAGCTTTTGACCTGTTGATCTATCCCATGTTGAGAGGGCAGTGTTGACGTCCCCAAGAATTATCGTTTGGGGGTTGGTTTCTTGCTTTAGGCGCTGTAGGGTTTTCTTAATGAATGTGGAGTGGCCCATATTGGGTGCATAAGTGTTCAGTATTGTGAAGTCTTCCTGGCGAATTGTACCTGTGACTAAAATGTAGTATCCATCTGTGTCTCATGATTTTCTTTGGTTTGAAGTCCACTTTGTCTGAAAGCATAATTGCTACCCCTGCCTGTTTCTTGGTTCCATTACCTTGCAAGATTTGGACCAGCCTTTCATTCTTAGGATGTGCCTATCTTTTGTGGTGAGATGAGTTTCCTGAAGGCAGCAGATTGTTGGATTGTGGTTTTTAATCCAAGTTTCTAATCTGTGTCTCTTAATTGGTGAGTTAATACCATTGACATTTAATGTTATAATGTTGAAATTATGTTTAATTCTGGACATTTTTTATGTTTAGTAGATTTTGTAAGCATGTTGTTTGATATTTATGTTTTGGTGGTATTATACTTCCCTTCTATCCTCCTGGATACCCTTGTTCTTTTCTTCAAGCTTGAGTATCATTTCTAGCATTTTTTGAAGGCCTGCTTTGGTAGATATGTATCGCTTCAAGTTGTCTTTGTGCTGGAAAACTTTTCTTTCTCCCTCAATCATGACAGATAGTTTTGCTGGGTATATAAGTCTGGGTTGGCATTTTTGCTCATTTAATACTTGAAGTATGTCTCTCCAAGCTCCTCTTGCTTTTACTGTTTTCATTGAGTAGTCATTTGTTATTCTAATAGGTTTACCTTTAAAAGTGAGTTTTTTTTTTCTCTTGAAGCTCTCAGCACCTTTTCTTTGTCTTGAATGTGGAGTGTTTTGACTATTATTTGCCGTGGCAATTTTCTATTTTGGTCATATCTGTTTGGAGTGCAAAATGCCTCTTGTATTTGGATAGGCCTCTCATTCTTCAGTTGAGGGAAGTTTTCCTTTATGATAATTTGAAAAATTTCCTCAGGTATGGTATTTTGGGATTCTTGCTCTGGTATTCCATGAATGCACATGTTAGGCTTCTTCAGGGTGTCCCATATCTCTTGAACGTTCCTCTCAAGTATCTTTTTGGCTTTAACAATCTCTTCCATTGAGCTGGTTAATTCTCCCACTTTGTCTTCAAGATCTGAAATTCTATTTTCTGCCTCATTTGTTCTGCTGATAAGACTCTCTGTTGAGTTTTGGGTTGAAGATAGCTTGTCTTTTAGTTCAATTTTAAACTCTGCCTGAGACTGTTTTAACTGCTCTATACCTATTTTTGTTTCTTGAACTGTTTTTCTCAACTCCTCCAAATGCTTGTTGTGTTCCTGTTCAAAGTGGTTGATACGGTTGTTTAACTCTTCTCGGGTTTCCTCTTTCATAGTATTAATCATGGTAATAATCATACTCTGAAAGTCATTATATTGGGTCTGGCTTTCTTGGCTATTTTCTGTGGATTTGTTCTGGTCGGAATCCCTCATTATAGGATTGATTCTTCGGTGGGAGATTGGTCTTCTTGGGTTTTGTTTCTCGTGGATCTGCACTTTGACTTGTACATTGTTTTTTTGTTTTTTAGGACCTTTCAGTTTCTGTGTGTTTTTCACTGAATCGACGTAGTTGGTATTGTTACACTTGCCAGTTATTACTAGTGCTTGCCTTGGATTGGGTATGTGTATTGTTATTGTTATATCCTAGATGAGGCTACTAGGCTGTTAGTACGTCAGTTAAGTCAAGTTATGTTACCAGGGGGTGAATATTAGTTTGGTAGTGCACTTTTACGATTTAGTATCTTGGTGAAATGTTGGGGTGAGTGGTGTACTCCCTGGAGTTCCTGGAGTTGTATGTTTTGGGGTGGCTGTATGAGAAAGTTGATCTACAGCTTTGATACTTTAAAGGATCAGTGAGGTGAAAAGAAAAAGTTTACTTATCTTTGGGCTGGATGAGAAGAATCTCGCCCACGTGATATACTGATTGTAGTGAAGTCCAGATGTATGGCCTGTGTTCTCTTTGTTCCTTAGAATTTTGCTTGAGTTTCCTTTGGACTCTATTGAATTCTGAGTAGCAGTGTGTCTTCCGTGGACCACGTGCGTAGGTCCCCGGTGGGCCTAGAGAGGCAGAGGGTCTGATGTTGATGGCATAATTCTTCACCTGCGACCTGGGAAGGTCGGCACAGAGGGGGGCGGGGCCCCGGGTTCAAAGCCAGCGGCCACGCGGCACAGTGCTGCTGGCCGGGTGGCTCTGGGGTGGGGGGCCGGCTATTTCATTTTCTTTAGGTAAAAAATGAGAATCAAAATCTATTAAGTGTCTCATAAAGCCAAGTGGATGGCAGCTGATAAACTTCAATTACTAGTGTCCTGTAATTCCTGAGTTGTCACTTTATTTGCCTGAGCTCTATGGGTTCTGTGAGCTCCTGTGAGCTCTATCAGCTCCTAAGCTCATAGTTAGCTATTTTCATCAAGGCCATATTTTTTATTGCATGTCTTATAAATAATGGATGTCTTAATAAACTTTGTATACACTATTGCAATTGGAAATTATTTTAGTAGTTAACCACTGCTGTATAGTAATTCATACCTGAATGAGTGGTTGAATTAGTCTGTTATGACCTATAATATCAAAATAATGTAGATGGCCAACTGAAAAATAGGAAAACATTTTACTACAGTTGTGCGGGTTGTTAGTTCAAGATCAAGACTTGGACAGATTTGGTTTCTCCTGAAACTTTTCCCAGTATGGCAAATGACTTTTTTTTTTTTAAACCATATTCTCATATTGTCTTTCCTCTCTGGGGAGCACTCCCTGGATCCCCCCATTCTTAGGCTAATACCTGTCAGCCTGGATTCCCACTTACCATAGCAATCAACATAATCACATCTCCAAAGACTCTGTCTCCAAGGATGTCCCATGTAGGGATGACAGAGAGACAACATATGAACTAGAGTACGGCACAATTCAGCCCACAACAGCGGCTAAAGAAGCAGCGACAAATGTATTATTTCACCTGAATGATGTGGGCTTGGAATCTGAACCAGGAAATGTTGGTACAGAGATTCCCTTCTCTGCCATGTCTCAGCTAGAAGGGGCCCTGAAGGCTGTTCTGGTTGTTGGTGCTGGCTGCCAAGGGAGACGACTACCCTAAAGTGCTTCCTTACGACATAATCCAATCCATTAGGGCTGGGTTCCGGAAGGAGAAAATCGAAGATAAAGTCTCCTGGATACACCATAATTTTCAGTGAAGCTTCAGAAAGCAGGTGGGAGACACCCCAGAAAAAGACTGCCTAAAATGAAGGGAGAAGACACAGCTCTTATTTTCAATGGGAAGAATGTCAGTCATGTTAGGATAAAGGCTTGATGGAGTATAGAAGTATATTGTAAGATTATTTATTAGGTATAGTCATGTAATTAATACAATGGATGCAATACTACTATCTTAGTTTCATATTATTTTGCTATATGAAATATATGAACCAAACATTTGAGGGAAGTGAGATTTTTATTCCCATTGATGATTTCAGGTTACAGTTTGTTATGTATGAACTGTTACCAACAGGGGTTGAAGGAACTTGCCACAGAATATTGTCAGTCTACAGCTGAGAGAGGTGCAGGCATTGATGCTGTGTGCTTGCTTTCTAACAGGCCTGCTTACCAAACAGTGAACCTGTCTTTCTACCTGCCCAAGAAATGGTCCCAACCGTTATGGGCGGGATCTTCTGATACCAATCATGTGATTATGACTGTGTCCTAAAGGTTCAGTCAGAGATCTGCTAATTCTTCATATTGTACCCAGAGGCCCACATCAAGTGCCAAGTTAACAGTTGCACACATCCATGTTGTATACTTGTTAATGTTGTCATCCCTGGAAAACACAATGCATGAGAGTCGTGAGAAGCAATTAATTTAAAAATATACAATGTTCCTTAACTCTTGCAGTAGATTCTGTCTCTGTTCTTCCTACTCTTCCACTGGCATCATGGAGAAAGCGCTATATGCCAAGATCTCACAAACATGTGGAATCTAAAGTCAGTGACATCACAGAAGCAGAGTACAAAGTTGTGTGTGTATAGGGGGAATAGAGAAATGTTGTCCAAGCGGTACAAGCTGTAATTATAAGATTAATAAGGTTGAAAGGCTGATGGGACTTGCACTGGGGGTTGAATGGGAGAACTTTTGCCTGTCAGCGACTGGAGGGAGGACGTAACTCACTGATAAAGAAAGTGTCCTGTATGCTGGACACATTGCTTCCAACTCCAATACACATAAGCAAATGTATAGCTGGATTAATTAATAAATAAAATATATTTTCAAAAATATAAGTAAGTTCTGAAGATTTAACATGCATCTTCCTGACTACAGTTTCTACTAATATGTATTTAAAGTTTGCTAAGAGGAGAGAGCTTAAGAACTCTTGTATCATTTACATATACATGTTCATACAAAGGTAACTGTGAAACAATGACTATTATCTTAATTGTGGAAAACAACTTACAATGTGTATGTATACAAATTATCAAGATGTACACATTAAATAATGTTTGATTTTCATGTGTTAATTATACTGAGATAACGCTTTCAAAAACCGCAGTGGCATTTGTAAGGAACTTCAGAGATCTGCAGAGGAAATTGGTTGCTCACACCTCTGCAGGTCCAGGTGGAATGGCACTGTCCTAGCCAAGGAACCAGCAGATGGTCAGAGAAGTCAAGTGCAGACTCTTTCCTGGTACTTTTCAAGGGAGCATGGCCTTGTTAACACCTTGATCTCAACTTCAGACTCCCAAACAGGGAGACTAATACATTTCTTTTTCTGTTTTTAGTTTTATTTTTCCAGTTTTACAAACATATTGAGAGCTCATCCCTGTTTCCCTCTCTCCCTCTCCCTCCCATTCCTGTACCTCACCTTCATCAATCCATCCCATTCCCTCCCACCCTCCAGCCTGTGTGCTTCTTTTATGGAACACAGAAGCTTGTTTAACCTTGTAGGGGTTCAGGCCACCCCACTCATTTCCTTCACTCATCTAACTTTAGTCCCCAAGATTGGTACTGTATGTTTTTATCTCATTTGAATTCCTGTATAGTCTATGGAGGCATGTTATGTCAGTCATTATGCAGGTCTGGTAAGAACAAGTTTTACCACAGGGAGTTTCTAGATGCAGCAATTCTGCTTTCAATGGAATGTCTTGTCCAGTGGTGAACTTTCCCATCTTTAGGTTCTTACAATCTCACCATCCCTCTTCCCCAAAATTTCCAAAGCCTTGGGATTGGGAGAGATTACATTTTTTTTTTCTTAAAATGCTCTCTGGTTTGTGGTCTGTCGTTGCTGTAGCCTTAGGAAACTAATGCAGATGTGGTGTCTGAGATATACTGGCAGCTCTGTTTGTCCCAAGTGAAAAAGAGCTTTGCTAAGACGAAGAAGCAGCCAGCATGTAAAGACAATGCTCTCCTGGGAACATTCAGAAACCTGCTCCCAGAGATGCATGTTTTCTGGTCCTGAAGATATTCCATTGTCTTTGTAATCATGTTTTTTTTTCTCAAATATTAAAGTATGTTCAAGATAAACTTCTAGTATTAAAGTCAAACAGTCCATGTATCTTTTGGATTTTTATTTTTTTCTGTCTCATTTTATTTATTTATTTTTTGTAATCATATAAGCTCAATAGATACCCTGTTCATCCTCTCCCTCCTTCCTCCTCTCCCCAGTCATCCTCACTTGCATTCTCCCCCCTTCCCCCCTTCCTTTCACACTCCTCCCTCCTTCCCCCTCTCCCAGTGCCTCTCCCTTCTTCCCTCCTATCACCTGTAGCATCCTTTTGTGTGAATACTAAACCTCCCTCTGAGTTCTCCACTCTAGTGAATGGTAAGGGACTCAGTGACATAGCCTGAGCCCCTTCTTGGGATCCCTGTTAGTGTGGGAACTCTATTATGACTGTTAATCCCTTATTTCTAAGGATTCTACTGCCTGGAGCCTTCTCCCCTGCGATTCATGCTAGACTTTTTTTTTTTTTTGACATGTCAGCCATTGTGCAGGGCAGGCAAAGTCCAATTCTGGCTGCTGCAGCCCTAACTTGTGTAGAGTATCTTACATATATCATTGGTCCTCCCCATCTTCAGGCTCTTCCAAGCTCGCAGCCCCCTTTTCTGCAAGGCTTCTTGAGCTTTAGGACAGGGAGAGATTTGGCTGGTCTGCTTCCAGGTGAATAATGTAGGGTCTTTGATGTTCTGAATTATGATTCGTTGTTGTTTCTAGTTTTGTTTTTCTTCCTCCATCCTTGGCTACATACTGACTGGTATGGAAGGTCACCTCCTGAGGAGCTGAGAGTCCACCCTAGTCCAGTCCCAGTGGGGGGCAGAAAGCCATTTTTCAATTATTTTGATGCAAATTGATTCCAGTAGTTTGACACATTGACAACATTGTAAAGTAGCTTTTCACTTTCAGGTGGGGAAGAAAAATAAATTCTCATAGTTTGAAACAGTTCCAGGAGCCACCAGGACCCTCATAGGAGTCCTGCTAGGTAGTCTCACAAAAGTAATACTTATGCCATACTTGGACTAATGCTTCAAAGGCACCAGAGGGAGCCTACTGGTATCAGATACAGCCACTGCTTCATCTTTCTCTTTCACTGGAAATAACTTTCTTTTGAAATAGGATTTCTCATGTGTATCAATAGAGATAAGAAATGTGTGTGTGAATGTGTGTGTGTGTGAGTATGTGCGTGCATGTGTGCACAAGTACACCCACGTGTGTGCGTGCATGTGTGAGCACATCAATATCAGCTTCTAAACTTAACATAAAATATGTTGTTATGGAAATAAGAATGTGACCTTTACTTTAAGATAGAGAACATTTGGAAAGCAAAACTGTTGTATAATGGAGCTAGTAACTGTCCAAAAATATATACATAATTACATGCCAATATGATTGCATAGTAGATTGCATAGTTTTCATGGTAGAAGTTATCAATATCATTGCATTATATAGGTACATTACTGTTTTAGTGTTACATACATGAATGTATTGAATTACGATATTTTCATCCCAATCCCAATCTATTCTTCTCTTCTCTTCCCCTTACAACCCTACATCTCCCCTACCAGACCCCCTCCTATTTTCAATTCTTTTCATTGGCTTTGCCCACTGTGTTTTGTCTTGTTTGCTTTAGATGACATATGTCTGAATACATGCTGGAGCATTAATCACACATCAGTGGGTATAACATTAAGAAAAGCATCTTCCTTTTCTTCCCTATCAGCATTAGTCCTCATTAGTCTCCCAGGAAGGCATGGAGGTTCTTGAGATCTTTCCCCTTTTGTAACAAGGTGTTGATAGGACAATTCCCTTGCAAGTCCTGTGAAAATATACATATATCTGCCCTGAAATAATAACACCACAGCCTTGTCATTTCCAGGAGATAATGTGTAACCCACCTCTGTTCCACTTCAGACACTTACAATGTCCTATTTATTTAGTTTCTGTACTTAGGCCAGTTGTGATTGTCCGTAATATACACCTTTTCTTAAAGAAAGAGGTGTCTATCTGGGTTGAGTGTGGAATGAGCCTCCAATCACTTTATTCTTATCTGGCATGTATAATAGCAAACAGAATACTTGCTTTAAATTGCAAAATTCTTTGTTTTTTTTATGAGAAATGAGCTCTGTAGACTAATAGTTAATCTCTATAATATTAATATATGATAGCTATTGAATCTATTGATTTAACTTTTTATGTCTATTTCATAAGAATTTGAATTTGAATAACATGAAACCATATGATGTTTGGCCTCAAACTTCAACATGGCACCTAGAAGAGAGACTTCTTAAGAAAAACCACTGGGCAAATCTGGAAGAAAGTGTCTTGTTTTCATGACTGAGCTGGAAAGACACAATCCATAGTGGGTGGGACCGTCCCCTGAGCAACTGGATGGAGATAAAGCCTGCTGAACTGCTGCGAAGGCAAGGTAGCGCTTTATAAGCACTGGTCCTTGTCTTCTTGCCCATGCAGTGGATGTGATGTAAGTAGTTCTCGCCTCATGTGGTGATTCTCTGGTCAGGATGCACTGTAACTTGCAATCATGAAGTGCATTCGGCCCTCTGTTTCCCTACCTTGTTTGGGTCAGGTATGTATCGCAACAGTGAGTTACATTAACTTTAACAAACCATTGCGTATATTTTTCTTTTGGCCAAGTTTTATTGAACACTTTCTAATTGGCGAATAAGGTTGTCATTCTGTGCACAAAATAGCGGTCAAGAAAAGTAAACATCCCTTTCCTTGTGGAGTTTAGATCTAGTGAGAAGAAGAACAGAAGGAAAGCAAAGTATTGACAAGGAAAACGCAGGTGGGGAGCAACAAGATGAATTTTCGGTCAGCGATTTGCTTTTCTTTGCTTCTGCTCTCAGTCTTTTCTCTCATCAAATTTCACTGGCTGGAATATCCCAACCTGTGTTCAGTAATTCTCAGAACAGGAATCATTGACTTCTTATTTTCAATGAAGCATAATATTACTAATGTTACCTGTTGCTTGAGATCTATACTTTTTCATCTTAGAATGAGCTATTTTGATACTTCTTCTGTGTTTTAAGAAGTATTTCTTTACTTTTATAGCAACATGGAAATGGTCAGGTCCCATTATGTTCAATTTCATTATTGAGAAAGGTGTGAGTTTATAGTTACTCTCCAGGGTAAAGAAAAGGTAACGTCTTTGCTGTCTCTGCTGTAGCTCTTTCCTCTTTCGAGGACAATTCCCTTGCAAGTCCTGTGGAAATATATATATCTGCCCTGAAATAATAACACCACAGCTTTGTCATTTCCAGGAGATAATGTGTAACCCACCTTTGTTCTACTTCAGACTCTTGATGTGTCTTGATGTGTCTTAAGAATTGCAGCAGTCACAAGTGATGAGAAGATACGTAACCTGTAACTTTCTTTTTTTAATTCCATTTAGAGAAATTATCCATTACTCCTAAAATAGAAGGTGTGTATAGAAGAGAAACACAAATAATAATACATATGCATAATACTAAACATTGAAGAAGAATGAACTGGCTTCAGATTTCAAGAACACTAATCAACATGACATGTGTCTATTATGTGGTGTTTTGTTTATGTTTTAGGTGAGTTGTGTTTATTAGTCAAAAAAAAAAAACAGACAAAGTTCTGTCCTACTACTGATGGTTCCATTTAAGTAGAAGCACTTGGAAAAGCTTAAATATGATAAATATAGAAGTGTTCAACTTTACAGTGGTCTAATATTCTGCATTGAATTATTTTGGGTTTTTTTATTTTAGTTTTTATGTTGTTGGGGATGTTTCCTTATTTTCAGTGCTCCCTCCATCAGGTTGCTTTATGATGTTTAGGTTTGATCTTCTAAATTGAACCTGGTCAGATATTTTCTCATATACTATGCAAAATAATCTACAGAAATATGAACAATGTCTCATTAGTTCTATGTTGGAAGGGATAATTCATTTTTAATACCAAGTTTATGAATTTCTTGTAGAAACACCAAGGGATTTCCTGACACTCTTTACAATCAAAGACCAACAGTTATCTTATTCATTTCTGAGCTATGATCCTCATTTTTTGCCATTAATTTCTTATTTTAATATTTTCTTAGTTCTTCATAACAAATGGTATATTTGTCAGTTGTTTTGTGAAGATTTTCTTTTCTAAAACTTTTTAAAATGTTTCCTGCTATTTTTATTCAATAAACTGATTCTAGCTGTTTGGATGCAAACATTTTGAAGACAAATTACATCAATTTCAAGGGTGTACCATTAGCATTGATGTTTAACTGTCATATTGACACTAGAATATGTACTGTATATGTTATTAAGTTTCACATGACTTCCATTCGTCTCACCTATGTCCTTGTGAGAATTATGATGTGAGAGACCTGCTTTATTTTTACATTGTAGGCTTGAGAGTTGAAAATTTCTAATAACACTGTCATTGGTATGTGATGACTGGAGTTTGTTTTGGTTTTTGTTGTTAAGATCTAAAGATCCAATTTGTTTTTCTCTAGAAAAAATGATAATAGCTGGCGTTCCATATTTTGAATATTTTCTTTTTATTTTGCATACATGAAACCCTGAACTTTGCTTGAAGTGTTGTGTACATGACTTCTGCATACATTACAGCACCTTTGATAGCCCATTTGCATGCCATTAACTGTTGGGCAGGTTTTCTTGGAAAGCAGTGATGTCTTCTTACATTAGACTTTCACATTAGTCAAGGAACACTGTGTCCTTGTAACTTGTAAAGTACCTACTCTTTGTTAGGAAAAGAACTTGTTAGAAATGGGAAGGTGTTTGGGTGGGCAGATTGGGAAAATGGGAAAAATGGATGAAAGCTGTAAAGATTATCATATAGAGTATTGCATTTTGATGGTAATTTACTTTCTTCATTTTTCTGGCATCTCTAGAAGCAATACTCTGTGCTTTTTGAGTTTGAACTGAGAATGACTTCTTTAATGACATATGCATCATAGTTCAAGGTAATAATTTCTTCCGTACTCATAATGTGATATGTTTACCAGACATGCTTTAGGACTTCTCCTCCAATTTGAAGGGTAAATTGATGCTTTTGTTACACTTGGATTGTCCTCTGTCTTACAATTTAGGACATGGCCCTTTTCCTATCTGCATTGATATGAAGGGAGTGCCATGTTAATTCACAGCCAAGAGGTAAATGTTGCCTGAGGTTAAAGATCTCAGCTCTAGTGTGATAGTTCTTCTCTGAAGATATATTCTGTGGGAAGTTGCAGCAGGATTTTTCATCATGACCTTCAGCAATAGGATTGTGTCATCATCTTGTAGACAACCAAGAGGAATGAAAAATGTTTGTACTGTTTTGGAGGATCTGAGGCTACCTGACCAGCAACAAATAAGGAAGTATCCTAACCTGGAATTGAGACTTTCATATAATAAGTTAGGGCTTCCTAGGTGTAGCATTATATAGCCATGCAAAATATCTTACATTTAATTTTTTAAGTTAAAATTTTAATTGGCTTGTATAGTAGTACATTTCCAAATAGATTTTTCATGCATCCTTGGTTTTAGCTAACCCTTCCTTTCTGTCTCCTTTTCTCCTTAGTCCCCTGGTGCCTATCTCTCTTCAACCATTTCCACTCCAGGAATTCGCCTCTACACTTTAAGATCAACTCCTGTGTTCTACTATGTCTTATTCCTTAAAGAATTCCCTCATTGCCCCTTTCTACTTTTCTGGATTCTTCAGGTATCCCAAGTAAACATACAAATTTTAAATATGTGATTGCTAGGATATACATATGAGACAGTCTTATAGTTTAGGACATGGCCCTTTTCCTGTCTGCATTGGTTCAAAGGGGTGCCATGTTAATTCACATCCAAGAGGTGAGTGTTGCCTGAGATTAAAGATCTCAGCTCTAGTGTGATAGTTCTTCTCTGAAGATATATTACTGAAGATATATTACTCTGCTTACTGGCTGCCAATATGTTGTGATGACTATACTGGTTACTCTTCTCTATTGCTGTGAAACATCACTCAAAGTCAAGCAACTTAGAGGAGAAAAGAGATTTATTCAGGTTGCGGTTCCAGATGGAAGGTACAGTCCATTATGGTAGAAAAGGCATGACTGGCTGGCAGAAACTGGAGGCAGGCTAATCTACATTCCATCATGAACCTGCAAATATCAAATTCAAGAGCAGATTCCTCTAGGTAGTGGGGTGGAACTAACCAACTTCAAGGCCCACCCCCTGTGATGTGCCTTTCTCCAGCATGACTCAACTTCCTAAAGGTGCTGTGACCTCCCCAACATCAACTAAGTCTATGGGGGACAACTCACATTTCAAACCATGACAATCACCTTCGCTTTGTGTTCCTGTTACCCTATCTTTCACAATATGAAAAACTTTATACCACTGTAACTATAAGTTGGAATAAATACTTTCTCCCTTATATTGATTTTATTAGGGTATTTTATCCTAGCAGAAGAAACAGTTAAGACAGAAATTGGTACCAGAATTGTGATTTTGATGTGATAAACTTAACCATGTTCTTTAGAACGTTCTTTAGAACTTATTTGTGAGAGGATAGTGGAAGGGTTTGGAAATTTGGGTGAGAATCTATCGAATACTATAAATAGATCATAATGAGTCATTCTGATTGGAGTTTGGAAGATAAGAAAGCTGACAGAAATGGGGACAATGGCAGCCCAGCTCATGAGATTTCAGAAGGGAGCAAGGACTCTCTCAGGAACTGAGACAGAAGCCATTCAGGTTATATGATGACAAAGAATCTGGCTGTATTTTGCCCATGTCCTCAGAACTTGCCTAAGGATGAATTAGTAAGTAAGAAATTGATGCCTTTGATGAAGGAAATTTTCACAGCATTGAGTCTGTGTAACATCTGCTTATCACTCTTATATAGATCTATGCTGAGAGCAGACAACAAATAAAAATTGTGAAGTTCAGCAAGGGACGGTGTATGGACAAACTTAAAGTTTCCCACACAAGCAGTGCTGACAGCAAAGCAGCTATAATTATTAGGGAAATTAGCACCATTAAAGAGAAACCTCTTGCTCTGAACTGTGACAATAAAATGACATCTGAGGGTAAGAACCCACTAAAGGAAGACTCCAACTTGTGAAATTGGCCACATCCAACTGTGTGGCAGCATTGGATTCCTTGTGAAGAGACCCTGGGAAGCAATTTTTGAAGGAAAGCCTGAGTTGTATTAGAGACTCCGAGATACTGGAGATGTCTGCCAAAGCGGGCTCCACATGCAGTAGAAACAGCCGGAGAGTGAGGTTGTGTTGTATTGTGGGAAGTAGAGTCACAGTGTAATACTACCCAACTCTTCTGCTGCCCAGCCAGTTTCATAATGAGCCCCAGATGCAGGACATGGAGTGGCACAATTTGGCATTTGCCCTGCTGGGCTTCATTCAGTCTTGACTTGGTCCAACTTTTTATTGTTATTTCTCCATTTCTTCCCTTTGCAATATGATTGTTTACTGTGTGCCATTGTATGTGGTATATACATAATTTGTTCTTGATTTTTACAGGAGTCACAGTTAATAAATTGCTAATGTCTGAGAGGAGAGTTTGGACTTTTGATCAGTGCTATGATAATTAAAGACTGTATAGTGTCTTTCAAATTTGGAGCAAAAATATTTTGTATCATTAGATGGACATAAGTATGTGGAGGAAAGGGGAAGAAGGTTGTGGTTTTTATGCAAGATATGCCTAGGAGGCTTATGAGTTTGAATATTTGGTCCCAGCCTGAGGCACTGTTTGGGGAGGTTGTGAAACTTTTGGGAGGTAACACCTTGCTGGAGGAAGTATGTCACTGGATATGGATGTGGCCAATTTCCTATTCTTTCTCAGCTTCCCGACTGCCAATGCAGTATGACCATCTATCTGGCTTAAATCTCCTCATCATGTCTTCTCCACCATGACTATATTACTGTGGAACAGTCAGCAGGAATAAATCTTTTCTCTTCTAAGTTGCTTTATTCAGGTTACTTTATCACAGCAACAAAAACGTAACTAACAATGTAGTGCTCAAGTAGTGCTATTTTGTCTATCTGAGGACTTTCAACACTGATTTCCATGTCTCTACCAATCTCCACTTTCACCAATCTCCATTTCCACCAAAGTGAGATGAGATGTATTCTCAAACTTGTTTAAGCTTGAATTTTTCTGATGGCAAGTGAAAATTGTTTATTAGGCACTAATATTTCTTGTTTTGTGAACTCTTCCTTCAGTTCCAGAGCTGAGCATCCGTGTTTATTGCTAAATTATTCATAATAACAAGGAAAATGATGTCCATCAAAAAATGAATGGAAAATAAAAATATGATACATATGAATTTAATTAAGTCATAAAATAATAAAATCATTAAATTTGCAGGAAAGTGGACAGAACTGGGAAGTATTATATTAAGTAAGTTATCTCAGACTAAGATAAAAATTGCCTGTTTTGGCTGTAAATATTTATGCATATGTATGTAAGTGGTAGTAAGTAAGGGTAGGTGACATGAAACTAGACAAGAGATCATGAAATTTCCTCTCTCATGCAAAGAGAGGTGTTGAAAAAGCAGGTTGGGGCTATAGGAGAAGGAAGCAGAGAATTAGGACACAGAAGTCATGAAAATGCAAAGAATGTTCTGGACTATTGTTGGAAGAGACTAAGGAGAGCCAGGTTGATTATAAATGGTGGGGAAGGTAGAGAATCAACAGAAACAAATTTTATTGGAAAATTACACATGAGCTCTAGTATCTGAACACAGATACTAATTAATAGCAAGCAAACACAAAGAAATAAATGTAAATATAGAAAGAATTCAGGAGTGTTTGTTCTTAACATAAATTTGTTTCTCAATTCCATTAACACAGTTCTCTTGGCAAAAAAAAATTGTTTATTTTTAGTTGAGTGAAACATTTCAAATGCTTGAACAGTGTTCATCTTCTGATCAGAATGTGTCATTACTGACATTCTCCAAATTCCTATGCACACTGAACCCCACAAGGTTGTGCAGTTCTTGTTCTATTAATGTCCTGAGGTCACAGACCACACAGTAGTGAGCAATGGGGAGCTTCTTGGCCAGAGAATGCACCCGTCTCTGTTTCCATGCTGATGGGCCCTATGCACTTTCTGGATTTGAGTCTAATTACTTTAGCATTCTTATAATGGCCTAGATTGCAACATGAATTCAGCAAATTCTTGCAGCTCCCTTGAGAGGCCTGTGACAAAGCCACTGTAATAGATTGACTCATTTTCCACTCTGCCGACTGATTGTGATATGTTATGGAAGCTGATGTGGAGACAGCATGTCAGGTGGGGCTGAATCATGATTTTTTTCTTTTAAAAGATTTTTAAAGATTATCTGTCTCCTTTGCACATACCTCCTTTACTTCCCTTAGGCCATTCTAGTAACTGACAGCATGCTGTAGTTTAAAGCACTTTTTCATAGCATCAGACAACTGTGTTTCAGACTTGACTCCCCATCTCTATATAAAGGACTTCTAATCAAACACTGAGCTTGTTTTCTCATCTATTAATGGGAGATAAAAATATCCTTCTCACAGAGCTGCTGTAAAATTAAGTGAAAAGTAGCTGGTGATACATCGTTTGAAGAATTGAGGGATGATTGCTGATACTGCATTTGTTTTCCCAACAAGTAAGAGACAAGTCACCTGCTAGTACCTAAGAGTGTGAAGTCTGGCTAGACCATAAAGGACTGCATCCTGTCTCAATTGCATAGTGGCTGTTCATTCTGGCTTTTGGTAAGACATTCTCCAGGACTGCCCCTCATTCCATTCATCTAAAAATGGGTATAACAATGATCCTGTGAGCTGTAAGTGTTGTGAGACTTAAAGGAGTTCATAATTATCTAACACCTTAAAGTGTGCATATGCAGTGTTTGTTAAAAAAGCTACTGATTGAATGAGTACAGAAGCTGCTGGCCTTTCCTCAGATGGTTCAAGTTAAGCTCAAACTTCTGAACTTGACAACGAAGAGTAGCATGTTCCTATAGGCTGTTGTGAGTGCACCTGAAGTTTGCAGTCGCCTGAGAGGAGACGACCAGATCCTGCCAGACACTTTCAATCTTTGGAGGCAAAGCGATTCTATTGTCTGTGTGTGACCTTCCCCCAAAGACATTTCCAGGCAGCTCCAGCAGCACAGCCATCTATCTCCCAGGGCTCCAGTGACCTCATGAGTGCTTGGTCTACCCAGAGCATCGTGTCTTCACTATGGGCCAGCAAATACTGACTCTGCGTGCTCTCTAGAATTCAGATATCCAGATCAGAGAAACATTTCTGTCTCAATCACTCAAGCAGGACAGCAACATTGCTTTCCCTGACTCCTGGGTCTTGGACCACGGGTCGCTATGTTTTCCAGCAGTTCTTAAGCATGTCTGACTGAACTCACTGTGCCCCATCCCTGAACACCTCTCTGTAAAGTTCTACTTTCTATATCTACTCATAGTACTTGCCAAGTGTTATCAGTATGACCTTGTGTGAGATAGAAGCTGCCCTCAGTGAGGTTCTGTTGGTTCACGGCAAGAAGAATCCTGCCGGTCAAATAGTCAAGTTCGTTCACCTTTTTCAACTTGTCAGAATGGAAAAGGTCAAGACCAAAAGCAACAGAGAATGCTTGTGAAGTTGTGGAGAAAAAGGGACACTTATTCCCTGCTGGTGGGAGTGTAAACTGGTAAAACCTCTTTGGAGATCAGCGTGAAGGCTCCTCAGAAAAGTAAAAATGGAACTGCCATATGACCTTAGCTATACCACTTCTAACAATATTCCCAAAAGTCTCTACATTTTATTACAAAGACACTTATTCATCTGTGTTCATTGTAGCTCCACAAAAATGGAATCAGTCAACATACCCATCAACAAAGGAATGAATAATGAAAATGTGGTGATATATATATATGTATATATATATACACACACACACATACACACAGAATGGGATATCATTCAGCCATCAGAAAAGATGAGTTATGAAATTTGCAGATAAATGGATGGAACTGGATAATTTAATATTGAGTGAGGTATGTCAGACACAAAAAGTTATATGCATTTGCTAGCACTGATATCCTTCTCAATGTATTTGGATTAGAATTTTGCAAGAGCCAGAAAATTTGAAAGAGACCAATGAGTGGGAAGGAGGGAGGGAATGGCTGGGTAAATCCTTTCAAAGGGAGAGTGTTCTCTTTTGTGCCCCTACAACAACATGCACATGCATCTATCACAGTAATCATTGTGTCATATGTTCTGTGTGGTTGACTGTGTTCTGCTTTAGAATATTAATGTCTAAGCAGCAAGGGCAATTTAAAAAAATAATGCTTCTCTTCACCACTATGTCTGGCATCAAGGAGCTGCTAATACACTTATGTTAAAAACATACATGAAATAGCAATGCTATAATTAGTTCCTAGGACATCGGGGCAAAGAAGTGCAATCTTGGTCTCCATATCCTTTCACACATGCCATTTCTTCAGAGAAATGCTTTCTCTAGATTGGACAAACATGTAGGATTACAATCTTATCATTACCCAGGCATTTCCCTGTAGGGTCTCCTCAGAAACTTACACTTCCTTATTTATTATTATATTTTTAATTTTTAAAAAAATTTAAAATTAAAAAATACATGAAAACAGTGAATTTGTGATATTTTTCACACCTTAATCACCAGTCCTATCACCCTTCCTTTTCCCATTACAACCTCCTTCTTCCCTGCTACCCCCTTTCTATTTTCAAGTCTTTTCATATATTTGGTCTATTGAGTTTCTTTTTAAAAATTAAATTTATTCTTTGGCCATTTTATAAATGTCTTAATGGATTCCTATTGCAAGTTTCTCCCCCCTCTCTTATCCCCGCACACCCCTTACATCCTTTTCTTTCCTATGGGCTCCCCTGTGGCGTTAATGTCATTTTGTTCAGTCTTTGTTTTATGACTCACTGAATTTAATCAGGATCATGAAGTGTGCATGTGGATGTGGAGCTATGCTTGGGCATGGAAGACTTAGTAATGACAACCCTACTGAAGACAATGGTTCACCCTCTCCCAACATCCACCCACAGCAGGTAGTTATAGAGGAAAAGGGAGACTCCCAGAAGCCACTACCATTTCCATGACTGAATGTTGACTGGCCCAGGGCAGGCAATTTCAGCTGTGTAAGATCACGATTATAATGGCTGTGTTGTGCCTCTCAGAGCATGCTTTGCACACCTCCTCCCCATCATCTGGCTTCTGTGTTCTTTCTATTCTATGTTCTGTAGTGCTACCTGAGTGATGGAGAAGGTGATGTAGATGTCCTGAATAGGGCTAAGCATTCAGCATCACTTATTCTCAGCACCTTGAGCAGTCTGGAGTTTCTGCACTCACTTCTGTTTAACAAAGAAGCTTCTCTGATCAAGCCTGAGAGAAGCACTTGACTTGAATATAAGTACAGCTGTTTAGAAATCAGCTTGATACCACGTTGCATTATGAAAACAGTAGTTAGATCCCTCCTAAGGCCTATGATTGCCCCATTTTTTGATCAGGTTTATAGTGTTAGGCATGAGTTTCCTCCTGTAGCACTCTGCAGGCTTGACTCAAATCAGAAAATAGTTGGTTATTCCCATTACATTCGTGCCACTATTGCACAAGTGAGCACTTCTTGTCTGGAAGCATGCAAAGTCTACCACTGGGTAAGGTTGTCGATGACTGCCCCTCCATTTATCTGCAAATTGTCTTCTAATAGTCTGAAAGCTATCTAGCAGGGAAATGTTTTCAGTTTAGCTGGTTGATTTCTTTTGTCTTATTCCAATATGTGTTCTTCACCTTTACCGGGTGCTAACCACTAGTTGGTCAGTGTATTATCATAGTCGACAATATCTTTAATTTCCATAGGAAAACAGAAAAGATATTATTATTGTGATTCCATATTTGATCTATAATTTAAGAATATATGGTTGAATCTCTCGATGACTTCTTTCCTCAGTGGTACTCAGTGGGAAAGCAAGAAAGGAGCTCTGTGAATGTGTCTAATCTTTCACTCTACTCAGGACTCATTCCTTCCGGAAATCACACTTTCTAGAGATCTTTCCTTTCACTCTCTACCCATAGAAGTGTTGTTCCTGTCCACAGTGGAAAAATTTTGGTCACTGAATCCAACATTCCACACCAAAATCTCATCTGATTTAAGAAAAGAAAGATTTCTCTGGTAGGCTTTCTTTTTTTTTTAAGGCATAGTAATGTTTTTACATTTCAACTATAATGTCTTTCAGAAACACTTCAGGGTTTGTGTGTGTGTGTGTGTGTGTGTGTGTGTGTGTGTACTAGAAGGCAGAAAATGTGCCTGTGGATGTCTAAGGGTGACTTCAGGGATCATCCTGGATTGTTCTACCACTTCTTTTGCATTGTTCTGGGGTTTCTCAGGCTCTACCTTTCAGGGCCAAAATATTAGGCCATGGTCATTTTCAGCTAGCATTTTTACATGGAACCTGGGATCCGAGTTCAGGTCCATTTGTGCTTCACAATTGGGAGTGTAGACCTACCCTTTGCTTATCCATTGTGTTGTTGTATCACAGTAAGCACAGGGCTTTTCCTAAGGCTATTCATTCATTTTAAGGAAAATGAAAAAGAGGTCTCTAATCCCATGCTGAGAATGGCAATATCTGCACAGTCGACACCATTGTGTACAACGTCCTTTGCTCTCTGTCCAGGCTGCAAGAGGACTTGGCTGTCAGTTTAGTAATGGGAGTTTCTGTTGTCCTAAAAAGATATTTTTTTATATTTATTGAGGAATAAATTACTCATTATGGGAGGATGAAATTATTTCATTCTTTTCCAAGGAGATGTGGTTAAGGAAAATGTGATATTGTTCTGGTAGGATCATTCGTCTTCTTCCATCCTATGCTGCTTATGGTCAGAGATGGTTTAGGTAATTCATACAATCATGTTTTAATAATCTGTCATTATATTCTGTGAAAAATGTGATATGAAGAATCTCAGTTTTGACTAAAGTCTGTTTAAGAATACAGCATATTTTACCTTTTTTTTTATTCTTCCATCTAAACAAACTTGGGTTTCATTGTCTTAAAGAGAAATGCATGGAACTGAATGTATTAGTAGGCTTGAGATTCTGGATTTTTACTCTATAACAAGTTCTTATAAAAACTGAATTTGTAGCACAGAAAAGAACTACTTCTGAAAAACTGAATTTGTAGCACAGAAAAGAACTACTTCTGTATTTGAACACCTCTGAAAGGGAGTTACAGAGACACTGATAGGTTCACATATGATGGGTGCTCATGTCTTTTCTCTCCTGGGCCTCTCAAAGGACTGTGTCACAAGCATCCCACCAGTAAAAGACACCCACCTTGGCTACTTCCCTGGGAAAGACTTAGCTGCACCTCACTTCAGGCCACCGTGATGGGAACACAGAGAAAAATTAATTTTACTTAAAGAATCTGTAATGGAGTGAAGACATTCCTGGCATATGATTTATAGTGGGAAAATGATGAGCTATATAACCAAATACCAATTCTGAATTCTATGAGTTGGGTATGTTTGGGGGAAAGAATTTCTCTCCATTATTTTTATTCTTTTAAGACTTTGCATATGAATTTGTGTCATTTCCACCTCTTATTACCAGTCTCCAACTTTCTCCCATGACAAGCTTTCTATCCATGTCCCAGCCTCCTTCCTGTTCTGTGCTCTTCTCTATGGGAAGCTCACTAAGCCCCATTTGAGTTATTGTTAATATCTGGGCGCTTGCTGGATCTAGGACAATATGTCAGTGAACATATCACTGTGGAGACCAGTTCCCCTTCTTGGGAAGGACTTTCTTACCCTCTTTAAACTCCTTGTTCTCACCCTCTAATTGGAAACAAACTGACCTTAAGGGATTGTTCTAGAAGAAGATGTCCTTTAGCTCCTTCTTTCCAAGGACCAGTAGGGGTTATTGAGGGCTACCGATTATTACATCATTGCTTCTATTTGTAAAGTGACAATCATGCTGACATGACAGCTTGATAAAGGCTCGTTTGATTCCATGTAAACCTCTCAATGCTGTACTGCTTCTCCGCTCAGTCCACACTTAATATTCTCTTTGGATTTCTAAAGATATTAATACAGTTTTCATTTGAAAATAAAATTTTATTAGAATACAACTGCTCCCATTTTTTGGTATTTGACATTTTTAAATTATATTAACAGAGAATTTATGTGTTTTCATCACCTGCTACCTACTCCCAGTCTCATCCCATCCCGCCCTACATGTTCTCCCCTCCAGCCAGTTTCTCTCACTCTCCCATATGCTCCCACTAGGTCCCTGCAGTAGCTGGTGCCTGAGCACCCACCAAGGAGTGTATGGTCCACTGGTGGGTAAATTATAGAAGCTCGTCTTCTCTCTTGCCCAGCAACATACACATATAAGGTAACATTTTATCGCATGGAATCTTGCCAGCTCTGTGAACCTTAATGTTGATAGGCTGGCTACTGTGACACGCTGCAGGAAGTAAACATCATTGCATTGAGTTCTTGGCTACAGCAGTCCTGGTGTGAACAGAGGCTACTGTCTGATGTTACCTATCCCTGTCATTTGATGCTTACAGTCTTATTGCTCCCTGTTCTACTAGGTTCCCTGAACCTTGGAATGGAGATAGTTTAAGAGTCCTGATTAGGGCCAAGCTATTCATAGTCACTTTGACTTTATATTTTAACCAGTTGTGGTTCTGTGCATTACACATCTTCCATTACCTTTCATTGCACAGGGATAATTATTGTTTGGGTAATGGGTGATTCTTTGATCTGCGGATATCAAGACATGTGATTAGATGGTAACTTACTATCAACTATCTTTGTTACCACTAAGAAGTTTGTTCCTTCCTAGGGTCTATGATTGTCCTATCCATGGGTATTTGTCTTGGTTTATAGTATGTGTTCCCTGCAGTAAAATAGGCCCCAATGCCAATCAGAAACCATACCCATACCTTACAAGTCACTACTGCACTACTGGACTCTTGACAGAGTCGTTATTGTTGTTTGAAGTATTCATTCTTGTTTGAGTGTGTTGCTTCTTCTACTCCCTCCTATCTGCTGTCATACCTTCTGGCTTTATGAGGTTAACAATCCTGGGAGATACGTCCCTTGCCATTCCAGCTTGATTTTTTACCATGTCCCGAGATCATCCTGTGTGGTATCTTACTTTTGGGTTTTGGAGGGTAACTAATGCTAAATACAGTTTTAGGGTGATAAGATCATTGTAGTTAATAATTTCTCAAACTTATCAAATTCAGTGTTTTGGTAAACATAAGTAATGTTGCTACTTCTTTAGGTTTCAGAAATTTATTCCTACCTAATTTTAATTTATTATATGTGCATTTCAAGTAAATTTATGAGAAATTCATTAAAAAGATGAAAATGTCAACACAGAATTTTAATTATTGTTCTTACTACATACTTGAAATGTCACAAAATATCAGGATTATATGAGCTAAACAAAGTGAGAGTATCTCTTGGGAATAGTCATTTCTAGTGTGAAGTCACATGTCCTTATTCCCATTTTGATTGTTCAGTAAATGCTAATGGATGTTGATATAATAACATTGTACAAACTGAATATTCTGTTTCTCTCCTCCAAGAGAATGCATGAAAAGTATGCCTTTAATGAGCCTGTCTTCTTTCAATTTATCAAGTTCCTGTTAAAATGCCTTTTCATTTTTGGAGAAATCACTTTAAACCAAACTGCCTCCATCCAGTGGTAAATGGTGCACCAAAAATGAGTCATGAGTATGCTTGGGGAAGGTGCTTAGCCTCAAGCTGATAGGAGACACTTCACAGAGGGAATCATTACAGGGTCTTTCCAGTGAACTAAACTTCTTCCATCAATCCTGGTCTTCAGTGCATATGTCATTATTACTATTCATTCTGCAATGAAAGGAAAAGTGCAGATATGTTGGAAAACAAATATTCATAGTTAATTTATAAAGAATAAAAAACCTAATTATTTGGGGAATCATTTTACATCTTAGAAATTAATTTAAATGGAGGCTCTGATGATCGATGGCAGAACATTTGTCTAGCATGATCAAGGTACTACAGCTATTCTCCACCACTGTGTGTGTGTGTGTGTGTGTGTGTGTGTGTGTATGTGTACATATGCTTTCATAGTTCTTTTACATAGATGTACAGTTATATTTCTGCAAAGAAAATGAGAATACAAAACTCAAACAGTGCGAAGTATCCACTCTGGTAGTGAACAAATTAATAGGAACAAAATAAAATAAGACCAGTGTAATTTTAGGAGATTATAATGTTGAATCCTTCTATCAAATCATATAGCTTTAATAATTCATTTTACCTTAATTAATTATTAATACAGGAATATATTCTGCTAAAATCTTTGCTTAGAATTAATTAATTGTTTTAAAAAGTTGGTTATAAAACACATTGGTATTTGATATATTGGTTTTTGTCATATTTTGTTATTTTTATTGCTACAGAAATTTTTCCTTTTGGTGGCAGATATGTCAAACTAGAACATAGTAGCTTGCAAAGAACAAGAAACAATGAATTATCAGAGTTAAGAGCTTATGAGACTGTTTGTAAGTTCAAATCTGTAAGAAAGTCCAAAACAAAGGTGTTTTAAATAGTATGGAATTTTCTGATTACAAAAATAAAGCAATATAAAGCAGGAAAGTGGATACATACCTGTAATCCAAGTTGAGATAACTAGTGTATCATGAGATCTAGGCTAGCCCAGACTACTTAGGGAGAGTCTATCTTAAAAAGAAACCAATATAGCCTCGAAACCAAAATCAAATAAAATTCCAGACACTCATGAATATGTATTTTCTTACTATTCTGGAAAACTTGAGAGTCTGGGTAAGTTTGACTCCATAGTTTTTTTTTTTTTTTTCCCTTTATAGAACATGAAGAAAGCTTATCAGAAAAAAAAGTATTTTCTTGATGTCATGAGCAAATTATGCTGAAATGTAGATAGGCATGTTTGTGTTTTCCTCTAATGTGAGAATTTACTGAATAACTATGAATTCACAAGCTACATTGCTTTTATTGAATAGAGTTTGTTAAGTACTTCAGTTTCCCCTTATTAATAGAAGCAAATGTTATTTTTTCCAAATTTAACTACTAATATTAACACTTATATCATACATTACAAATCATACAGTGTATCTATTTGTTTTCTACCTATATATCTCATCTGCCATTTTTCTGTCATCTATTACCTGTCATTCTGTTATGTATCTGTCATCCATCATTTATCTATCTATGCATCTATGCTATAGTAAGGCTGTGACAGGGTTAGAGAGATTGAAGTAGAGTTCAAGATGTTTCAGAGAGTCCTTACTGAAAAGCAGAGACAGAAGGCTAAATAAAGATAGGGAGTCACTACAGGTGGTGAGAAAAGACATGAATGATTTAAGTTGCAGTCACTGGTCTGACAGTCATGTCCAGGTGCAGAGTCAAATAAGCTGAGCCAGGTGAGCCTTCAAGTGTCACTGTCCAGGCGAGACATGAAACTACTAAGCTTCTATAAGACCATCAAAGATCTAGAAGTCAAGGGCAGGAATGGATCCAGTAGAAGGAATGGATAGAAAAGACAGTAATCCATTTAAGCCATATTGACAATAAGGGCAGGGTTGGGCTGACATCCTTATTACTGCGGTTGTGGTGGTATGTGTCTTGAGGAAGACAGTGAACAAATTATTAGCCCAAGTTAGGGTCAGAGTCTCAGCCTAGCAGCGCGCTAACAAGCCAGGTTCCAATTAAAGAAGTCATAGTGAAAAGCAGAAATGTAGCCACATTAGAAGATCAAAGAGGTCCAAAGATCACTCCCAGCCCATCTTTGGGGTCCTTGAATGAGGTTAATGTTTAAGTAGAAGGGAGCAGGGAGGTATGGCTAAGCAGTCCCTGTCTGGATGCTGTCCAGCTCATCATTAACTCATCGCTTTCTTGTTCCAGTCTTTCCTGCAAGATTGTCTGACAAGTTATAAATCTTTTTTTCAGGAGACAATCTTTTTCTCCTCTAGTTGTCTGGAGGACTTCTACCTATTTCCCAGCATGAGATTCAGTGGGAGTGGGGGAAGGGATTCCACTTTCTTAGTTCTCATTGTTTTCCCATTGATAGTGAAAAGGAGGAGTATCAGTGCTTTCTTTTCCCATATAATCCTTCCTATCAGGATAGTTACCAGATAATAGGTTGGTGGGGAGGGCTCTCACTGCTATGTCACAGCCCTCCTGTTCTCTTCATGAGATCCTGGAGAGGCCCTTACACCTTGTTAGATGTATCCAATTAATTCTGAGAAATGGTTTCCTCTATACCTTTATAATGTGTTCATAAGATGCTATTAACCTAGCAAATTTAAAAGATGGTACTCTTGTAACTTTGATAAGTAAGTTGCTGGCAGTCAGATTCTTGAAACTCTGTTATGTGCCCACCAAGATGTAGAGTCATCTTGGCTCATATTTGCTGCCAAAATGGAGTCGGAAACCCCTTGGAAATAGTCTTTCAGACTAAGGCACAATATGAAAAACCACTGCTTGATGCCACATGGAATGACTTAGAACAAGACAATCTCAACACTCCACAAAGATTCACACATTAATATCCATCAGATTAGTGTGTAGTTTGGCTTCTGCTTATGGCCCTGAGGGAGTAAATAGAAAGTAGATAACTAATGCTGGGAGGGGCAGCCAGCAGATGAGATTGAGAAATAGAGCTAGATATCAGGTAAACTTAGACCAAGGCCTTAAGGGTAGGTTTCCAAAGGATGACATGAAAGGAAATAAGTAATAGCAAATAAGTACGCCTGAAGAGTGTGTGATTTTATGCCTCCATAATATACATAGTTTTATAATATTAAATGACTTGTGTTTGACAGCAAGATCTGGCAGACATTTTGAGACAAGTGACTTATATACTTTACAGTCATTGGGTCATGAATACACAATTCTAACCGAATTAGCAACAGTCAGAATTTTGTTGCACACAATAATGAGGATTTCATGTCATGTGAAAGATTGTCCACCATTTTCCAGGATTGCACCATTTGCTTAATGTTAAACATTCACTATTAGCTTCTAAATATTCCTCTTACTAAAAAATCCTGGGGCCAGTAAAAGGACTCAGCATGAAAATGTGATTGCCTGGTGACCTGAATTTCATCCCCAGAACCCATATAAAGTGGAAAGAGAACCCACTCCACAAACTTGTCCTCTGAATATGTGCTGTATGGCATGCATGCCCTGCATCATGTGCACATGTACATCTGTAGTAATATATTTTTTAATTCTGAAGAAAACTACCATAGCTGCGGGAAAAATGCAAAAATGCTTCTGATAAATCTATAGTTTATAAAAGAAGGTTTTTCTTTTTACAATTAAGGACAAAAGGGAATTAGATCAATATGACAAAGCTATACAGACTTTGTTTTTACTTCTTTTGTGTGCAAGTGTGTGTGCTTATGTATTGTGTGTCCGTGCATCAGAGAGCACTGTGATTTTAGAAATCATCTTGGATTGTTCTACTTCCTTTCTACTTTTGCTCTGGAATTTCCCAGGCTTCTCCTTCCAGGACAGGAAATGCGGGCTGCTGCCATATCTGAGTAACATTTTTGTCTAGGATGGAGTGATCTGAACACCAATCCTTCTGCTTATGAGTTAGAGTTTTAACCTCTGAGCCATCTCTCCAGCCCCCAGAGTACAATTTTAATGTCAGTACCACACTTAGTAAAATGTTAGTGCTTTCTACCTTGAAGGGAAACCAAGAGGTTCTTAATTATCACTGATCATCAATGGATACAAAAAATATCTTATACAGGAAATAAAAAGTTCCAGAGAATGTAAAGCAAGAATTCTGACTACATGAAAGGCAAAACTTTCCATTCTTTAAAATAGTCTTTGAATAGAGTGAATATCTTGTCCAATAATAAAGACATTTATAGCCAGTATAACTAAAATGGCTCAAAACTCACAAAAATCACTAGGGAAAATTTCTTTTGAGAATATTTTCTTTTTTTTTTTTTTTTATTTCAGCTCATACAAACTTATTAGGTACACCAGTTCCCTCCCTCCCTCCTCCTCCCCCCGTACCCCCTGCTCCCCCTCCCCACCCCTCTCCCTCCCCATCCCCCAGTGCCTCCCACCCCAATTCCCAGAGAGTCCTTTCTTGTGCATGACTGATTTTCCTCTGGGCCCTCCTCTCCGATGACGTACAAGGACCCAGTGGCCTTTGCCGAACCCTTTCCCGTGTTCCCCTTAGGCATAGGAACACTGCTGTGGCTGCCAATTCTTTGCCTCCAAGGATCTTGGTGCCTTTAGCAGATGCTAGACTTTGTGAGGTCAACAGTGTGTTGGACAATGCGCAGGGCATGCAAAGTCCAATTATGATTGCTTCAGCCCTAACTAGTATAGAGTATCTTACATATCATTGCTCCTCCCATCCTTATGCTCTTACACTCTTACCGCCCCCTCTTCCGCAAATTTCCCTGAGCTTCAAGATGGGGAGAGACTAAGCTGGCCTAGTTCTAGGTGGTTGATATAGAGTCTCTGAAGTTCTGGATTGTGGTTTGTTGATTTTCTTTTGCAGTTTTGCTGCTCCTGCAATGCCCTTCACTCCATCCTGGTGGGCATTGTATGTTACCCCCTGGCCAGAGACAAAAAGCTGTTAGAGTCTTGTGATAAAAGCACATTCAAAGGTAGATGTAATAAAAGTGGGAAACCACAGTGAGGGAGGGGTCTATCACCCATTTGCAAAATTGTTACTTTTTATCTGCCAGACTATATGCCCTCCTCTTCTGGTGAGATCACTCCCCCTCAGTAGTAAATGATCAGGAACAAAAGTCTGTGAACTTAATCAGATGTCTCATTACTTACTTGGGTCCTTGGTGGAGGCCTATTTTCCCTGCTGTAACATGGTCCCTTCTCTCCTTCTTTCTGGTGTGGCCCTCCTACCCCATCCCTCCTGTTCATAATCCTTGGAATTCCTGTCTCTAGGTGGGCTGGGTGGGTTTGGTACTAGGAGCCACTTATTAGGGAGTACATACGGCGCTTAATTTTCTGGGTCTGGGATACTTCACTTAATACAATTGTTTCTAATGACATCCATTTCCCGGCAAATTCCAGTAATTCATCATTTTTGATGGCTGAGTAGTACTCCATTGTATAGATGTACCACAGTTTCCTTATCCACTCGTCAACTGTTGGACATTTGGGCTGATTCCATGTCTTTGCTATTGTAAACAGTGCTGCTATGAACATGGTCGTGCTTGTGCTATCGAGGTGAACCTCTGCTGTATGGCGGGGGGGGGGTTATTCCCAAAAGTGAAATAGCAGGGTCATATGGCATTTCAATCTTTAATTTCTTTAAGAATCTGCAGACGGCTCGCCAGAGTGACTGTATGAGCCTGCATTCCCACCAGCAATGTAGAAGAGTTCCCCTCTCTCCACATCCTCTCCAGCATTTGGTGTTGTTTGTATTGTGGACAAAATCTACTTAACTGTTGGAAAAGGCAAAGATGTGAATGAGAGTTTGCTAATTCAAAGATATACATTTCTCCATCACACAGACAAAGCGTTTTCCCAACCCGGCCAAGGAAGCACTCAACCAGATCCCATTAAGATTCTTTTCAGCATTTCCCTACAAGCTTTTCATTGCCAAAATTGCAAAGGGACCCACCCTGCCGGAGTGGAGCAGGTATATAACTGAAGTTTTAAATTGGGGAAAAGTTACACGATGTAACACAGGTAAGTCAGGAGGAACACAGAAATGGAAGCAGTGATCAAGGGAAGACGGAGCAGCTGAGTTCAAACACATGGCCAGGGTATGTTGAACCAACCTTGTGTGCCGGGGATGAAGCCTACTTGGTCCCCATGAATGATCTTTTTAATATGTTTTTGAATCCGATTTGCCAAGACTTTGTTGAGAATCTTTGCGTCTGTGTTCATCAGGGAGATCGGCTTATAGTTTTCTTTTTTAAGTGAATCTTTATTAGGTTTTGGGATTAAAACGATATTAGCTTCATAGAAGGAATTTGGTAGTGTTCCTTCCTTTGCTATTTGATGGAACAGTTTAAGGAGTATTGGTGTTATTAACTCCTTAAATGTCTGGTAGAACTCTGTGCTGAATCCATCTGGTCCAGGACATTTTTTGGTGGGAAGATTCGAGATTACTTCCTCAATTTCCTTATATGTTATAGGACTATTTAAATAATTCACAACTTCCTGATTCAATTTAGGTAAGTTGTGTTTACTTAGAAATTCATCCATCTCTTTTGTGTTGTCAAACTTCACAGAGTATAAGTTTTTGAAATATGATGTTATAATTCTCTGGATTTCTTGGGTATCAGTAGTGATAACTCCATGTTCATTTCTAGTTTTGTTAATTTGGGTTTTCTCTCTCTTGCTTTTGGTTAGTTTCGCTAGGGGTGTATCAATCTTATTGATTTTTTCAAAGAACCAGCTTTTTGACTGGTTGATTTTTTCTATCGTTTTCTTAATCTCGATTTCAGATATTTCTCCCCTTATTTTGCTAATCTCCTCTCTTCTACTACTTTTGGGATCAGATTGCTCTAGCTTCTCTAAAGCTTTAAGCTGCATTGTTAAGTTGTTTATTTCTGACGTTTCCATTTTTTTGACGTAGGCATTAAGAGCTATGAACTTACCTCTTAGAACAGCTTTCATTGTGTCCCAGAGATTTTGGTAAGTTGTATTTTCGTTATCATTCACTTTCAGGAAATCTTGAATTTCCTTTTTAATTTCTTCCTGAATCCATGTCTCATTCAGCATCATAGTGTTAAATTTCCAGGAGTTAGTGTATTTTCTCTTGTTTGATGTGTTTTGGATGTCCAGCTTTAGGCCGTGATGGTCTGATAGGGCACAGGTTAGAATTTCAACTTTCTTGTATATGTGTAGATTCATTTTGTGGCCCAATATGTGATCTATTTTGGAGAAAGTTCCGTGTGCTGCTGAGAAAAATGTGTATTCTTTGGTGTGTGGGTGAAAAATTCGATAGAGATCTGTAAGGTCCATTTCTTTCAGGGTTTGATTAAGTTCCAAAGTGTCTCTGTTAAGCTTTTGACCTGTTGATCTATCCCATGATGACAGGGCGGTGTTGAAGTCCCCAAGAATTATCGTTTGGGGATTGATTTCTTGCTTTAGACGCTGTAGGGTTTTCTTAATGAATGTGGAGGGGCCCGTATTGGGTGCATATATGTTCAGGATTGTGAGGTCTTCCTGGTGAATTGTGCCTGTGACTAAAATGTAGTATCCATCCCTGTCTCTTATAATTTTCTTTGGTTTGAAATCCACTTTGTCTGATAGCATAATGGCTACCCCTGCCTGTTATCTGCTTCCATTAGCTTGTAGAATTGTTGACCAGCCTTTTATTTTTAGAGCGTGCCTATCTTTTGTGGTGAGATGGGTTTCCTGCAGGCAGCAGATTGATGGATTGTGATTTTTAATCCATGTTTGTAATCTGTGTCTCTTGATCGGTGAATTAATTCCATTAACATTTAGTGTTATAATGGAGAAACTATTGTTAATTCCAGACATTTATTATGTTTAGTAGCTTTTATAAGTATATTGCCTCTTTTTTAATGATGTTATACTTGCCTTCTGTTCTCCTGGATATGTCTGTTTTTTTCTTCACGCTTGAGTATCATTTCTAGCATTTTTTGAAGGCCTGGTTTGGTGGCCATGTATCCCTTAAAGTTGTCTTTGTGCTGGAAAATTTTTCTTTCTCCCTCGATCATGACTGATAGTTTTGCAGGGTAAATCAGCCTGGGTTGACATTTTTGCTCATTCAATACTTGAAGTATGTCTCTCCAAGCTCTTCTTGCTTTTACTGTTTCGACTGAGAAGTCATTTGTTATTTTAATAGGTTTACCTTTAAAAGTGACTTGTTTTTTCTCCCTTGAAGCTCTCAGCACCAGTTCTTTATCTTGAATGTGGAGTGTTTTAACTATTATTTGCCGCGGCGTGCTTCTATTTTGGTCGTATCTGTTTGGGGTGCGGAATGCCTCTTGTATATGGATGGGCCTCTCTTTTTTTAGATGAGGAAAGTTTTCCTTGATGATTGTTTGAAAAATTTCCTCAGGGGTGGTATTTTGAGATTCTTGCTCCGGTATTCCATGAATACGCATGTTAGGCTTCTTCAGGGTGTCCCATATCTCTTGGATATTTCTCTCAAGTATCTTTTTGGCTTTAACAACCTCTTCCATTGAGCTGGTTAGTACTCCCACTTTATCTTCAAGGTCTGAAATTCTGTTTTCTGCTTCATTAGTTCTGTTGGTAAGACTCTCTGTGGCGTTCTGGGTTGAAGATAACTTGTCTTTTAGCTCAGTTTTAAACTCTGCTTGAGTTTGTTTTAACTGCTCTATGCCACTTTTTGTTTCTTGCACTGTTTTTCTCAACTCCTCCAGATGTCTGTTGTGTTCCTCTTCAAAGCGATTGATTCGATTATTTAATTCCTCCCTGATTTCCTCTTTCATAGTATTGAACATGGTAATGATCATATTTTGAAAGTCTTTATCCTGGGTGGGGCTTTCTTGGCCTTTTTCCATGGGTTTGTTCTTGTTGGAGTCTAACATTATGGGATTAATTTCTTCAGTGGGAAATTTGTTTACTTGATTGTTGCTTCTCATGGATTTGCACTTTGACTTTGGCATTGTCATTTTAACTCTTAAGATCTCTCAATTTCACTAAACTGAATTATTTGGCCTGTGGTCCAGGTGGGCGGGGCGGGCGGAGACTTACCTAGGTCGTGGGGTGAGGCCCTGCTGGACCGCCCGTGCGTCCTGACGGTGGAGCCGGGCGGGGTGCAAAGGGGGGATGGGGGCGACCGCTTGGAGCTATTTAACCCGAGGGCAGCTGGGGCGGGGCTCGGACGCAGGGGGAGGTCCTCCTGGTCCCTGGGTCCCGCGCGCGGCTCCGGCTGGATGGTGGGAGGCGGAGCCGGGTCCCTGTGGGCCGACCTGGGGGTCCTGGTGGGCGGTGCGCACGGGGGGGGGTACTCACCAGCTAGGGCGCGGCGTGGACGCCCGGCTGGAGAATATTTTCTAATTAATACAAAGACAGGCAAACAGTTTGAATTGGTAATTTTTAAAAAAATTAAAACTTCACATACACAGTAAGCACATGCAGCAAGGAAGTTGCTATTTCTATAACTGTAATTGGTGAAGCAAAACTAAAAAGTCCAAGGAGATTGTAGAAACACAACAACGATTGGTAATATTTTAATAATTCAGACAATGCCATGATTATCAAGAACATAGGGCAGCAGGAGCTTTGGATAAAGTATTAATCTTAATATCACAGTCACTCATGACTACATCAGGCAATGATGGTATGCTAAGTAACCTGATTATATAATGGTTTCCTAATGTACATGTATCATAACATACTGCTAATAATGTCAATCAAATCTCAAAACAGCATAAGAAAAACATGAATAATAATAGGAAAACATCCAAGTTAATAAAGTACACATCAGATTCCCTCTCTCAAATAAATTTCTTAGTGAGTAAATAGGATCCAAAAGATTATGACATACCATTGGATTTAATGAGGGAAAATGCCCCAAATAGAATGCTCATTGACCACTGACTAGAAAAATGTAATAATTTTATATTGGCCATGTATTGACCAAAGCTGAGACATTGTTAAGAATAATTTAATCTGCTGTTGATTAATGCAGTGAAAATTATGGACTATCCATGGATTAGGTGACAGAGCATTGGATGATTAGGATTGTTTTATTATTTTCTCTCATTCTACTATTTCAAAGAAATATTTCATTTACACACTACTGTGTTAATGTAGAGAGGAGAAAAATGTTAATATACTTATGTTACATACTTAGTTTATATTTTTATTTTTCCATTATGCTATTTAGAATGAACAAATATTGGTCATATTAAATATATGAGATAATGACAAAGATTCCACTCTTAGAAGAACCATAAGTCTGTGTGTTCTATTCCACATTTTGGGTCTTATAAAGTGGCTCATTTCGATGCTTTATGAGACTGAAGGGTATTTGTGACTTTATAGTCTTTTCATAATCACCACCATTGAGTATTGTTAATTTGTGTTTTTACTATAGGCTGGTAAATAAAGATTGAAGAAAAATCTTCAAGATATTTTAACCTAGCCTACATGAAATTCTAGCTTCTTCCCAGCATGGAAACAAAATAACTGGTTCATCAGTGAGATTGAATAAGCTATTGAGTCTAGTGCATCAATAACCAGAATGCTTTTCAATGTGGGATGTCTAGAATTGCTGGGTACACAGTATATACAAACACACAACTGGACCAGTAGCAATGTAAGATAAGTCCTTAGATGAAAAAAATGAAGAAAAACAGAAATAAAAATAATCAATAGTCAATGTAAGAATTCTTGCCACCTGGGCTCCAGGGAGTGCACATGTGTGTATATGGATATGTTACTTGTGTGACACATGTATGCACAGGTGTGGAGGATAATGTTGATATTGGGACTCATCCTCCATTATTTCCATCTTATTGTTTCTAAACTCAGAGTTTGTCAATTGACCTAGTCTGACTAATCAGCTTGCTCTGGGGGTTTCCAGTTTCCACCTTTTGAGGCTGGGATTATAGGTGGGGCATCATTTTTGGCTGCCATTTTCCTGAGAGATGTAGGTATCCCAACTTTGATCACTTTGCTTGCATTGCAAGCACTTTGACCACTGAGCCACTTCTTCAGCTTGCTATGAAGAACTTTTCATATAAAATATCAAGTTAGTTCTAATGGATGTATATAATCTTGGATTCAATAAAGAGAAAACATACATTATGCTCATGAACACAAAATATTTACAAATATTGATCCTGTACCGATGGCAACTCTGCCACAGGCTAATAAAGAGTGAATGGAATAAAATTTTAGTCTTTCATTGAAATTAATAAATAAAAATAACTTCAGCTATTTGGGTACTAAAAATTCCATATCTGGAAAATTTGTCAGTCAGGAAGAAAAATGAAAATTTGAAAACATTCAGAAAAGCATAATAAAGAGAATATTGCACATAATATTTTATAATAAGAAAGTAACTTGCAATGTTAAATTACTATATTGAGAAAGAAGAGCTAGGTAATATTTATGTAATCAATTTTATTAAAAGAACAAATACAGGGCTGGAAGGATGGCTCATGGGTTAAGTCTCTGCCTCATGAGCAGAATGTCCTGAGTCCAGATCCCAGGTCCCAAGTTAAAAAAAAAAGAAAAGGTGAGTGCAGGCTCAGTTCTGGCCCTTGTGGACAGAGCCTGGGAAATCCCAGAGCAAAGGAAAATGGAGGTAAAAACACTCCAGGATGAATCCGGAAGTCACCCTTGTTCCTCCACAGGCATATGCAGTACCCTCTGATACACACACACACACACACACACACACACACACACACACACACACACATCTAGTTAAATAAATAAAAGTTATAAAAGAAGAAGAAAAGAGAAATAAATCTAGATCAAGAGAATAAAAACAAATGTCTCTAACAAAAGATAAAATATAATGAACTCCATCCAAAATGTCTTAGGTATTGTTCTATAAAAATAAGATCGATAATATATTTATTTGAAAGTGAAAAAGTGTAAAAATAGAGCAGTCTCATAACTGGGAATTAAAGTCTAAAACTCTGAAGTTTGAGGGCGAAGTCACTGAAAAGGAAAGAGTAGAAATGCCAAGAGTCAAAGCCCATAAAGGGAAGAATTCTTTCTTTTAAATTTATTTTATTTTTCTAGTTTTACAAGCATATTGAGTGCTCTTCCCACTTCCCTCCATCCATCCCCCTTTCCACCTATCTCTTTTACCATCCCTTTTTCAATCCATCCCACTCCCTATGGCCTTTCTATTATTTTTTTAAATTTTTCTACTTTTACAAGAACATGAGTACTTATCCTTGCTTCCCTCCATCGTTTCTCCTTCCCATCCCTCCATCAATTCCACCCTCCTGCCTGTCTACTTCCATGGATCCCAGGTTGCCCCTGGCTAGTCTATTCCTGTGGGAGTTCAGGTCTCTGTGGCACACCATGTTTCCTCTTCTTGGGCCACCCCACTAAAAGGGGCATTTTCCTTCTCTCATTCAGCTTTGAATTCTTGATAGAATGAAAGATATGTTATTACAAATCAATAGGGAAAGGACTAAACTTATGAAAATGAAAGAATAGAAGGAAGAAGAAACACAACACATCAGAAATAACTGCAGTGAAGATCTAAAAGTGATAGGAAAATCACATAATCTGCTCAAGAAAATGAAAATTGCTATTTTGAGGTTGGAATGGATTGTGCCATATGCCATGTAAAAATAACTATAAAGTAAAATATCGATTAACTGGGCCATATTCAAATTAAGACAGCATAATGGGAGAGAAAAGACGTGAAAATGGTTGGGAAATTTGTTTCCAACATATTTTACTGAAAAAGAACTATTATCTAAGGAATATCAAAAATATCATGTTTCTAGGAAAAAATCAATATAAAACTAGTTAAAGGATTTTAGTGAACACCATAAAAGTGAAAAAGATTAAAGTGTTGACTGATGTTTGAAAACAAGCTCCAATGCATTGCTTTCCAGGACATATAAGTTAAAACCTCATGCAGATATTACTAGATTACTGTGCCAGAAGATTACCAGATTAACAGTGGTCCAATAACAAGTATATGTGAAAACATAGAAGAAAGTTGGGTGTGGTGCTACATATTTGTTAATCTCAAGACTTGGGAGTTGGAGGTAGAAAGATTCAGAGATCAAGGCCAGCTTTGGATGTATGAGATTCTAGAAAATGACTTTAGTATTATTCAACTATTCTAAAGGTCTAAATGCATCATATGAAGTAGAAAATCAATTTGCATATTATCTTGATAGACTAGAATACTATTATTTCAGAAGACATATATAAAAATGGTTTCATAGTTAACAAGCCAAAGTAGGAAAATACAAATATCCATCAACAAAATGAAAAATAATTTTAATTCAACCATACAGTAGAGTTATGCAATAACATAAGGACTGAATCCCAACTACATGTGTCAAGATGAGTGAATCTCATAAATTATTGCAATTGTATTTCCCAATACATTACACTGTCCTAAGTTAATATATTTCAAAGTGGTCATCACTAAACAATGTTAAAAAGTGAAGCTATAGCATGAAGAAACAGATCTATAACTTTTAGGATAATGATTGTCATGAATATTGTGAAGGAAGGCTTTGAAAGCAATGTTAGAAATCTTTGATTCAAGCAGTGATTACAATGGGGGGAGTCTCAAATAGGTGTTTTCAGGATGCCTGCTTGCTTGTTAATAGAAGGATAAGAGAGTAGATGTTTTCCTCATCTGTATTTACATACACAATAGGAACATGACCTTGCATGTTCCTAGTAATAGAAAAATGCTGAAAAGACAAAAAGTTAGCAAACCTCAAAGGATTTCATGGGAATAACAAAATCCTTAAACATTCTTGATTGAAGCAAATCAAATAAATATAACTAAGGAGAAGATTTCCCAGGGAGCCATAGGGAAATGAATACATTGAGTCATTTCCAAAGCAATAATCTGACTTTGTCACTACTAGATGCTCTCTGGTTAGCAAACAGGGAGCCCAGCTGATCAAAGGTTTCTCTTCAGGTCACAAAAAGGTCTTCCATCCTCAATCCTATTCCAATTTCAAATTTTGAAACAATGTCAAGACTATTAAACTATGGAGGTTTGGAGCACTAAGAGCTGAGAATGAGATAAACAGCAGAAAGACTCAGGTGAGATAGGACAATTTGTACTCAATGAACTAGATCGTTTCCTGGAAATTCATAGTTAAGTTGCATAATTTACTCTCTACTGACGTGAAGTATATTGTGCTTCAGCAGGTTATGTCACATATGAAGGTCAAAGTCTGTGGAATCAGACAGACAATGGATTTGAAAACCTCCCTTCAGCATTAAGAAGATGCTGGCAAGAATCAATTACTTGACATTTAAATTTAACTTTTGTTTTGGATAGAGAAATAGCAATCACACATGTTAATGGGGTGCAGTGATATATTTGACGCACATATGCATCATTACACTTTTTCCTTTCTTATAAATCCTGCTTTATGTATATGCAACTCTTTAACTGTTTACTGAAAATCTGTATGGAAAATGGCTTCTATTTCTTGACCATGGTGAGTAATATGGAAATGAACACAAAGCAGCTATCTGCTCAAAAGTACTGATTTCATTTCCTTTACATAGATACTCAAATGGGATTGTTGAATTACATGGTAATTCTGTCTTAATATTTGGGGTGAACTTTCAAACCATTTTCCATATGGCTTCATCAAATTATCGCCTACCAACATATACATGGATTCCCTTTTCTATACATCCTATTGTCTTCTGTTAGTCAATAACTGTTCTAAATGGAGTCAGTGATAGTAAACTGTGATTTAACTTTGTACTATTGATTTTTTATATAAATATGTTTTTTGTGTGACTTCTTTTGAGAAATATCTATTCAGGTCATTTCCCCCATTTTTAAAATCTGAGTTGTTTTGTTGTTATTTTATTGTTTGAATTTTAACTTCTTTAATAGTCAAATTCTAATCTTCATTTTCTCGCTGGCTACTGAGGCAGCATGCATCCCTTGTGTATTAGGGTTCTCTGAGGAAACAGAATCTATAAAATGTAATATATATAGAACTCACAGTAAAAATAGTGTTCTTCAAGATAGCCGCCCACAGCAGCCTCCTTCCTGGCTGGAGTCTTCCAGAAAGCCCAAAGATCCAGTGAAGGCCTCAAGCCTTTGCTCCTCTGGAGGGTCGAAGACACTGGGCTCCGAGATCGGTGAAGAACAGCTGGACTCCGAGACCAGGCTCCAAAGGCAGCAGGAACAGCAACAACGAGGTGGAAAAAGGGAAGCTCCAAGTCAGCCAAGGACGGAGGCAGCAGCAGCAGCAGCAACCAAAAAGGCCCCGACGCTCCAAGGCGAAGAACATGCACGCAGAGTGGACTCCACAGCAAGTCGACACCGGATCAGGGAAGAGCAAGTCCCTCCTCCTTGCACCTCCTATTATGCGGTCCACCACTGGAAGGTACCACCCACTATGGGCTGGGTTCTCCACAGCAATCAGTCAAGTACCTGCAGGCTTGTTCAGGGGCCATTCTAACCCTTAACCTTCCACAGCTGCCTCCAAACAGTCTGCAATTGTCAAGTTGACATCGAAATGCAACCATAACACCATGAGACTGCCACTAGGCTTAAATGGTGTAGTGGTTGCAGCAGTCACAAAGCACAGGATTTGATACTTGGTATGCACTCAGGTGTGAAAATAATAATACAGCAATAAACATTCCATTTAATTTTATGTTCTAAAGGATAAAGAAAGTGTCAGTTCAACACTGCTAGTTAGGGCCTGGAAGGATGACTCAGGGGTTAGGGCTCTGCCTTGCAAGCAGGACAACAGTTTGAATCCTGGATCCCATGTAAAAACGCCAGGCAGGAATGGCAGTGACCTGCATTTTGCCTCTGGAAAGTGGAGGTAGAAGCAATCCAGGATGACTCCTGTAGTCACCCTGAGGCCTCTGCAGTGTACACACACCTGACTACTAATTAAATAACTTCAAGATAGACTTATCAGTTAGTATGAAGAGCTTTTGGCTTGAGAGGAAACTGGGTATTAGAAAATAGAACCAGAGAGATAACTTTCTATCCCAAGGGAGAAAACTAGCTGCACATTGAGGAATGAGACTGTCAGACCCAAAATTCTGTACTTAAGCTTTGTGTCATCTCCGGACATGATGGTGTGCATTGTATCATCGATGATGTAATACAACAAAAATCAAGAAATACATTTAGGAATAAAGAACTAGCTAAATCACTCTAGGGTGTGTATGTGGAAGATGGAATAGTGCTCTGTCTATCTGTCGTCTTCTCAGTAAGTCAGTGACATTGATGACAAGAAAGTTAGAGATACGTTAGATTAAAAACAAAGAGGTAACTCAAGGTTTTCATAGCTTAGCTGCAATGTACGCTTGTGTCTATGTAAACCAATTGCAATGGGATAATTGGGAAAATAGAATATAGATGGATTATTAGATGATAAAAAAACCATTGATAAGGAGATGTGGGTGTTAAGTAACACACCCTTATGTGAAGTTTCTGCAAGGTTTTACACTAGCTTATAGTCAATACTAAGAAAATAATTATTTAATAATCATAGAAATACATATCTTTTCTTCTTATTTTTCTGACGTTCCAGGCATTCCACAGTATATATAGTGGCTTGAGATTTGCTTTTAAGATATATGCTGTAAATGATAAAATCCAAGACAAATGACATTTTAAAGGATGGGACAAATGACTTCTTTGGGAATTTGCTCATGTCCTATACTTATCTAAAGCAAATACTCAGTTTTAGTAAGTGGAAGGCATGTATGTACTTCTTCAGACTGACTGAGCATACGCAGCACTTGAGTGCTTTGTTTCTGTCAGGCATTTGGTTCAGTTCTCTACATCACTGGGTGTTGTCACGAACTCACGTAAACAGCACAGAAAGAAATAGGCAGCATTCTTTCCACTTCTTAATGAAATTATGATTTTACCAAGATTTCTCTAGAGAACATATTTAGTCTGGCATTTCAATAATTAAATAAATTTAAATGGCCCTGTGGATTGTTTTTATGCAAGTGTTTTTCGTGAAGTGATTATTGGGAGGTTGTACCATGTATAACTTGTCATGATTCTTGAAAATATTTCCTTTAAAAAATCACAAAGTGACCTCATATTTATGATACAAATCATATCTACAATTCACTCTCCCTGAAACCATTAGTTTCCATGATTTTTAAATGTAGCATTTCTAAACTTTTCATGTATTTCTTGCAATTTTGAAATCTGTTCTATAACATGGGTGGTAAACACTCATCAACTTGCCATCAAATTAAAGCCCAGGTTAACTTAGAATTTCAGCATAGAATACTGTCATTTAAGCTTTCTCCATAGCAGGACATGTTGATCATTCGAAACTCAGAGGCCCTCAAAATGCATAATGGATTTTTGATATCTATAGACTTTGATGATATTGAATTGATGTAGATCTGAGAAATACCATAAAATAATCTTCCAGGAACGTTCTGTTTGCCAATATTCTGAGAAGTCCTCAGTTTGCAATGACTAATTTAAAAAATGACCTTGGACTTTCACTTTTCCTGATGAAGTGTCATATAATGGAAACTTTAAGCTGCCAAGAGCTTGTGAGTAGATAGATTGTCATTTCAAATGAGGGCACCAAAGATGGAATTAAAGTAGATGAAATGAGAGTTGGATTTGAGAGCCCTTTAAGGCCATTTGTAAATTGCTTAATCAGATAATGCAGTGTCTCTGTTTTCTCTGATCCTCTTTCCAGTTTAAATATCATGTGCTCCAGCATCTTATTGTTACACACATGACATTTATGTAAAAATGAAATTATCATTTGTTTTAAAATTTGATTAGTCTTCTGCATATAAACATGAGCTCTGTGGTGTGGAATTGTCTGTTTCCTGATTATCCCACATCTCTAAGGTAGAGACAGTCTGAAGCTGGGGAAGTAGCTCAGTGGATTCAGAGCTTGTCCATACTAGGATGAACACCAGAGTTGAGACCTCTAGAACCCATATATAACCCAACTAGGACAAAAATAGGAAACTCTCAGCTGCTTGGGCTAGCTGATCAGTGAGCTCTGGATTCAGTTGAAAGACACTTCTGAGATAAATAAAAATAGCAAACAAGGGAAGCATCTCATGTCGACCTTGGCCTCCCTATACAAATGTGCATATCTGCATGTACACATACACATACACCTGCACCCACGCACAAGCAAATGCACACATGTATACACACACCCACTCATGGAATAAAAAAAGATAATACCCTTGACCTCATTAGACATAGATCTGTATCTTGAATGACAAATATATACTTGAATTATGACATTATTAAATGTAATACATTACTTACATTTGCTCCTCTAGATAACTTATGTCAGATTAGGGAGAGCTCAAAAGTTTTCTTATGATGTAGCCCGAATGTGTCTCAGTTCTAACAAGGCTGTCACCATAATGATTATTTTCCAAAGTCTTACTAATTTCCTTTAATGATATGCCGAATGTCTGTTTTCCTGTAATGGTTACTCTTAACTATTGCTGTGAGAGAGCATCCAAAGTCAAACAACCTAAGGGAGAAAAGGAGATTTATTCACCTTAGTGTTCCATAGGGAAGATACAGTCTATTATAGCGGAGGCAGCATGGCTGGCTGGCTGAAGCTGGAGGCAAGCTAAGTCATCACAGATATCCACAAGGCTGGAGTATTCCCAGAGAGTCTCTTTTCTTCCTCCGTCTTCTGTTCTGTGGTTCCTTTTATTTGGTCCACTACTGGGTGGTTCCTATGAGATCTACGGAGGTCTGGTCTTTGTGTTATAATATATTGATCTGGATAATCTCCTTAGGTGGTCTCGGTTGATCTTAGTTAATGCCAGGTGTGTCAAGTTGACACCTAGGATTAACTGTCACAATTCCTCTTTAAGAAAAATTTGCAAGACTGAAGAGGTGACTCAGACAATAAGAACAATTACTGTTGAGAGGGGAATGAGGTACCTATTAACTTTATATGAGTGGAAGAAATAAAAAAAAAGAACAATTGTTGTTGAATCATAAGGACCAGAGTTCAAATCTCCAGAACTCATATAATAAACCAAGCACTGCACTTGTAATCCCAGGATAGTAGGCAGGGTTGGCTAAGGCAACAGGTAAATCACTGGGGATTGCTTTCCTGCCAGTGTAGCTCCAGGTTTACTGTGAAACCTTTCTCAAGGGAATAAGATGGAGAATGATTTAGCAATACATTGATGTCCTCCTCTGGTCTCTGTGCCTTCACACACACACACATGCACACACACACACACACACACACAACACACACACATACACACACACACACACAAACACCTTACATCTTCAGATTATCAGTAGACAGTGGGAGAGAGTGATTGTCTACATATGTTAAGTATCAACTACTTACTACACATATGCTGTTTCTTTTCATTATCCCATCACCTAATACAAATATTTATTCCACTGACAAATAATCTGAGACTTACTCAATGTGTGTTACTCTGCAATGTAACACCTCAATTGTGTGTTAGCAGTATATTTGAAACTGTTTTCACTGCAAGCCTCTTAGTCATGAGTCCTGAAGTGCAGGCCACATTCTCCAGAATTTCACCTCTTTTTCCTGGCCAAGAGGGTCCCTCATTCTCATTTGGGTCCATTGTTTTCTCCACCAACTTTCTGGTGCTGGAATGCTTCTATCCACAATCCTTCACTTGACTCCATTTATGTACCTTACCTCACCTCTTCCTGATATTGCTCTTAATTATCTCGCCCCACGGGAAATTGCTTTGAATTTGAGTAGAACTTCTGTTGGCTTTAAAGCAATGTCATCTTGCTGATTTACAGCAAACTCCCCCTCCCCCAGAAAACATGGTTTTCTTGACCACCTTCCACTCTGGAATTCCATCTCCTATTAAATGCCCACGTTCATGAAATAAAGCCATTATTAGTCTAAAATTAAATTGTGAGATTCATTGAAATAATGATAAGCCAGCTACTATGAAGGTCCATTTGAAGTAGATATGGTTGCAGCGAGTTTTTGTGCTTCAGCCTTGATACTGGCTGGCATCTCCTCCTACCTTTTTGCATGCTCACTGCACCTCTTCTGCATGGTTCCCTGAGCCTTGGGATGAGGGTGAGTTAAATGTTCTGGTAGGATGGGAGTTAGGGGTAGGTAGTGGGTGATGAAAACAGGTGAATCCATTGTTAATATAATTAAACATAACAATGTGAAAAATATGTACATTAAAAAGAAATGTCAAGAAATGGATTGATAACCCTCTTTCTCAGATTTTTCAAGCTCAGAAATGGTGCAAATGGAATTTGCTCTTGGGTTTATAGTTGCTGATAACAATGCAGGTCTGAATCTAATGCTTTGAGAACAATTACCTAAACTTCTAGCATCCGGCTCTTGACTTCCTTTCTAAGTTTTTGTTCTCTCATGTCCAAAGACACACTTCTCAAAATCGATGCTCATATTGGAACCCTTAGTCTCATGGTTAATAGCACCTTAATTACACAGGTAAGCCGGTGTTATAATACTGTGCTCCTAATCACTCTGCAGAGTCCGATTCGGTCCTCTTTCCCACATTGTCTTACGGCTGCTCTTCCACAACTCTGAAATCAGGCTTTCTGCTTTGCCTGGGAGCTGCAGTACCATTCACTGTGGACTCTAATGCTGGAGCCTGGATGCTCTCCTCGGCCACGAGTGACTCTGTTCCACTGTGGATTAAGTGGTCAGCTGCCTGGATATTTCTTTGCCAGTGTTCCGAATTTTCAGGGGGGGCCCTTCCTCTCTATGGTCTTGGATTGCTTCATGGTATGCCTTCTGCTCCCACACTGAGAGCTGCTGGAGACAGTGATGTGGCTCAGTGCAGCTGACTCCCTGATAGAGATGCTGTATTCATTCAGCTTGGCCAACGTCCTCACTCAGTATTCTTCCTCCCTCATTGACTCCTCATTCCCTTTCCACAGAAAACTTCTAAGCTTTAATATTTCTTCAGTCCCCTAATCTCATTGGTTTTCCCATCTTTAATTCAATATATATGTTCCTATTTCTTCTATGTTTATTCATTCCTCAAATCTCCGAGGCTAAAACACTTTTTTAACTAAAGTTCATTTTTGATCTTACGGAGTCCAAGTCACCATTGCCCTAATGTTCTTACACTTAGAAAGAACTTATTTGATGCTCCGTACATTCCCTTCCCTTGGAACTTTTTGTATGTTGCCCCTGACTTCTTTTGCTTTTGAAAGCTGCCCCAGTTTTCTTAAAGTGAATCATTTCACTTACTCCTTTTTTTCTTTTTCATATGGCATTATTATTTGGGAAGTTATTAATGGTTTCTGTCATTAATCAGGCTCTTAGAGTGAATGACTTTATTTTATTTAGTGCATGACTTTCCACACTAATATCTTTCCTTCCACTTTTGGGAGCTTTACTAAAGGTCCAGTTACTCCATGAAACATTTCCTTAGACATTACTAATGGAAAAGGATGTGTCTGTCCTATGTGTCCCAATTAAGTCAAATGCTCATTTCTTAATGTCTTAGTTTTTTATTTCTCTGTTACTTTTCATATATTCATCTCTACCTGCCCATAATCATGGATGTATACTAAGTCATGTTGTGTCTTGACAGGTATATGAACTTTGTGAGGCCAACAGTGGAGCCTGGCTTCTCTCCTTGACTACACGTGACTCTGTTCCCGTGTATTAGGTGGTTATCCTGGGACATGTCCTTGGTGTCAAGTTGACAACGGTTGGACTTATGGTGATTATTTGATTGCTAACAGGACTGGGTTGACAAAGGCCAAGGAGGTCAGTGAAGAACTCCTCAGGATATATGTCTGTGTGTGTGTTCGAAGGGAGGACTACACTAAGCAGGGGAACATCCACCCCAAATCCCAAATCTTGGTGATGGCATCCATTGTGTGACTTTCCTGGGGAGATCTGACCCATTCTGTTCACCCCAGCTATGGCCCTGAGGAGGAAGTGAACAAATGATTCTGTTCTTTTCAAGATACTTACAGAAATATAGGTGACTCAAAGGCAGCTACATCATCAAAAAGTCCAACCTAGCATGGGTGCTGGCTCCAAAAGATGCATCCATGGACTTCCCTGAACAATGTGCAGGCAGTTCTTCCAGTAACAGTCTCCTCTACCTAGCAAGTATGTAACTCTAGATAGAGCATTTGCAAATTTTGTACATTTCATCTTTCTTTCTAATTTTTTTAATTCCCCAAGTTTTGGGACGCTCCTTCCTCCCTCTGGGAAACTGAGAGGAAAGTGCTATAGAGCATCATTCCTTGAGTCAAGAACCAGCTGGAATAAAAGAGGAAAAAGGAAGGATCCAGTCAGATGAGCTATCCTGACTGCTTTCTGATTTCCAGATGTGAGTGAGCTATGTGTTGTTCTGCCCTGAGGGACTGAAGCTTGTGAAACTCTGACCATGTTACTTCCTTTCTCTCTTGACTGTTTTGCTCAGGTATTTGATGACAGTGATACAAAAGTAATTAGCATAGCTTCACTATTTTTTTCTTACATTTACTGGTAAGTAGTCTATCAGTGAGCTGTATCTCCTTATCGATCCTTTTGAAAAATAATTGACCTATCAGTAACAGAGACACTATATTGTCTTTTCTTGACTCTTGCTTCTTTCCCAACCCAAACTTATATATGACTTCTACTTTCCATGTTTCTTTTGAGAACATAGTTGTCTCACTGAAACGTTTTCTTTTTTTTTTTGGTAGAATTCTTTAATCAAATATATATTTAATATTTACAAGGGTGAATACTATTACGTTGTGAATATACTTAAAAAACAGCATTTTTTAACATTTAATATAGCCCATGAACTTATGACTTTCTTTTTTTAAAATATATTTTTTATTATTATTTCAGCTCATACAAACTTAATAGGTACACCAGTTCCCTCCCTCCCTCTTCCTCCCCCCGAACCCCTTGCTCCCCCTCCCCTCACCCCTCCCTCTTCATCCCCCAGTGCCTCCCGCCCCAATTCCCAGAGTCCTTTCTTGTGCATGCCTGACTCTCCTCTGGGCGCTCCTCTCCAATGACGTACAAGGACCCAGTGGCCTTTCCCTGAACCCTTTCCTGTGTTCCCCTTAAGTATAGGAACACTACTGTGGCTGTCAATCCCTTGCCTCCAAGGATCTTGGTGCCTTTAGCAGATGCTAGACTTTGTGAGGTCAATAGTGTGTTGGACATTGCGCCGGGCATGCAATGTCCAATTATGATTGCTTCGGCCCTAACTTGTATGGAGTATCTTGCAAATCATTGCTCCTCCCATCCTTTTGCTCTTACACTCTTACCGCCCCCTCTTCCGCAAATGTTCCTGAGCTTCAGGATGGGGAGAGATTAGTCTGGCCTAGTTCTAGGTGGTTGATATAGAGTCTTTGAAGTTCTGGATAGTGGTTTGTTGATTTTCTTTTGCAGTTTTGTTGCTACTGTAATGCCCTTCACTCCATCGTGATGGACACTATATGTCACCCCCTGGCCAGAGACAAAAAGCTGTTAAACTGGAGTCTTATTATAAGAGCACATTCAAGGGTAGATGTAATACTTATACCCAAAAGTGGAATCGCAGGGTCATATGGCATTTGCCAATGGGAGGGGTCAATCACCCATTTGCAAAACGGTTACTTTTTAATCTGCCGGACTATATGCCCTCCCCTTCTGGTGAGTTCATACCCCGCTTAGTTGTAAATGATCAGGAACGAATGTCTGTGAACTTAATTAGCTCACTGAGACTTTTGATTGAAAGACCCATCTGTGATATGAATCCCCAACCCTTTGGGTTCCTGTAGAACTCTTCCTAAGACTATGCCAAAACTTCCTTTCTTCTTACAAAGGCACACAAAAAACCTCCCCCAAACTCCCTTTTCCCATCTTCCCTTTTTCTTTTTGAAGCGATATCATTCACAGCATCCAGAAGACAGATGGAATGGCCTTTGATTCCTTGCTGCCGCCTACTTGTCCTGGACTGCCAAAAAGGAGGTTTATTACAGCTCCCTGCGGTCTCTAAGTCTTTCCCAACAACATCTTCAATGCACGGACTTGCTTGCTTTGCTCTAACCATCACCCATTGGAACAGTGTATCTTCGTTTCACCTACTAGATGGAGTTTCATTTCATGCTTCTTGTATCAAGTCATTAAACTCTAAAAATCCATAATGAGTTCTGTTCCTTTTGCCTATTGGGTCTACCAGACTGTGACCAAGCCATGCATCAAGCTGGCCACCCTCACTCGTCTTCCTCTCACTAGACCAGCTGCACGTGTGAGCGGTGTGCTGGCCATCTCCATCCCTCCCACGCCCTCTGCGCCTCATATCCGTGTTCTACCTCCCTCTCCTGCCTGCAATTAAGCTGCTGTCTTTGCCCCTTTTGATGTACTTTCCTTGACAATCAAATGTTCATGCTTCTTTAAAAGTCCATTTCTTTTTCTTCCTGAAGCCTTTACTTGCTGTGTTAACTTCTCTACCTTTCCTGAGATCCAACATTTTAGTTCTGTATTCAGCTGAAACCTTTCTTAGGGATTTTGTACATGCACATCAATGCCCAATGGAAGTATACGCACCATACTCTTGAACGGCAGCGATATCTATTCACTGCAAATGTGTGCTAAGATGATATTCTAAAAGGCCATGACTCCAGTTTTGTGCTATACAACAAAGGGGGCCTAATTAGTCACTGTAGAATTTCTGTGTTTGTGAAATCTCATGACTGATTTTTTAAAACCACAAAGTGCAAGGTAACCATTATGTGAAGTAAGTTCTTAGCTTAACACTATATATATCTCAACATTAACACTATCAAAAACAACAAGAACCCAAATATCATGCCTCAGGTCACAAAAACTTTCCAATTACAGCGTGATTCTCCCCCCCACTTTTTCCCCTGCTCACCTCCTTCCTCCTATATCTTTTAAAATTTAGTCAGTACTTAACAATAATACCTTAGTTGGCTTCTTCGCCAGTCTAATGGAAAATTTAATATTAAAATATTCAACATTAATAGATCATAGACAGAACCGATTTATTTTAGAAATATATATATATATGATTTACTTAAATGAAAGAACTCACTTGCAAATATTTCTTTAAAATATAATGCAATCATATACCCAATGCTTATGTATAATATCTTTAAAGAGCTCTTACAGGTTAAATATTTTTAAATGATGAAATACATTATATCTTTAAAAATGTAAGGAAAATAAAATTAAGTACAATAATCTATTTTTTCATATAAAAAAGAGTTGCATATAGAAATCGTAAAAAAACAGGTGATATTTTGCTACACTTAAGTTAGAATGACTAGTAGCCAAGACATATTATCTTTTTCTATTTCCTTGATACCCAGCAATCTTGCTTCTGGAAAGATCTGAATTCCTGCCACTGACCTGTCATGACCACTGGATGTCACTAAGACCAATAATATGTTCTTAATATGTGCCAAACGTTCATGAAGAAAATGGCCTTCTTGTTTGTCCTTAATTTCATTTATCCACTGAAATGGAAACCTCATGCGTTTTACCTTGAGACAGAAACTTCCTAAGCTCACTGTGGTCCAGGTTATCCTTGCCTTGTGATCGTCTTGTCCCAGCCTTTGATCAGCTGGGAATACAGGACTGGCTCCTAGTCTGGGCTTATTTCTCACATAATATAGTTCATTCTCTTAGGGTATCAGATCTATAGTGTAGGGAAGAAAAAGCACTGATACAGGAGTTGTGTACTTTCAAAGGATCTATAAATGTCACATTATAATTTCTGATGTGTAGACTAAAAGTTATCTATGAGTTAAATCATTAACAATAAATAAATATATTCCTATACTTTGGAGCTTCCAGTTGGAAAAGAAGGTGAAAAGTACTCCCAATTACTGGAATTACACCTACTAAAAAAAGATTGGGTTAACACAGGAAACGCAAACAGCTCTCTGCCTTTGCAATTTTACTGCACACTCTGCCACCTGTTATAGTCTCCAATGCCAACTAGCTAAGTTTATGCCAATGTTCAACCCACATCTGATACTTCTTGCAAGTGAGTCAATTTAAAGATACCTGAGAGTGCTTTTACTTAAGGTTATGGCCTAAAAAGTATCCATAAAAATGGGTTCAAGTAAGTGTATGTCCATATAACATACCATTTGATTTTCATGTAAAATTTCCAATAATGCTTCCTAATTTAGCATGGAAATTGCTTAGAAATTCTTACTTATTTTGTGGATGCAATCAAAATTTCATGTTGGATAAGGTTTTTGTTCAAGGTCATCCTTTTTTTTCAGACTGACCTGTAGTTTGCTGTACATAGTTCAGCATAGTTCACTGTTGCTATTGTAAATGAAAATAAAATACAATACAAATAAAATCTCTGAACCTTTTTTCAAATTCCACAATGTACGTTAAAATGTTCAGGTTTCTTTAAGCTGACTAATTCAATATATGAAGAATTATTTGAATATGCTAAAAGGTAAAGGAAATGCTTAAATATTCTAAGGAAAAAGCATCTCTTATAGATCTTAAATATTTTATTGGTATTTTCCATGTTCATAGCAGTGCTGTTTACAATAGCAAAGTCATGGAATCAACCCAAATGTCCAACAGTTGACGAGTGGATAAGGAAAAGGTGGTACATCTATACAATGGAGTACTACTCAGCCATAAAAAATGATGAAGTACTGGAATTTGCTAGGAAATGGATGTCATTAGAAACAATTATAGAGTGAAGTATCCCAGACCCAGAAAATTAAGTGCAGTATGTACTCCCTAATAGGTGGCTCCTAGTACCAAACCCACCTAGCCCACCTAGAGACACTCGACGATAAATCTCTGTAATACAGTAATTGCAAGGAGTATGAACAGGAGGAGGTGGGTAGGAGGGCCACACCAGAAACAAGGAGAGAGGGGACCATGTTACAGCAGAGAAAATAGGCCACCATCAAGGACTGCAAGTAAGCAATGAGACATCTGGTTAAGTTCACAGACTTTTCATTCCTGATCATTTACAACTGAGGGGGTGTGATCTCATCAGAAGGGGAAGGACATATAGTCTGGCAGATAATAAGTAACCATTTTGCAAATGGGTGATTGACCCCTTCCTCACCCCGGTTTCCTACTTTTATTACATCTACCTTTGAATATATTCTTATAACAAGACTCTAGTTTAACAGCTTTTTATCTCTGGCCAGGGGGTGACATCCAATACCCATCAAGATGGAGTGAAAGGCATTGCAGGAGCAGCAAAACCACAAAAGAAAATCAACAAACCATAATCCAGAACTTCAGAAACTCTATATTAACCACCTAGAACTAGGCCAGCCTAATCTCTCCTCATCCTGAAGCTCAGGGAAATTTGTGGAAGAAGGGGCAGAAAGAGTGTAAGAGCAAAAGGATGGGAGGAGCAATGATTTGCAAGATACTCCATACAAGTTAGGGCCAAAGCAATCATAATTGGACTTTGCATGCCCTGCACAATGTCCAACACACTATTGATCCCACAAAGTCTAGCATTTGCTAAAAGTACCAAGATCCTTGGAGGCAAAGGATTGACAGCCAAAATAGTGTTCCTTTGCTTAAGGGGAACAAAGGAAAGGGTTCAGGGAAATGCCCCTGGGTCCTTGTACGTCATCGGAGAGGAGGACCCGGAGGAGAGTTTGGCATGCACATTAAAGGATTCTCCGGGGATTGGGGGAGGGGAGGCACTGGGGTGTGGGGAGGGAGGGGTGAGGGGAGGGTCAGCAGAGGAGGGGGGGAGGGGGAGGGAGGAACTGGTGTACCTATTAAGTTTGTATGAGCGGAGATCATACAAAATGTTAAAAAAGAGAAACATACTTGGCAATTTTGAAACTTTTAGTTATACATTTTTTTTATCAGACTACTGTACTTGTAAGAATAGCAAAAGTAGATACAAAGACACATAGATACAAAGAAGTCAAAGTATCCTTATCTGCAAATATGACTGTATACATATGATATTGTCTCCATTTTCCTGTGGTTACAATAAAATATACTCTGACAAAAAATTTATTGGTATTTTCATTTAATTTTATAGAATAAAGAAAAGGAGGCTTTTATAGATACATTATCAAGTGCTAAGATGTATTTTTTTCTATTTCCCAACATGATGTATAGAAACTTATTTCATAATCTACATAATCTATATATATATTGAGACAGTCAGAAGTCCTGACTCCCTCTTGTTAAATTCTAAACTATTTAGAATATACAGTTAGAATTTATAGTTGTCCTCAGTTTTTGCAGAGCCACAAGAAAGTAGCAGACAGACCCCAAGAAAGCAGTACAGAGACAATTTTAATGTATTATGAAATTAGAAGATGATGCACAAATCAATTAAACAGAAATAGAAGATAGAAATAGACTTACATTTATATCTACCACAAATCTCAACCATAAGGTCCAAAAGTGAATCACGGGAAAAACAAGTCTCTTTTTAACAAATGGAGCTCTGCAATGGCTATCCGCCAAGTCCCAAGAGGGCTCCTGACCTACCTTCTAGGGCTGGGATTATGGCCCAATGTCACAAATGACTTTTGCATGGGGGCAGAGAGCCACGTGCCTACTGAGACATGTCAGCACTCCCAGTCCATGATCATTATTGAGGAGCTATTTGGCTTTCCTACTTTTGAGTTCCAAGATTTCAAACCCTAAAGGACACTTTACACTTACAACATATTTGATTCAGCCACCAATTTTCATCTAATTTTGATTAAAGTCATTATGTAATTGCTGAAAATATTTCCAGCACTGAATATTTTACTTAAAGTTTTTGTTTTTTTACAGAAAACCTGAACTTTTCCATTGGAATTTCAAAATATTTTCTCCCAGAATTCTCTTCTTCACGGATGGAATTGTAATGTTTGCTTTGACTAGGTTATGTATAAAAAGTGTACCTTTGTTTTAAGACTTAATTAAATGAAGTAATGAATATTCAATATAATTACCAATTTCAGTTTGCATAGACACCAAAGTAACTCTTGTTGACTGATAGAAATATTTAAGTACATTACCGAAATTCCTTGGTGTAGAAAAAAATATACTTTATGACATCAGGTCATACTAATTTTGAAAACATAAAACTATATCCATTTTTATTAAGCATATTTTAACACTATACTATACACTTGAGGGAAACATAACATTAAATTAGGAAAATATTGTTTGTTTAAATATCCCAAGGAGCAAACTGAAAGTGATGAATAATGCTCTGTGTGAGACAACATTTCAACACTAATCTCTTTTACTGTACATGTTAAATATTTCTGAGACACTTTATATTTCAGAAACTTTAAATACTTCATAGGTGTCTGAAGTATCTAAGTAACTAGGAATATCTTCTTAGAAAATCTTTTTAATCTCAACATGGTATCCATATTTGTTGAAAGATTCATTGGAATAATTTCTTATGGTTATGCAATAGTGAGTTAGTTGTTTAAATGATGGAATCTGACCAGTGAAGAGTTTCAAAGTTACTGTTGACATTAACACCCATGTCCTGTTAATCTTCTTATTATTCTTGTTACAAAAGCCATAGTCTGCACTTGTGCATCTTTAGTTGAGGAAAAGTTAAATGCACTCTTCAGATCAAGCACGGAAATTTCAGCTCAACTGGTGTTTTGACAAGTGAATTGGCACTTGCTATTATGCTACTACAAATTTATTAATCATGGGTTTTTATTCCAAATATTGACATGAAAATTGAAAGCCTCGTGCTGTCTTAGGGATGTGTAACAGTTTCTGGAAGTCAACCTGGACCAGTACCATCTGGATGTTGACGAGATCCTCATGCTGCAGCAGAATGACAGCTAGCACTCACCCAGACTGCAGCAAGTACCGGGACGCTTGGCATCGCACGTGGAAATTCCAGATGGCTGACTGGATTCCTCACTTTTCATGTTGATGTTCTCCCCAAGTGTTTCATTCAGTTTTAATGTTCATTCATGGAGACAGTTTGTGGCAGACCCATGACTTTCTTTCGGGGATATTCTTATCTTCTATAAACAGAGCATGAGTCATTTTGGGGGCATGTTATCTTTCAGCAGATTAAAATAGCATTAGGGCACAATTAAATTATATGCATATTGTAGTCCTTGGTCTGAGGGAACAAAGCAAATTGCATTTTCTCTCTACTCTAATACTTAGCACAGAAAATTTCTGGGGCCAGACGTGTGTGTGTGTGTGTGTGTGTGTGTGTGTGTGTGTGTGTACGTGTGCATTTGTGGCTTGCAAGTTCTCCAACTGATAGCAGTTGGTGTCCTACAATTTAACTCAACTTGACACTGCACTGATTCAGTCTGATCTCACAGGGAATGCTTATACCACCATTATGTAACCTGCACTTCAGATGCCAACCATATACCCAAGATTCTATAAACTCAAAACAGGGACAGAGAACAAATATGTATTTCTTCCTTTTCTTTTCCCTCACCTTTTCCATGTGTACCAACACTTCTACACTCTTCCTTCTCCCTGCCTTTCTTTCTTAAATGCCATTTTGCTACATTGCCTGAAACTTCTTCAAGCAATTCTCCCATCTCAGCCTCCACAGATGGGCATTATCAGGTCTACACTATAGTTCATGGCATATTTTGTAGTATCTCCAAATTCAGCTTTCTGCCTTACAATCATCTCTAAATATAAAGTAATATCAGTCATCAAGTACTCATTGCCTATCTAATATCTGTGTGAGCAATTGCATTAGTGAGGATTTTCTAAAGGGATGGAACTACTAAAATGAATATATAGAAAGAGAAATCATTAGATAGGCTTATAAAATGAGGTCTTGCTGGTCCAACAATAGCTGCCTATAGCTGCTCAGTTCAGGAGCTGAAAATTTCAGCAGTCCCAGTCTGGCATTGAAGGTCTCCTGGAGACTCTCTGATGTCAGTCACTTTGGAAGTTGGAAGAAGTTGGGTTCTGATGTTAGGGAAGAATATAGGCAGCAGGCAAGATGAGCTTGCTGACAGAGGGGGAGAAAGAGAAAGAAAGAGAGAGAGAGAGAGAGAGAGAGAGAGAGAGAGAGATTTTCAAAGCTGAACAAGTGTTTTTTATTTGTTTTAGAATGAAAGCAGTCTGAGAACAGATTTTTTTCTTTAAAACTAGTTAGAGACCCATGCTTGATCACAAACATGAAGGTCTTATTTTCAAAAGAGACACAATGATATTGACTTTCTAGAAAATCTAGAAAATCCTTCAGCATGTTTATTTTATGGATTTATTCAACACAGAGAAGTGAAATATCTGCTTTTCCATAATGGAAAGTCTTCTGGAGTTTACTTGTCTTGTAAGAAAGTGATTCTGACTCAGCTAAAGAGATTGCTTTTCGCTCCGGTACTTCATTTTATCTAGTCAGAAGATGCCACCCACTTATAGGGTAAGTCATTGTCATGGTTCAAAATGTGTCTCCCACAGTCTTATGTGTTTGGAAAAGTCATGGCACTTTTAGTAGGTGGAATCTTGCTGGAGGAAGGCAGTCACAGGAGGTGGACCTGAGATGGATCAGTCCCATACTATCTCCAGGAGAAGTCTTGTGTGTGACAAGCACTCTAGTAGCTCTCAGCCTCCAAAATGTTTGCAGTGACCTAGGCATCCTCCAGCTTCTGCCAGCCCGCCATGCCATGTCTGCCATGTATCTCCCCTTTGGAAGCATAAGCTGAATAAATCTCCCTTTCTCCCTTAAGTTGCTTGACTCTGGGTTCTCTCTCACAGCAACAGAAAAGAGTAACCATTACAGTCATCGTATTTCTGGACAATCTCATCCAGATTTATCTCTTCAGGTGGTCTGAAGGCTGATCTGTTAGTCCAATTGGCAACCAAGATTAACTCTCTCAACAATGGATGATAAAAGAGAATTTTGATTTAAAAATTGGAAAAATATGGACTACACATAATCTTCAAAGGGGAAAAAACACAAAACATAGACAATATATGAAGAAAATATAACTATTTGCAACGACACCAACTGAAGTGTAGTCAGAATACTTAGACTGCCATGAATGGTTTATGACCTTGTTCAATGGTTTATGACCTTGTTCAATCTGTGCGGTAGCAGGGTATGAAGTCCTGTATTTTGAGAGTGATCCATTTTACCCTCTACGGTTCTGGCTGGTTGCCTACTGGGTTGGACTATTTTTTTTAACACGTGAAAGAAAATATCAACAATCAATTAATTTGATTTTCTTGGGAATAGATGAAAGACCTATCCATTCTGTCTTGGTTTCATCTGTCTATAGCCCCCTTTATTGTAATAAACACATGATCCTGAACAATTTTAGGAGCAAGAGGATTTTTGATTTGGCTCAGGAGTTCATGTCACAAGCCATCAGGGCAGAGATGCCATCCCATCATCTGGAGCCAAGGGAACTGGTCATACCACATCCACAGCAGAAGATGCAAACTTGCTCCTTGCTCTTCAGTTTCCTACTCTCCCTCCATCTTCTCCATATGCTCAGAGAAGGATTCTTCTCATATGGGCAGGATCTTCCCACATCAATCATGCAATTAATATAATCTCTTACAATCTGCTGAAACTAGATGATCCCTCAAAGTTGTGCTATAGGCTTAGTTCTCAAGCGTCAACTTGACAACTCTAACTAATTGGCACACCTTCTATGTCAAGCTACTAAACTGAGGGGCAATAAGCATACTGACAAATCTTACTATGTGTTTACCTAAGGAGGCCCATTTTGACTACTGAATGGGTCGTGGACTTGAGAAAAAGGGTTCTGAGAAGATCTTAAATATTTATCATGATTTGCAATTTCTAATACCTATTCAGTGTAGACATCATTTCTAAAACATAGAGATTTGTCAGTCAAATGCATGAAGATGTCATTAAATCAGTACTGTGTAATAATTTAGACTTCCAAGGGTTCATGTGTAGAAGGCTTGATTCTGAACTCTTTGTTATATTGAGATTTGGTAGAATTCTTCAGAGGTGTGTATGAGGGGGTCCATCTTTATCTCTCCTCTCTTTTTCTCCACTCCCCTTTTGTTCCTTCTCTTCCCTTCTCATCCTCTCCCTTCTTTTTTCCTCTGCTTCCCTCTTCTGTGTGATCTCTCCTTCATGTCCCTACCCTTCCCTTTAATATCTCTGCTACCCTTCCCTCCCTTCCCCTTCCCTCTTTCCCTCTCCTAACACTAGCTGCTTCCTCTGTTATCTCTTTGCTATGGTATCTTCCCTTGCCTCAGGCCAAAATGCAGTGCAGCCAGCCAACCAGTAAGGAAACATCTCCAAGTATGAGTCCAATTAAATTTTTCCTCCTTTCAGTTGATTTTCTTAATTTTTTTTTGTCGCAATAACAGATAGCTGACAAACCCCTTTCTAGGATTTGTTATCTGTCATTAACATGGAATGTACATCTCTGCATGGAAGGCTTCTCCTAATTTCTCTGGAGACTGATTCTGTAATGACAAGTGGGAGAATTCACAATTCATTGGTCTCTACTCCTTCCGTTTAAGTCGCTCATACATACTCATGAGTATGCACCAACTTGCACGCAGAGTAGCTGCCAATGGCGGACAGCTGACTGGCAATTCTTCACAGCCAAAGGCAACCTTGCAGAAACATTTGTAGTAATTGGCTCTTACTGGATGCTTAGCTGCCCAGCTCAAAGTTCTGGATTTTGTCAATGCATCATTGACACCTCTTGCTAGCTCCCAAGGTTTGGCCTTTTCTGCAGCTGAGAACTGTGCATTTCAATGATTTTGTCTGTTATCATATCACATATATCCTTGGCATTGTTAACCTGGGTGAAGAAATCTTAGCTAAATCCACACAGCAGAAAGGTACAGGTTGTGACTTATCACTAACACCATTATCATCTCAGAGTTTCTTATGTGTGGTACAGCAGCAAGCATGAACTGCTGTGTAAAGACATTAATCAAATTACAGTTTAGGTTATACATAAAGATGAATATTCTTGACTGAGAAGCAAAATATCAGGAATAGTAACTTAGCCCACAGAGACACAACAATTAATGCAAAAAATCATGTAATGCAAAAATTTCTTGGTAGCAAGGAGAAAAGTATGTGAAATAATACAAATGATGAATATTAATTTTTAAAAGGGATACTTTTTTTGGGTGGAGTAGTAAAGTGATACATTGAAGTCAGCTTATTAATATTGGTAATTTTCAAATAAAGAAGATTAAGAATTGCAAATTGTAAAACTTTTTGTTTCTAGAACACAGGTTGAATTGTCATAGTAACCTCCAGCAGTGGAAAAGAGTAGGATTTACAACAATTTTCCATTCTTTCTTACCAAGACCACACACATTTTGACACTACATTTTTTTCATGTTATTCTTTCCTTAATTCCCTGGGTTAGTCTATTCATACTTCTAGAACAAAATATCGAACTGGCTAGCTGGCAAACATATGGCCTCTACTTGTTCCCTTCCCCTCTGGATCTTCCCATTAAGACCACCAATTTCATTTGTGAAAGTTCCAAACTTGTGACCTAATCACCTTACCAAAGCCTAGTATCTGGATGCCATCACCAAGGTTAACTTTCAACATACTAACTTTAGGAAAGCAGAAAGCATTCAAACTGTTGATCTCATGTGCTTGTGTTTCCCATGAATCATCTCTACCGCTGCCCCATTCACGATCATCTGCCTGTCACTCACCAGCAGTACCTGCAGGGCCTGGTCCTCCCTGCCCAGCTGGACCCTCATGTTTGCTGTTTCCAGGCTGCTCATCTTAGAATCAAGCCATCTGCAGAGAAATCCTTTGATGGTTTCTATGGCCGTCTTTTTCATCTCCATCGTCTGCCTTTCCTTCTCTGTCCCTTTCCATCCCTCTTCATCTTTTCCCAGTGCTTCTGTCACCTTCTGTGTTTGAGCCACTCGGAAACGCTTGATATTTCCTTCAGAATGTTATACATCTTTGATATCGAGGCTACTTTTCTGGGGTTGAGTTAGTACTCTACCCTGTTAACCAGGTCCTGGTAGTTAGTTATACCAAGACCCATTAAACAGTTGAGCTTTTGGTCACATCTATGAAAAGTTATTTAGTTAAGGCAAATCTGTAAAAATATATATATATCGACATAAGAGGAACCATCCCATAATGAGTGGGATGACCTCCTGGGCAGGTGGATAGGAAGGAAAGAGCTGGTACTTTGGCATACTGGTAAGCAAGAAAATATGTTCCATCTTAGTTCTTCCTGTAGACATGCTGTGGCTAGTTCCCTTCGCTCCCGATGTTAGCTTGAACTTTCCAGTCCTGTTGAATGGGCTGGAACCAGAAACTGTCGGTCAAGAATAAATTTCTTGTTTTCCCACGTTGTTTGGTCATGTATTCATATCAGTGGAATCCTAGTGACCAGGTGCTCTAAGGTCACCCCTCCTAGATGTTATTTTCTGCTTCCTCAAGGTAGCCAGTTATCATGTAATCCCTTGAGGTAATTGTGCACAGATATTTACTTTCTGCTTCACATTTTCATTAAAATCATATACATTTGTGGCAGTTAACCTGCATAGTTGCAGATAAATTCATGACCAAATGGCTTATAAGAGAGCAAGGGGTTTTTTATTTTGGCTTACAATAGTCTGGTTTGAGTTACTTTTCCAGCTTGGCGGGAGAGTCCACACGACCAGGGCTGAGGAACTGTCTACACCATAGTCATATATCCATAGACTGCCTACAGAGGGATGATACCTACTTGCCAGACCAACATGTCTGGCCAAATATACCAAAGGATGCCAACTTCCCTAACCAGCTCCTTTTATTTTACTCACCTACCAACTAGACAATCTCCTGCACGGTCACTCAGGCTTAAATACTAATTCTCTACAAATGTGCTCAGAGCTTGAACCCTCAGCTGTCAGGATTTCAACTGTATCTAACTGTAACAGCACTGGATGTTAGCTATGTGGATTACTTTATTCATGTGTGTCTGTCAGGCATTCAATGCCGTCCACAGTGCATAACAGATCTGAGCAGCATTTACACTGATATCACATGGAGATGGGTGCGTTATTCATCACAGAACACAGGAGAAGGGCAGGAGAATTGTTGGGGCAGTAGGCAGCAATTAGGTCAAAGATAGTTTTACTTTCTCTTTTCTTTTTGTGATACTGGTTATTGAAACTAGGGACTCAAAATTTCCAAGCACATAATTTCCTCCTGAATTATTTCCCCAGCCCCATTTCCAAAACGTCTTTTCGAGGCCAAGTCTTATTGGGCTACTCAAGGTAGTCTTGAATTAGTGACTATGTAGCTAAAGCAGACCTTGGTCTTCTGACCATCCCTCTTATACCCCTAGTTCAGTCTGTGGAATACTGGGATCAGAGGCCTGCACCATCAGACCCAAGTGTGCAGTCTCATGAATGCTGATATTTGTACAATTTTTTTCTACACGTGGTAGGGAAATCTTCTATGACTGTGCATTGTATCACTTTGTATCATGCAGAACCATTTGGAGGCATCAGATTGATGCTGCCATGTAGAGCAAGCAGATGTCAGGACCTAAGGTAAGATAAGGGACTGATTTGTTAGGAGCCTAAGACAGCTGGGCCCAGTTACAGGATGTAAGATGATTAAACTGAAAGTAGTCATTACAAGTGAGAGAGATGGCCAGGTGGCTGAAGAGGCACGTTAAGGTGTCTTAGTTTGAACGTGACCTGCCTTCCCAAAGGTTCATGTATTAAAGTTCTCAGTTAGTGTAAACATTTGGGAAGGACGTGGCTCCTTCAAGATATAGAGCCTTGCTGGAGGAAGGTACTTCACAGGAAAAGGGGCCTTGAAGTTTGGGAGCCTGGCCCTGCTTCCACTGGCTTGTTCTTGTTCCGCTCTGCCTCTTGTTGACTGGTAACCTGAACTAGCCTCCTGCTTCTACCTCCAGTCATATTTTCTGCTATGTAATTCCAGCCATAATGGATGGAATCCATTCTCCCCCTGGAACGAGAAGTCGAATACAATCTCCCTTTCTCCCTTAAACTGGTTTTGTATGAGCATTGTCTCACAGCAAAAAGCAAAGAAAGTGCAACCAGAGGTGTCGCTCTGCAATGGTAAGTGAGCATTCAGTAACCTGGAGTACTTCCCAGATCTCTAGCTTAATCTTGTGGAAAACAGGAGGGCTATTACCATGTATGTCTGTATGTAAGGGAGCAATGGAAGCTTCAGAAAGGAGATGGGTTGAGTTTGGGGAAGTTGGCTGAAGACGCTCCTGAGCTAATAGTTGTTATCTTGTGGATGGTATAGCCTGATTGTTCCAAGACAGTCAGAAAGAGCCAACGTTCAGGATAGGATTTCACATACATAGGAGAGATTGCCTGAGGATGAAGAGGGACCTAATAGCTTATCGTGAAAGATTCCCCACTGCTTCATGTGCTTGACAACTTAGGCTCTAGCTGGCGATGGTGGTTGAGAGGTTGTGTTATGTCTAGCAGAACTGGGTCTCAGGGTGTGGGCCTTGCAGACAAGTTCTCTGCTTCTGGGTCTTGCACCAGGCTTGTGAGAAAATGAAGCCCCACATTGGTTCCACTACAAACTGAACCCCAGCTGCCATGCATGCCCTCCTAGTGGTAGATTATGTTCCCTGAATCTAAGAGCCAAATAAATCCTTAGTCCCTGAGGTGTTTTGCTAGGTGTTTGTCACTTAATGAGGAAGTCACAAACATAAGGGGTAAAGAAACAGGGAACTTACATAGATGCAAAGAAAAGAAAGATGGATATTGAGAATGAGAAGTCCCTCTGTCCTTGAAGTGTGGGAATGCAGAGGACAGCGGATGTTATAGTTAATTAAGCACAGGTGTCAACTTGAGGGTTTGAGCTCTGGGCACATTTGTGGAGAATTAATGGTTGAGTTAAGCCTAGAGTGAACCTGCAAGAGATTGTCTAGCTGATGGGGAAGGCCCAACCTATGGTGGGTGGGATTAGGCCCTGGAATAAATCACGGAGGACTGGTTGAGGGAATCAGCATTCTTCTCTTCACTGGCCAGACATGCTGGTCTGGCAAGTAAGGATTGTCCATCTCTCAGCCGTTATGTGGTAATGGTGTGGCCAGTTTCCTCAGCCCTGGTGTTGGTGCATGCTCTCCTGTCAAGCTGGACTGAGAACTGTAACCGGATTGTTGTAAGAAAGTAGACTCCTTGTTCCCTTAACTGTTTGATGGTCATTTATCAGCAATGTTGCAGGCTGACTGCATCAGGTTTGGATCTGATCAACCAGGAAAAAAAAAACAATCTAAAACAGAAAATGCAGATACATAAAGAATAAATCAAAGAAATAGAAAGTCATCATCAAGGTTTTGACTACTAGATTTTTGGCGATTTTAGAGAGCAGTTAATTTTAAGGAAGTGGGCTGGAGAGGGGGCTCAGGGGTTAAGTCTCTGCCTTGCGGGCAGAAGGTTCTGAGTTCAGATCCCAGACCCACGTATAGACGCTGGACGGAAGCAGGGGCGGCCTGCGTTTCAGGTCCTAGTAGGGCGGAGCCTGTGAATCCCGGGGCAGAGTAAACAAGGAGGAAGTGGAGGAGGTCCATGGTGGTTCCCGAATTCACCCGTGGTTCTACACACACACACACACACACACACACACACACACATGCACAATTGAATTTAAAAAAACCTTAAAATTTTTTTAAGGAAGTGATTGAGTTGTGATTCCCCATTTACCGTTCTAAAATTCAAACAAATACCTTTTATAAGGAATAGGGGGAAGGAGGGAAGGAGAGAGAGAAAGAGAGAGAGAGAGAGAGAGAGAGAACAGGAGGGATCAGGCATTTCAAGGCAGAGCATGTAAGGTCAGGTGAGCATGTTCTGCTCTTAACTTCATTTTGCTCCCTACATTTGTAGCCTCTCTTTTGTTATCTATTTTCTGAACCTTTTCCCTACAGGTTCATGTTTTATTCCATTTCTTTCTCTACTTGTTTTTTTTTTTTGGGGGGGGAGATCCTGTATTTATTTTCTACTAGATCATTTTACAAAGTTTTCTTATATTCTTGACTCCTCCCACTAATTCCTGATAGATAACAACTTGGCTTACAATATTATATATTTTAAAGCACTGTTCTTGACCAGAGATTGTTTTGCGTCTATAGTATGAGTATTGCACTGTTTACATTCTGGTGCTCTTAATTTAGCTGCTCTGGAATGAAACTCAGGATTTTCTTCTGAGAAACCTGATCTGCCACCTGTCTCACTTTCTTACTGGAATAGGGTCTCTGTCTTCTCATGGAAAGTCACCAGGCACTGCGATACTTTTCCCATCTGCCCCGTTCTGTCTTGTTCTATCATCATTTTCCTGTTTAATTTCTTATCTTTGTTGTGATACTATTATTATCTCCCTGATGACAATCTAGAAAAAATTCTAAAGGATTTCCTGATTTCTTATTTAAAAAGAAATTTCCCCATTTTCATGTACATATCTGTATATGGCACATGAATATATATGTGTATTTTTACATATGGATGTGTGCGTTGAATGTATGCATACAGGTATACATGCACATTGATAGGTGTATTTGTGTTGTCATGGGGGAAATGACTTAATTCATTTTCCATCTTATTCTTTGAAACGGGGTCTCTAAGTAAACCCAGGGCTCACTGACAGAGCTAGCCTGACTAGCCACCATGCTCTGGGGATTCCCAGTCTATACCTTCTGGGAATAGAATTACAGAGAGGTCACCCTACCCCATCTAGTATTTTATGTAGGATGGGGGTGGGTCTGAATTCTAGTCCCTTTGCTTGCATGCCAAGCTAGCTTGCTACACACATTGACAATTTCTAGAGCATATTTTGATTGTATTGCCTTCCTCTTGAAAAACCTTGAATGACTGACAATTGGTTATACCATACATATTAACGATGAATTTCTGGAAAATTAAAGAAAAGCTCAGCAAATCTAATAATGGCCAAAGGTTGCATAAATAAATTAATTAGGTAAGACCACCTAGCACTAAAAAAGTCAGACGCAAGTCCAAAAAAAAAAAAAAAAAAAAAAGAAAAAGAAAAAGAAAAAGGTCAGGCTTTAACTTAGCATCTATTTACGTGTAATCCCCTTGCTAGGTGCAAAGACTAGCAAGAGATTTCCATGTTCTGGTAATTATGTGCTTCTTGCTGATTAGTATACCACAAACAGCCAGAGGACCCTCATTGTCAAAGATAAAAGTGTGTGTACCTGTTTCTTTAGCATTCATGGTTTTGGGTGCTTACATACAGAAGCTCAGTTTTCAGAACTTGGATGTCAAAAAGCCATATGTGGTGTAGATGCTTCCTCTGCGCTTCTACCATTGCCTAACTGTGGATGCAGGTTTTTCCTGCATCTTGAGCCTTACAGCCTTTTGGCTCCAGCGGCAACACTGCCACTTCCCTGGGTGTTTGCCCTACAAATTTGATCCTTGCCAGCCTTGTAAATACACGAGGAACCACAGCTTCCGTCTTCTTTGTGGGGATGCACACAGCCTATTGCTCAGTTTCTCTAGAGAACTGGCTTGAGCAGTATTGGTTTTGGCTCCAGAGAATTCCACAGGAAGAGGATCCTATGAATAATTGTCCTGGGTTGGTTCTAGGTGCAGGACTTGACTCTAGTCTCATTGTATGTAAGGATTGAGACGATTCCATCTCCATTCATAAAGAGTACATGATGTGATGTGGCAGAAAAGACTTGGAAAAAATTACTATTGGTGCCCTTAATCAGACGCTGATGAGGGTGAGAGACCTTGAAATATTCCTCTGAAATTACCGAGGCAGAGAGTGCTGGCTCCTTATATCGCTGTGCAATGTGGAAAAGAAAGAATAAACTCAGGAGCTGAATTCCCAATCAAGTCACAAAGGACCAAGCAGCATTTACTCTGAAAGGGAAATGTAAGTCCTGTAACTGTAGTAACGTAGTAACGTTGGGCTGCGATTGTGCAAAATGAGACCCAGAATATCTCATCTCATCTGCCCAGTGGATAAATTACAGCACAATTGAATATATTGAATTTCAAGTTTCACAGGATTTCTACTGGGATGCCTCTCTCTCTGTGTCTCTTTCTGTCTCTCTCTCTTACTGTCTCTCTCTCATCCCCTCGACCTCATTGCTTCTGACCTTGTGGAGAACCTATGATAACACACTAAGTAGTGGATGTTGTCTACACTATATTCAGAGAAAGCATGTCCACACTTCTATGTCTCCATTAAAATGGGAGACAGTCAAATGAAGGTTGTAAGTCAAATGTTTTTTGTGCTGGAATTTTCTGTGAATACCTTGCTTGTCTTGATTTTTCTACTCCATTTTGTACTCTGCAGAATCTTTCTAAAAGCACAAATAGGAAGATGTTTTCTTTTGGGAATAAAAAGCTCTTTAATAACTACACAAACTTTCGAACTAACCAGATTCCTCCGGACAATCTCTGCAGTTCTTCTCCTCCCTCTTCTCCCTTCATAGCTATGAGCCAGAGCTGGTCTGATGAACTATGGGAGACTTTTTGTCTATAGCAAACTTTTTGTTTTAAAGCTGCTGTTTTGGTCTGAACATGGGCCCCCACTTTTTCTGCCTGGATGAGCATGTCATACCCTTAATAGTCTACAAGACAATTTTTCTTCCTCATTTGAAATTTCCCATTCACTTATTTTTTGGTTAAGAAACAGTGTTTTTATTTTAAAAATTCCTTCAATGACAGCTCTAAGAAAATGACAGCTCTTTTAAGGAAACAGTGTCTGAGAAGGATCTTTGAAGGAATATCTGTTACTAAGTGAAGGAAGCAGATAACAAAAACTTAACTAGCTGCCTTGACAGACGGCCAATAGGATTTGAGAATCAGTGAAAGAGACCTACAGAGTCTGAAAGGAGGGGACATTTCCCATCTACCCTTTATGTAGCACTGTACATTCTGTTTTCTTTATGAGTGATACTTAACATTATCTCATTTGACCTGGATCACAAATACAAGAAGGAAATGTGACTAGCATCCTGTATGGGTGAGGGAAGGGAGGTGGAAAGGAGCCAAGTAATTACCCAAAATCTTCTACCTTCGAGTAGCAGACATCTCTGTAGCTCAGGCTCTGGCAAACCTGTTGCCTGCTGGCCCTCCAGCCCATTGAGTCTGTCTTTGCCTGGATCTCTTTAAGCCTTTTCTTCTCCCACTCCTGCATCACACTGGTCAAACACTTTGGAATAAACCCCTCACCTCAGGTGCACAGTTCGCAATCTTAGCACCACGGTCATGGTGGGCCGGTTGATTCTTGGTTGTGGTGTCTGTCTAGGGTTCTGGATTGTTCAATGGTGCTGCTGACTTCCTCACACCAGTTTCCCTCCCAACATGACCAATGGGAACTTTTGCAGCATGGGTTCCACATTCCTAGGCATACAGAGTAGCTCCCACTTCTGAATGGCTTATCTAGTGTCTCCTGCTTGACATATATTTCTGTTTTTAATCCACACGTTGCAATTGCACATGTGATTTGTCCATTTGGAATGACCATTAAAAAAATGGCAAGTACACAACTTCTACAATTTATCCTTGTGTACATGTGTTTGAATACACAAAATATTCTTTCCTCAAGAATGTTTGGAAACATGTACTTGCTGTCAACCATTTTTCCTATGATGCTATAGGATATTAGGACTTAGTCCTCTTTTCCAGCTATGTGACACTCATTAACTCTCACTTTCCAGTTCCCTCCCTCCCTTCCAGCCGCTGATACCTGCTTATTTTTCCTGGTCTCTCATATGTCTGCTTGAGAAACAGCCTAGGCTACTTTCTTTGCAATTAAACACACCCTTCCTTAAGCCTTCTCTTGTATAATTTTCTTTGTGGTCTATGTGGTTATTTAGTTTTAATATGCATGTTCTTTCTCTTCTCAAATCTAGTGGGACAGAAAACAAAAATCAGGAGTCAGGGAATACGAGAAGGTGAATGGTCAGGACAAAGGGGGACTGGACTGGCAAATATGGCAGAGACGTAAGAGATGTCTGAGGAGGAAGTAATCAATGTATTATATTCATTTATAGAATTATTAAAGAAGAAATTTTTGTAAATTTATTGCTTCAAAAAAATTTCAAATAGGGGGCTGGAGAGGTAGCTCAGGGGTTAAGAAGCCGGGGCGGCCTAGTAGGGCGGAGCCTGTAAATCTGGGGCAGAGTAAACAAGGAGGAGGTGAAGGCGTCCATGGTGGTTCCTGAATTCGCCCGTGGTTCTATACACACACACACACACACACACACACACACACACACACACACACACAATTGAATAAATAAAAAAAATTTCAAATAGGAGGACACTGGAACAGAATGCAACTTCAGAGAACATTCCACAACACACAAAGACAGAAATACAAAGGGACCCCATCCTTTTATTCATAATTTTTGTTTTGTTTTTATTTTAAATGAGAAACTTGAGTTCTCATTAAATCTTAATAAACCCTAAGGGTTCCAGTCTGACACTTAAAGAGCTGATTTTGTAGCATGAGAATTAGGATGAACTGATTGTGCGGAATCATTTAGGATACCCCACAAGTCTCGGGGGCTCTGCTCAATGGCTTACATGGTGGGAGCCAGTGACAAGCACTGTCTTCCCTGCTCTCTGTCCCTACAGTGCCTTCCCAGAACAGTAACAGTACGGGTTTCAGCATCATTTCCCTGAGATACTGGAAAAGGCACACATGGAAAACTGAGCTGAACTACTGAAACATGCGATAGGTACTGCAAGAGCAAAATCGCTGTGCCAGAGACGCAGATAGAAAAAAAAACTTATCTTAAACCTGTCACTTCTTAACCAATGTAGCGAAGAAGGGAGAACGCTTCCAGAATTTCCACAGGTATAAAAACATGATCAGTTGTTAGCATATATTCATGCATTGTAGCTTGTGGTCTGCTTTAGATACTTTGGATTAAATATGGTGTATAGTAAAAGTTGGTTCAGGGAAGAAGGAAATAGGAATCTATTAACATCTTTGCTGTCTGAAACATTTTATCTTATATTTTTATTTGATGTACGTATGGTGTGTGTGTGTGTGTGTGTGTGTGTGTGTGTGTGTGTGTGTGCACGCCACACTCTTGATGTCAGTTCTCACCCTTCACCTTGTTGAGATAGGGTCTTTCTGCCACTTTGCCAACTCCAGACTATCAGACCTTTTCACTTCTGCCCAGTTCTCCTGCCATAGCCTCCAATCTCATTTTGGAAGTGTTGAAAATACAGCTGTGAGTCACTTCATCCAAACAGATCTCCAGACATGCACAGCAAACACTTTTGCCCCCTGAACCAGCTCTCTGACCCATAACTGAATCATTTCAAAGTGTACAGCTCAGCAATTTTTAATACCAGCAACTCTGCACATATGTGATTCCACATCCTTGGTTCCACCAACTCTGGGTCAAAAATAGCTGGGAAAAAAGCTTGTGTTTGTACTAGTCATGTGTGGACATTTTTCCATGTCATCTCTGGAAATAATATAACAAGTATTTTGAAGGCAGTTATATTGTGTCAGAATTCATAACAATCTGGAGAAAATTTCTGCATCCTGTAGGAGCTACCCAGTCTAAGTACAAATGTGATGCCGCTTTGCATAAGGGGCTGTGACATCTGTGAATTTGGTATCTGTAGAGGGTTGTGGAATCAGTAGCCTGAAGATAAGTGGGGGACAAAGGCACATTAACATTTCATAAGCAAATTCCAAACCTTTTTTTTGCTCCCTGCATATTAAACAACTTTCTACTTACCTTTCATCCAGCCCTCAGAAGTATTTACCTCTCAGTCCCCTAGGGCTAGGCATCTAAAACTCTTTCTGGTAGTTCAAAGAAGTTTGAATATACAGTACTTACCTTTTGTTTTGTGATTGGATCCTTTTACTTATTGTCATAGTTAGCTACTGGTATCGACTTCCAACTAAAGGATATCACTTCTGGGCACAACTGTGAAAAATTAGTGATTAAGTTAGATTCTGAGCAAGCCTGCAGGACACTGCCTACTTGCTGGGGAAGACCCAGCCCATGGCGGGCACATCTGGTCCCTGGGAGGGTGAATAAGCTGGAGGGAGCTGGTTGAGAGCATTGGCATCTTTTAGTATCAGACATGTTGGTCTGGCAAATGAGGATTGTCCCTCTCAGCAGTTGTGTCGATATGGTATGGCCAGTTCCCTAGGATCTTGGTGTTGGATATGCTCTCCCTGCCAAGCTGGAACTAAACAATCATAAGAGAGAATAAAACCCCTTGCTTTCTTCAGCCCTTCAATTGTGAATTTATTGGCAACATGCAGAGTAAACACAATAGTGAATTCAAAGTCTAATCATGTTGCAGCATGCATCATATTCAACTATGTGCATTTGTTGCTTCAGTTCATTCATTTAGCCATCAATGGATACTTGAGCTGTTTCTGTCTTTGGGATACAATGGCTAATGCTGCCATGAACAAACGTGAACATATCTGTTTGAGATTCTGTTTTCATTCTTCCACCCATATATCTGGAAATGCCATCATTGACTGTTACAGCAATTTTATTCTTGATTTTTTGAGAACTTGCCAAATGACACCATGTCAAGTTGCTCGCAGCAAGGAGCGAAGACTGCAGTTTCTCTATGTCTTTGCCAGCTCAACCAGTTGGTCCCAGCTGGAAAGCATGATGCTTGTGATATGATTCTTTAGACACACCTGGAGGAATTTATTTATTAAGGCTGGCCTCTGGGTAAGCCAGTAGGAGCCTGTGTTAATTGCTTTAATTGAGGTTGGAAGTCCTGCCCATTGTGGTGGGATCATTTCCCTGGGCAGGTAGATAAAGATAGAAAGCTGATTGGCACTTGTCAGACAGGCAAAAGCACATACAAAGAATTTTTCCGTTCTTCTGCTCTTGCTGTGGATGTGATATGACCATTAATAACTACCACCAAAACTGTTTATTACTAATTTATATACTAAGGCACCCTGATAGGAATGAGGTAGCTATCTCTATTTAATTATAGTTATGTTGATCATATGTGCCTCTTGTTGTGGGTCACTTGAATATCTTCAGAGAAATGCTTATTGCTACCCCTCGATCATTTATTAATGGGACCATTTGGTTTGTATTGTTGGCTTGTAATTGTTCTTTATGTATGTAAGAAATTAACCATAGTTCAAATATATGATATTTCACAGGTTGTGTGCTTGCTGTTGATTGCTTCCTGTGAAGAATAAATTTTCTCAAATTTAATTTAACCCAAATTATCTATTTTCACTTTTGCTGCTTTAGCTTTGATGTCAGATCCAAGAAATCATTGCCAAACCCAAAGCCATAAAGGACTCCTATTAAGGACTCCTATTTGTCTCCCTTACAGAAATTAGAACTCATGAATTACTTCCTTGTTGAGTGGCTGAATGACTTGATTGTTAACCATGAGTAAAGTCTTCATCACATCTGTGCCATTTCAAAAATGCAATTTATATAAACATTTTCATTGTGAACACTGGAGTAGATCATACTCTTCAACTGTCCCTTTTCAAGTCTTCCTTTCTGAAGCCATTTCTTTTGTAGTCATTGCTTTTTTGCATACCATATAATGTCACTCTCTTCAATGTTTTAGAAGGAGTACATTTATTCCCATCAAAGCTCTGTGCCTTTTTTGATGACAGAATATGCCAAATAATGTAATATAGTGATTCAAAATGTTGGTGTAGATTAAACCCAAGGTTCATCAGTATATTGGGGCAAAGACTTTGTCTTGTTCATTCTTTGATGCATTTTAAGATCTGAATAAATATATAGTGAATTGCACATGCTTCTTAACTCTTCTCAGGATTATCAGCAATCCTCAAGTCTTCTGTATAAAATCAAAAGATTACATTCACCCTCTAAAACTTTGAGAGGCGTTAATGAAGAAAGAAAATTATGTTGAGTTCTGTCAATTCTCAGGGATGTTGCCCATTAGCTATTGCTCACGAGGGCCAGCAAACCCTTCATATTTTCTATGCTAGTTCTAATTATCTACATGATGTCATTAGAAGCAAACCACTTGAGGCTGTTAGGTTCTCGATGGTCAAACAGGGCAAGGCTAAGAACATGGACAGAAAATGAATCATGGTCACATTTGATAGGAAGCAAACACCAAGCAATGCTGCTCTGAGAATGGAATTCCCAGGACTGGGTCAGCAGAAGCAGCTCTGTGCACAGCTACCAGCTCCAGCTCTTCTTGGATGGAGACTGAATGCAGGCCACAGGGCAGAGTGCGTGAGCCCTGCTGTGTCAGAAGAAGATGATGTCACGGTGTGTAAATCCTCAACTGCCTTATTGTGGCTTTTGGGTTTTGTCATACATGGCTTGGCAAACTTTTTACCTTGGTCTATGATTGTCCAGATAATAAATATTTTAGGTCCTGTGGCTTTCGGTCACATCTTCTTCATGTTTTTCTTTTTTTTAAAAACCCTGCCAGAATGTAAAACAAATATTTTTAGGTCTCAGGCTGAATTAATAAAAAAGCTACCAACGGGATTTGGCATTGTTTACAGACAGCAAGCCCTATCAAAACTCAAACGATCACTTGACATGAGCTGTGTTCTAGGAAAATGGCTGTGACCAAGAGAATCACTTTATGAATCTCTCCCCGGACTTTGCACACCAAAGAATAGATGTGCCATTAGTTAGGTTAGAAGGACAGAATTCCACATTCGCTGTCTGTGTATCAAGCAGAAAAGCTCCCTGAGAGGATCAGGGATATTCAGGCTAATCTATCACTCTCCGTCTTCTTCTTCTTGTTGGCTGGAGTTGGTATCATAATTGCTATTAATAACACTACAAATGAGTACATTGTTCGCACTTAATGGCTACTTTAAGAACTGAATTTAGGAGGTAAAAATGCTTTATGGACTCTATAATAAAGAAGTTTTATGGGAGATAGTTAAGAAACAAATGTTATGAGAAGTGCAGATTCTTCTAGTATGCGTCATAAAGCATGGCAACCTGTATGTAGCAACTGAGTCCTTAGAGCCTCCTGTGACATGCATAAAAGGGCTTTCTTTTGAAACTAAAACATGGGAGCAAAAGCATATAATGTCCCTTTCCTCCTCAGATTTTTGTTGATGCTTAACAAGGAGAACTGGGTCAATCTTACAAGAAGGCTGATTACTGTGTTCTGTGAACAAAATCCTGTTTCTTCATCTTGCAGAGTAATATGGGAAACCACAAATGCTTGTAGTACTGGAGAATTAATTTTCTACAACTTGGCTACGTCTTTTGTTTGATATTATTCTTCTAGATGCTTCTGTGAAAACATTCCTTAGGAGAAATTAACATTTAACTAATTAGATTTGAAGGAAAGCAGATGCTTTATCCTCTATCATGTGAATGAGCTTCATCAAAGACTTGAAGGCTTTGCCTACATCCATGTTTTGAATCTGTAACCTGGAGAAATTGGGTAACTTCCACAGTCAGTGGGCAATTTCCTTCAATTCCCCCTTTCTCTTTCTCTTTCCCTCTCCTCTTTTTCTCCTCCTCTCCCCCTCTCCGTGAGATGGCATTAAGAACAGTTTCCTCATATGAAGGAAATGAGAACTTTCTGCTTTCTGACAGTCTTGGTCTATGTGTTAAGGCAACAAAAGCAACAAGCTTTTCTTATGTAAGTCCTGGAAATCAAGGTTTCACTTAGAGCATGGCAAGCTTGTTGAGTTCTGCTCAGAGTACCTGATCCTCAAAGATCAGGAGCAGGGAGGGGCTAGTGCTGCGAGTGTTTAGCAGTGATGCTCAATATCACCCAAGATTTTAAATTGAAAAATTCTCTCTCTCTCTCTCTCTCTCTCTCTCTCTCTGTATGAGAGAACACTTGTATGTGCCTGTGGGGGTCCAAGAGTGACTCTTGGATTGAGATACCTTGTTTTTAATTTCCTCTAAAGTTTTCCAGGCTCTACTTTCTAGGGCCAGAAGTATAGGCTGCCACCATTTCTGCTTGTTGTTTTTACATGGGATCTGGGATCTGAACTCATACATGGGATCTGTATGTTTACAAGGCAGAGAATTAACGCCTCTCTAGCCCCCAGGAAAATTATTTCTCTTGTTTGTACATTTTAGACTTAACTAGCTATTTTTCAAGAAAAAAGATGATTCTTGAGGCATTTATTTCTCATATGACCATGGATTAATTAGAGGTGATCTACTTAAGTTCAACCATAATTTATCAAGTAATTTTCAGGTGGCATTGATATTCCTAGATGCTGTTTTACTACGGGGCAGAAGCAGCCCCTTCAAGAAATATACTTTGGTGAATGTTCATGATATCGCTAATACTTTGAAAGAATGTTTCAGGAAGCAAGAAAGAAAGAAATGCAGAGAGAGAGAGAGAGAGAGAGAGAGAGAGACAGAGACAGAGAGACAGAGAGAGATAGGAAGAAGGTAGAAGTAAGGAAAGGAAGGAAGGAAGAGAAAGAAAGAGGGAGGGTGAGAGGGAAGAATATATGAGTGAATCAATAAATACATAAATGTCTGTGTTCTAAATATCTAAATATCCTCTTCAGAATAAGGAAAACATTAAGCTTCATCTCACTGGGATATTGCTTCTCAACCAAAATGCCAAAATAAAAGCTCCTGAAATCTGAATATTACTGCTTGACATATTCTGCAGAATTCAAGGCATGTTTGAGAAATTAGATGGAAAGAGGACCAGTCCAACAACACATTCAGAAGAAGAGACTAGTTCAACATTTTTTTTCTTTTATTCCAGGAAAAGATCTTTATTTTCCTTGAAAATTAGAAGTAACACTTGATTTTTACCAGGAAACTGTTTAAATGATCTTTTAAAGTTTCCTTTTTCTAAAAAAAAATTCCTAGTTTTACAAGCATATTGAATAATTATCCCTCCCCTCCTTCCTTCCCTTCCTTTCTTTCCCCCTCCCCTCCTTTCATCAATCTATCTCACTCTCTCCCACCCTCCTATCTGTCTGCTTCTTCTTTGGGTTCCAGGATTCCCTCTAGATCATCTGCTCTAGTGGGAATCAGGCCTCTGTGGCAGACCAAGTGGCACACTCCTTCATCTGTCTAGTCCTAGCCCCTAAGGTTCCCACTGAATTTAATTATTTCTTGTGAGATCCTCAGGAGTCTATGGGGGTATGTTGGTATGTCAGCCACTGTGCAGGTCTGGTAAGTACAGGTATCATTGCATTGAGTTCCTGGATGCAGCGGCCCTGCCTTGAGCGGTATGTCTTGTCTAGCAATGGACCGTCCCATCTTCAGGCTCTTACAATCTTACCACCCCCTCTTCCGAAAGGTTCCCTGGGCCATAGGATGGGGAGAGATGTGATTGGCTTGATTCCAGATGAGCATCGCAGGATTGCCAGTATTCTTGTTCAAGTTTTAGGTACCTGAGGTGGGCAGAGAACTCGTGCAGGGAGGCGGGAACATGGCCTGGCAGAAAAACCATTCTCAACTTTACTGTCTAGAGCACTTCATGGAATCTTGATAAACAGCTACCTGATGAACATCCAAGTGAGTCAGCTGCAACCAGCCATCCTAACTCCATGCAAGGGGTGCTCTAGTCCTGTGAACTTCTTTCCTTCTTCATGGTGATGGTTTTTCCATTCTGTCTCATGAGCTTTACTTTCCAAAAGAGAAAGTTTCATGACTGGGTTCTAGATCTCTTTTAAGGGATTTTCCAATCATCCAATCCTCTTTTAAAAAAAATAACAAAATTCTAGCAATTTCTGTTGTTAGACCAGAGGAAACAACATTTTAAATGGTAGGATGCTAAAGCAAAGAGGTATTACTGAGTCTCATCACAATGCAAAAATAAACTCTCTTGCTATCCAAAGCACGGGCACAAGGACCTGCTTTCTATTCCAGTTCAGCAGGAATTCAAATAATTGTGAAGAAAAATTGCTGGATATCACAATGTGTTTGCTTTACAGAAATGGCATGAGACGTTGTTAAGTAGACCTTGAGAATAGCCACAATTTTGCTGTGCTCAACAATCACAGATTGTTGAATTAAGGGCACAATTTCTGCTCCTATTGTGTCTTGCATATGAAGTGTACATGTTATCTCAGTATCAAAGTGAGTTCAGGACTAGCAAAGGGAGGAATCTGATGATTACAATATTTTAAGCCACGAATTATCTGCAGATCACTTAGCAGTATGGCTGAGCTCCAACTAGCCTTGAGTTCTTTTGTGTTGCAAACAAAGGCAGTTCTTCCAGTCACAAATCCACCATCATATACGTTCTGCTAGACTCCTGACTGATTTGAGTACCTGAGTTCTTTCTTTTGATTGATACTGTGTAATATTTACATACAGTTATTTGGAAGTCTCTTCCTTTAATTCTCAGTATGTCGGCATTAAGAGGTGATTCCTTAAGGAGGTGATTAGATAGTGAAAGCAGAGACCCACATATATGGGATTCATGTTCTTATAAAAGGCTTGTAGGAGCTGCTTTATCCCTTACGTGTGTGAAGTTACAAGAGAAGGAACCATCTTGGGAGGCGAGATCAAGACTCAACAGACACTCAGCTTCCTAGTACCTTGATCTTGGACTTCCTGGCCCCCATGACTGTCAATCATTCTATGATTTTTCGTTTTGACAGTCCTAGAAGCAAAAGCAAAACTTACACCCACATGTGCACATTTGATATCCTTTACTTACGGATAAATGACTTGTAGGTAATAGTACTAATCTGGTTATGTTCAGAAATCTATGTGGTAGGTGGTGGGTGGCGGGAAATGGTTCTCTTTGCATGCATCAAGTAATAAAGATTAGTTCTGTTAGATTGCTTTCCTAATGTCATTGTGTGATTTTAGTGTTTCAAGCTTGAAATTGGCAAAGCCTAGCTGTATTAGTTAAAGTAGTCTTGCTGGTAGCCTAGGTTACAACAGTTTTAAACTCCTACAAATACACTCAACCTAAATGCTATACACACTTTATATTTCTGGTTGGATTCTCATTTATACCCAAACCTGAACTTCAGTGAGCTCTTAGATACTGCAGCTGTAATTTTCATAATGGGACCTCTTATTGCAAATAAGATTTTACTTCTGATTTCATTTTTGTCTATTTTAATTTTTACTCAGTGCTTTCCAACTTTCTATGCACAGAACTGCTGCTTGAGGCACAGGCTGCAGATCATTGACTAATGTAATTACAGGGTACTGCGTGGGCTCTTAACTTCTGCTACAAGCTGAGGCTTTCCAAGGAGGGACTCAGGACTACAATGTAATACAGTGGGCTATGGAAGAAATGAAACTTGATCTTAGCATTTCTAGGCTATTATTTTACTTAGCAATATCGTTGTAGTTGAACTTAGTTTTTAATGAAATGTGAATTTGATAAGATCTATTTATAACCACTGTATAAGAGGGAGAAGTTGTAGAGGTATAATATGTTTCAAAATTTGGTATCACATAATCATTTAGGCAGCCATTGCACGCTTAAGGGACATGGTACTATGAAATGTATGGTATTTTGATGTGTGTGTGTGTGTGTGTGTGTGTGTGTATCTATGTATGCATGTATATATGTATATAAACATTTCTGAAAGTCTTAAATTTTTTTATTATTTATTTATTCAATTGTGCATGTATGTGTGTGCCCATGTGTGTATGTATGTGTGTGTGTGTAGAACCACGGACGAATTCGGGAACCACCATGGACCTCCTCCACTTCCTCCTTGTTTACTCTGCCCCGGGATTCACAGGCTCCGCCCTACCAGGCCCAGAAATGCAGGCCGCCCCCGCTTCTGCCTGGAGTCTATACATGGGATCTAGGATCCGAACTCAGGACCTTCCACCTGCAAGGCAGAGGCTTAACCCCTGAGCCACCTCTTCAGCCCCTTAAATTTTATTGAAGTCAAGAAACATTCTTTTGAACTAGGTTGAATTTATTGGCAAAGGTGGTTCTGAATTCTGCCTTTCTTTAACTATTTTATGGGTATTCACTGTGCACAAAACTTTAGACATTATGTAATACATTTTTGTGATCCTTAGGAATAACTTTGGGATGATTCAACTTTTATCCTTTTTTCCCAATGGATTTTTCCATGCATCATCTACATATGAAATTGTGTGGAAAAAAGTATAGACTACATGTAAACAAAGACTGCATTCATTGAAGAAGTTGCAATTGGTAGGTGTTAGCTGCAGCAAATGACAATATTTATTATGAGCCTGAAAATACCAGTTGCAATGTAGGTGGCTTGCTTTCAAGTAAACTCCAGGCAAGCTTGAAAAAGTGTACTCTAATGGAGGCTCAGTCGAGGTGGCTAGTCAGTATTAATGACTGCAATAGAATTCTATCTGGTTACCAAATGGTCAGTATTTTTAGCTATGACATAAAACTTGCAAGTGATTTGTGCCTGAGATGTGTTCATATCTGATTTGGTCACAACCTAATAGCACCATGAAAATAGAGACAAATTATCTACCCACAGTGCGAGACTGGTAACATTTATGTTCTATTATTTGAAGGATGGGAGTTTTCACTGATCCCTTGCAGTTTTTTTAATAGAGAAATGTTACATAGCCATGAATTTCTATGGACTTTTTGTCTTCCATCAGCCCATTGTTCTGCCAATCCTTGATGCACATGCCGACTTGCTTGGTGTGCAGGGGATGTGAACTTAGTCTGCTACTTGTCTATTAATAATAGCATCAGGAATATGGATGGTCTGAAAAGGCGCTAAAAACAGCATGAATAGGAATCTTGAGATATTCTTAGCTTAGGAAGTGTTGATGTAGCTTGGTCTTCTTAGGCAGACCAAAGAAGTGAAAATGCTGTAGCTTGTAAGGCATTCTTTGATTCAGATTACCTGATGGATTGATAATTCTGTGGTTTCAAAAAAAAAAAGCATGGAACAATCTAGAATTTATTAGGCTCTGTGAGTAGAGTTAAAGTAGCTTCAGGGCTATTTTTGACATCTACATTGCACTTTTAGGTTTGCAATATATGGGTGCATGGAGAAAATTTAAAAAGCATGATTTCAAAGCGATTGTCTAAGAATGGCTCAAAGAAAATCAGGGAACATTGAGTGGGAATTCCTGAAAGAGAATGAAATGAATCAAACTTAAAAAAAAAAAAAGATTCTGTAGGGGAGTGCTGCTCCTTTAGCACTTTGAACTCGAAATCCAAAAGACTTTAAAAATTGGGGACGGGGGTCGGGGGGAAGTTCTATCCGCTGTACCTGTCTAATAGCATTTAATCAATTGGAATGAGGTAACTGATGGTTTTTTTTTTTTGTGATAGGGGTAGGAAGTTTAATTGTTGTCTTAGGAAAAGCTCATGTAGCTATTATCTTAAATGCAGGCACGTGCATATCACTGGGAAACTCTCTCTGTGTTAGAAACTTTCAGGATAAGTTCTGGGGCCAAACTCAGTGCGTGCAATAGTTGGGTTTCCTGTCATGAGTTTTAGTACTTCCGTTTCTGAGACCATTTCTTCTTTCAGGAATTCAGGGATTTGTTAGCATTAAGGGAGTTTTGGACCATGATTCCTATTTTCAGTGAAATAGATCCTGTCCATGCTAGTGACCGGTACTTATGTCCACGTGTGTGCTTACAAAATTATGCTCTTGGAGACAGTCTCAGAGATTGCCCGAGTTAATAGTTTTTTATTCAATTAACCAACTCCCTGTTTTTGATCAACTTCTTAGCAATTTAAGAATGCTTTCTTAAATAGTTTCAGGCAGTAGGATCTTTAGGGGTAAGGGGTCAGACAGATGTAGAGGAATACCCACGTGAGTGGGCCGCCCAAGGAAGGGCCTCTCCATTTGCCACAGAGGCCTGAACTCCCATGAGAACAGCTGATTCATAGGGAACCCCAAGACACATAGAACCAAAGGACAGAAGATTAGGAGAAAGTAGACTGGGCCCACATAGGAATGGGACAGTGGGTGGGGGTGGGTTGGGAGTGGGAGGGAAGGAAAGAAGGAAGGGGGGATAAGGAGGGAGGCAAGGAGCATGTATATAAAAATGTTAATTTAATATAATTTATTTAAAGAAAGAATGCCTTTTAGAGCTTCATAATCTTTTGGGACTATTTTGTAATATGTTTTTTCTCCACCCTATATACATAAAATTAACCAAGAGATTTTGGAAAATGTTGGTTCCTGGGCCCCAGCTCCAAAAGTTCTGAATACATTATCAAGGATAATGTGGCATGCAATTTTAAAAATCTCCCTCTGTAATTCTGGAATGCATCCAGGGTGGATCCCCACACCACACCTAAGCTGTTATTGAGCTTCACATCTTAATTACTCCTGGCAGGTTGGTAGCAATGAAAAAACTCTCTCTGGTGCTTGTAAATATCAAATTTGAAGGAAAAGGGAGGGAGATAAACTGTTCACACCTTCCCACATCACCTCAAATGTGAGACAAAGAGCAGGTAATATAAGATGGATTGGATCTTTTCCTTATTAAAATTTGATACCACCAATCAACATAAATACAGATAATGGATTATTTTTCCCAAAGAGTTTAACCTAGGCATATGTACTGACTCACGTCTGCTGTTTAGGAAATATCTATTCATCCATTAAAGAAAAAGTTCTTCTTCCCTTTCTAAGATATTTTACCAGTTTTCAAAATAAGCTATTGTCACAGTTAATATTGCATCTCTTAAAAGAATTTAGCCGTATCATATTCTCTCTGTTTTCTGAAATGTGAAGATTTTTTTTCATGTTTCTAATTTTACTGTGAATACTTCTCCTCCCTTTCAGGCACTTACTTGGAATCTATATTTATTTTTAAAATTTGATTATTGAGGATTCCTTTTTCTGGAGGAAATCCTATCCTTTACTTTATCTCATTTCCTCTTCCTTTTGATTTTTAAATCAAGATTCAAACCAAGTCTTAGTCACCGATGAGCTAAATAAACTCTTCTCCAGCGAAGAGGCTGCTTTCTAATTAGCTGCAGGAAATAATGAGCACATTCTCTGGGCCAGTTAACATTGGATTTGCCAGATGCCAACATCTGACGATCTCGGCAACATCACTGTGAGATGGGGGGGGGGTGAGGAGAACCTTGGGGAGGGATGCCAGAATGGGATCTTCATTTTAGGGGATCTATCTTTCAGAAAATAGAGACAGTCAAGGTTCAAATGTGGAAATGTTGCAAAAGTTATTCAGTTATACTGTTTAGTATGTTATAGCTTCAGTTTTCAATATACAAGTCTAGAAGGACTTGAGGAAGGAATCATGGAGGATTCAGCACAATAATTGTTTATTATAGCAACTACTTCATGAAGTATAGCTCTACTATAAATGAAAGTATCTCAGCCCAACATCATGATCTTGGTTCTCAGTTTGGTTTTTGATAAAATGTCTATAGTTGACTTCAGAATTTTTTTGTAGCGCCAGCAGCATACTAGGGACTGATGACAAAATTATTTTCCTACTAAGAAACCAGACATGAAATAGTTTAATTCATTTTCAACTCCTTTCTTAATACTTTTTGTATTTCATACATGAATATAGTGTAGTTATATTTTTACACCTTAAATCGAAATTCCATCCCCTCTTTCACCTATTATATAATCTTTCTTCTTCTTTACCACTTTCATGTGTTTTCATGTGTTTACTATTTTCATGTGTTTTCTCATGTGTGACACACTGAGTTTCTTGTGGTCTAACTCCTTTCTGTGAATTTCCAATTTATCTAATCCAATCAAAGATATGCGTATGTAGATCTGGGAGACAATCTACAAAACTTTGCAGCAGTTTTTAGTGTCCAAAAAAAGAAGGCTGCATACTGGATGTCTTCGCAAAATGCAAATATATCACTTGTAGATAGATAAAACGTTTCCTAAATGCTTTCAGAACTTGCTTGTATACATGCAAGAAGCATAGAGACTGGCTGGAGAGGCAGGGGTGGGAGCAATCAGTAAGGGATGAAAACACAGATTCATTCTATCTATGTATGAAAGTGTCAAAGGATAACAGAATATTAAAAAAGAAATCTCTCATACAGAGAAATGTGATATGAGAAAAGCCACAGGAATTTTATGAGGAAAGCATCCCCAAGGTTTTTCAGAGCCCCTTACTTGACCTTTTGTTTTTAAACCCAAATGTGCTTGTAATAGTTATTATGAACACTTTAAAAATATTGAGAGTTGCCTAGCAATGAAGCACAGGGCAGTGTCAATGCCTCTTCTGATGCTCTGGAAACCGGAGCTCTACTGATAGAAAATCTATGTAAAGAAACACATTTGAAACTTGTAAATGTTGGGTACTAAGACACATATATATGTGAGTTAGGACATATACAGATACTTCCAATATTCTGTACCGTCAATTTAGGATTATTCAAATTGAAGATTTGAAAGTGTCAACATTAACAAAAATGGCTAAAAAGAACTTATAATGTTTATTTTGAAAAAGAAAAAAAATAAAACTTTAATAGTTAAGTTCAAACACTTGAAAACTTTTCATATGCAAATAGAAGAGCAGAAATAATAATAATAGGGAAGTGTGAATTAAGGATTTCAAGGACAGAAATTACTATTCAGTCTAAACAACGTTAAGACAGATGCCGATTTCTCCAGTGAACAGTCATGAGGACATTGAAAAGTCCTGAAAGTTACCTGAATCCTCCATGCCTCAGATGCATGATTAAAAACTGGCACTGAAAATAACTAGTCAGATCTTTGGGAGGTTGTTAGAATTTCAACTTGGGAATAACAACACATGAACTTCATATATGCTCAGCCTCAGTATATGATACTATCACATATTATCATGCAATTTAAATTAACTTTGTTCAAAACATCAGAGGAGTTAGCCTAACATCATTCTTCCCTTCCTGTTGTTGCTTACGGCCATTATCTTATTGCTTTGTGTTGGGGCTTGGCTTATTTGCAACCATTGCCAATTTTTTTAGGTTACTTCATTGATTTAAAGATCTGATTCAGGGCTGGAGAGGTGGCTCAGGGGTTAAGCTTCTGCCTTGCAGGGGGAAAGTCCTGAGTTCGGATCCTAGACCCCACGTATAGATGCCAGGTGGAAGCGGGGGCAGCCTACGTTCCTGGTCCTGGTAGGGCAGAGCCTGTGAATCCCGGGGCAGAGTAAACAAGGAGGAGGAGGCGTCCCTGGTGGTTCCCGAATTCGTCTATGGTTCTACACACACATACATACACACACACACACACACATGCATACACGCATAATTGAATAAACAATAAATAATTTAAAAAAGAATTTAAAGGTCTGATTCAGCCTTCAAATGATCAAGCTCAATTTTTTAAATTTTATTTTCTTATTAATGTGATGTGTGTGTGTATGTGTGTGTGTGTGTAGGTTAGAGCACAACATCTATTTATTTATTTCTTCTTTCACTCGGGGCTGTAGGAGTTGAACACAGGTTGCCATCCTGGGAGCAAAGGCCTTTACCCCATGAGCCATGCTTCTGGTTCAAAAGTCATTTAAGTTTATTTGCTGATTCAGATGTCTGCACACCTAGAACGACGATGGGCTGATATAATGCATATGTTTGAATTAATAATATTACTTCAATGATCTAAGTGTGGCTCTAATTTTTTAATTGATTGGCAGTGCATTGCAGGAGTGAGAGGGGCTCTGAAGAAGCTGCTATTTCAATCACACTGGCAGATTACTTACCGTTTTCAACTCAGTAAGATAAATGCTATGTTCCATTTATTATTCAGAGTAGACGGAATGTTGTGAACTCTTAATGGATATGTATTTTTCAAAATTCCTCTATCAAAAAGCTTCAATAAGCTTAAAATTATATTTATATTGTTTCAATATATTTGAAAAATTATATTGAACATTTTAATGAGTCTTAAAACAATTTTTTTTTCTGTTTCATACTGTTGTATGAGCCATTCCTGCTCTGGTCATTTAGCTGAGGTTGGCTGTAAACAATCTTTCCAGGTTTTGGCTGTTATAGGTAACAGTCTTTGTAAATAGGTCTTTAGGTGCTTTCCTGGTTATTTCCTTAAGATAAGTTTTCAGAGGTCTAATTATAGGGTCAATGACTGTTGATATGTTTTCTAAAGCATAATGTTAGATTTCTCTCCAAATAGCTTGTGTTTCTAGGTTCTTGAAATATGTCTCCATTGGAATGAATTTGTTTTTAAAAAACTTGAATTCTAAGGGTTAAATATATATGTTATCTGCTTTAATCCACAGTTTAAAGGGCTACTAGCTTGATGTTATTTCATGTACACAGAGCATTTTTTTTTTATTTCCACTCATACAAACAACAGGTACACCGGTCCCTTCCCTCCCTCCACCCCCCCCCGTACCCCCTCCCCTCCCCTTTCCTCCCTATTCCCCAGTGCCTCCCCTCCCATCCCCCTCCCATCCTTTTATGTGCATGCCAAACTCCTCTGGGTCCTCCTCTCCCATGAGATGCAAGGACCCAGTGGCATTTCTCTGAACCCTTTCCTGTTTTCCCTTAATCATAGAAACACTACTATGGCTGTCAATCCCTTGCCTCCAAGGATCTTGGTGCATTTAGCAAATGCTAGACTTTGTGGGGTCAATAGTGTATGGGACATTGCGCAGGGCATGCAAAGTCCAATTATGATTGCTTCGGCCCTAACTTGTGTGGAGTATCTTGCATATCATTGCTCCTCCCATCCTTGTGCTCTTACACTCTTACCGCCCCCTCTTATGCAAATTTCCCTGAGCTTCAGGATGGGGAGAGATTAGGCTAGACTAGTTCCAAGTGGTTGATACAGTCTCTGATGTTCTGAATTATGGTTTGTTGATTTTCTTTTTCAGTTTTGCTGCTCCTGCAATGCCCTTCACTCCATCCTGATGAGTATTGGATGTCACCCCCTGGCCAGAAATAAAAAGCTGTTAAACTAGAGTCTTGTTATAAGAGTATATTCAAAGGTAGATGTAATAAAAGTAGGAGACCGGGGTGAGGAAGGGGTCAATCACCCATTTGCAAAATGGTTACTTTCTATCTGCCAGACTATATGCCCTCCCCTTCTGGTGAGATCATACCCCATCAGTTGCAAATGATCAGGAACGAAAAGTCTGTGAACTTAACCAGATGTTTCATTACTTACTTGCAGTCCTTGATGGTGGCCTATTTTCTCTGCTATAACATGATCTTTGCAATTACTTCATAATCTTTGCAATTACTGTAGGTATTACAGAGATTTATCCTTGAGTGTCTCTAAGAGGGTTTGGTACTATGATTCACCTATTAGGGAGTACATACAGCGCTTAATTTTCTGGGTCTGGGATACTTCTAATTCCATCCATTTCCTGGCAAATTCCATTAATTCATCATTTTTGATGGCTGAATAGTACTCCATTGTATAGATGTACCACAGTTTCCTTATCCACTCCTCAACTGTTGGACATTGGGTTGAGTCCATGACTTTGCTATTGTAAACAGTGCTGCTATGAACATGGTCGTGTTTGTGCTATTGAGGTGAATTTTTGCTGTATGGGGGGTTATTCCCAAAAGTGGAATAGCAGGGTCATATGGCATTTCAATTTTTAATTTCTTTAAGAATCTCCAGACAGCTCACCAGAGTGGTAGTATGAGCCTGCATTCCCACCAGCAATGTAGGAGAGTTCCCTTCTCTCCACATCCTCTCCAGCATTTGGTGTTTGTATTATGGATTTTTGCCATCCTGACCGGGGTGAGATGATATCTCAGGGAAGTTTTGACTTGCATTTCCCTGATGGCTAAGGATGTGGAGCATTTTTAAAGATATTTGTTAGGCATTTTAATTCACAGAGCAATTTTTTATAACATTCTCATCTTTTCGTTTTCTTTCTATTGGACTGTTAAACATTATTGACTTTTCAACAAATCAGATAATAAAAATATTCATCTAATAGATTGTTTCTGGAGATATTTTTACAAGGAGAGGGTTTTATAGAATTATTTATTACCAAACCATTCAATCATCCTCTATTACCATTCTACTATTGTCTGTTCATGTGACTTCTTTGTGTGTGTGTGTGTAAAACCTGAATAACTCCTTGGACCTGTGAACATTGAAACTACTTCCTCAATATCTGATACTTTCCCATCTTCCAGCTGAGTGGTATCAGAATTCCATCTCCCTTGCCAAACACTGTGTCCATCCAATCAACAAAGATATTGATCTTATAATAGGAACTGGTTCTGGAAAGAAAGAAAATAATCAGGAGAACTAATTTGAATAAATGAGATGTGGATGGGTATTTCGTGGAGGCAAGCTGGACTGCTTCCCTACTCTATTTAATGTTTTCTTTTGCATTAACACATCATTGTGCATATTTGTGGATTACAGGGTGGTAATTCAAGGACACGAAGCAGGGTGATCTAATCAGGATAATTATGTGTTCATATGCTGAGCTTTGCAATGCCTCTCCTATAGCTCTTCCCCAAATGCATAATGACTTGTAAACACTAGCCAACCCCTCTGAGACGTAAAATGCTAGATCTTGTCCTTGGAGACCTGAGTGCCATGCAGACCTTGCTGCCTCCCCTGTGGATTCTCTCATCCTGGAATGTGAGCTCTTCAACACTAGCAGCTGTTTCGCTACTAGAGGGAAGACAGAATAGAACAGAGTGGAGTCAGAAGAGCCAGGATGAGAGCTGCGGCTTCACTGCTGCATCCTTGAATCCACACTGCAACCACACTCGCTCCAGAAGCTCATTCATTGCCTAGAGCTTTACCTTGACTTCACTTTGATTTTATAAAGTTGGCTAAATTGAGAATCTTGCAGTGTCGATCATGACCACATGAGGGTTGGTATAACTGAAGGAAAAATTGTGAAAAACTTGGCCACAGTGAAAGTTTTCTGAAAGTGCAGCCAACCAAAACTTCATCCGAAATTAAGAATGCATTGAATGTACAGTGTTTGGGGAGCCCTTGCCTTTGTTACCTCATGTGACCTCACTATAGCCTCAGCTCTGAACACAGGAGATGCATCTTTTGCCTTAGAAAAGCTGCTTTCTATACACTTCAGTTAAGATTCATTCTAGAGACAGTTGTGTGTCATGAATTATAGGTTTTTTATATTATACAAAATTTTCTGCTCTTATAGAAATAAAATGGTTTACCTGTGGAAAACAAAGACTTTTTTCATTCTTTAACATATAAGTATCAAATGATACATCCTTCAATTGATTGTATTGTTTCAGAATGCTTAATTTTAAAAGTTGCCATTTGAGTTATAGACTTGAAATTTTATAAAAATGTGGTTAATTAATTTTGGTTTGGAATTAGGGTGGAATTTTCTGAAATTTCTGAAATCTCTCTAACATGTTTCTCCCATTTGGAACTAATGATTTATCTTCTTAGTGTTATTGATTATGAGCTCAAGATGTCCATCCATTTAGAACAATGTCCTCTATATCTTCAATATTCAGCCAGGAATATTCTCTATGCAAAAATACAGATGTGCATCCAACTGATATAAAATTTGCTTTCATCTTTAATAAATGGTACCTTTATATGTATTTTAAAAGGATTATTTTAAATAATTTTTCATGACTTATTGACAGTAAATCTTTGATTAATCTAATTATATATAGATAAATATTCATCTATCTATATCTCTCTATACACACACACACACACACACACACATATATATATATATATATACATACATATATATTCTGACTAAAATAAAAATTTTGGTGTCAAAAAGGGATCCTTAATGGAAAATTTTTAAGAAGCCTAAAATCAGTCCTAAATTTACTTATGTTATCTGTTATGCACAATCTACCCTGTAAATATGGTATCATAGCTAGTCTTCCTCCCCTACTTTCCATTTAGTTCTCCTGTATGGGCCCAAGAGTACTTTCCACACCTTCACTGTGTTTAATATCAAAGCGTTCCTTTCTATAACACAGGAATGCTTAATGATGTTTCCAGTTCTGATTTACATCTCATCTCCTCCATGGACAGCTCAAGATTATTTCAGCTGGAATTAAACAGATGCACCTTTAAAGCTTTATGCCATTCACTGCTGTGTTTTCTTTTTCACTTATCTGTTCACTCCTCCACTAACTACTTTGTCCTCTTCTTCTCATTATGTTACTATTTCACTTGTTCTTCACAATGAGCCCCAGAAATGCAGGATTTTATTTGCACTTACGACTCTAGTGACAGTTCACAGTCTACCTTGGTAAAATGCATACCAGCACTAGGAGCCCAAGCAACTGACCACATCATATCCATAGGGGTTTTTTGAGAGAGGAGCTGACCTCCTCGTCTTCCAGACTGCTAGCTGGCCAGAGTGTTCTGAAGTATGCTCTACTGGTTACTCTCTGTGCTGCTGTAAGACACCACTGAGACTGGAGTAACTCAAGAGAAAGGGAAACTAATTTTAACTTATGGTTCCAGAGGGACAATATGGTCCATTATGGTGGAAATGGCACAGTTGTTTGGCAGAAGCTGGAGGTAGCTTAAGTCAAATCTATCATGGAGGCTCAAAGAGCTGCTGCAAACTGCAAGCTTCTGCAAGAAGTAGGGCAGCCCTAATCAACGTCAAGGCCCACACCCCCTGTAACCTGCATTCCTCCAGCAGGACATCACCTACTAAAATTGATGTAGCCTTTCCAAGCATCAACTAAGGAGTCCAGTACATGATAATCAAACCATGACATATGCCAACTTACTGAATTAGTTCCCTCCATCCTATCTAGCTGCCTCTGGAATGGTCTTATCAGTTATGTGCTGAGTCTTGCCACTCCAATTAGTCCATCTCCTTTGGCTCACTTGGGGCTTGCCTGAGCTATTGACTCTTCACAGGTGGGACCAGAGCTCAGCCTTCAGTTATTAAATTGACACCTATACATCTAACTGGAACAGTCACCATCTGTCATAATTATACACAGGTGTCAACTTGACTGTTGAGGGTTTGAGCTCTGGGCACTTGAGTTAAGCCAGAGCGAACTTGAAGGAGATTGTTTAGCTGATGGGGAAGGCCCAGCCTAAGTTGGGTGGGATTAGGCTCTAGATAAATCACAGAGAGCTGGTTGAGAGAGTTGGCCTCCTTCTGTTCATTTGGACAAACATGCTAGTCTAGCAAGTAAGGATTGTTCATCTCTCAGCTGTTATGTGGTGATGGTGTGGCCAGTTCCCTTGGCCCTGGTGTTGATGCAGTGCTCTCCCTTCAAGCTGGACTGTGAACTGTAACCAGACTGTTGTAAGAAAGTAAACTCCTTGTTCCCTTAAGCTGTATGATGGTCATCTATCAGCAACCTCGCAGGCGGACTGCATCACCATCTATCTTAGACTTTATTGTCTTCCATTTGTTGCACAGAATTGCTTTGTTCTGGTGAATGGTCATTTTCTGTTTTCCTTTACTTGCCTCATATAATGTCTAAAAATGGCAATGTGCCTTTTATCTTCTACTAGTAAGAAGTTTCTGCAACTTCTTAAACCTTTTTATGACATAAGAATTACCACTTTCTTTTATTTTCAAGTAAAAAAGCAAAAGGTATTTTCTAAAATTAGCCTTCAAATCAGTGGTTGCAAAGGTTATTGATAAGCTGGAGACTCAGACACTGACAAGATCACAGGTCTAAGGTGGAACTTGGGTCTCACTGCATCTGGTAGATTCAGAACATTTCTACCTTACAGTGTTTAGCAAATATTTAAGTATGTGTATGAAGTTTCTACTTAGGAAAAAACAGGAAGACCTTTTCTATTTTTCCTGGAGCAATTTTGTTAATTGGATGAGCAGAATTAAGTGACCTTCATGATTTTGAGACTTAGAGCTGTTTCAAGTTTTGTGGGTTTCACAAACCATATTTAAAATTTATAAATGATGGAGCTTTGGATCCTTTTAATGAGGTCCTAAGATAATCAGTAAGGTATTAACTTTTATTAGATACCTTTTAAGTGTCAAGTTGTGTGCAAGATGTATAATTTTCAAATTGAAATAACTGAAAATCTAAAAAATTAACAGTTTTCCAAACTCTGTCAGCTCAGAGTTGGCAAATAAGAGCAATGAGACTTTGACTGAATTCTGTTAACCTGAGTACCCAAGTTACCAAATAACTTGTTTCTTATCCAAGGCAAACCCCAAGTCCAAGTCCCCTGTGGTGAGGACTGTTGTTTTGTGTACTTCCTAAGGAGCGGGAGAGAAAGGCTTCTGCTCCCAATATTTCAAAATATTCAAGCTGCAATTCATTACTAGATGTTTACCAAAGGGCTGTTATTTACTAGCTATTAACTTATGGGCTAAACATCCAAAATGAGTAAGGCAACTTCACATATGTGAACACACACACACACACATATACAGAAAGGCACATACACACATATAATATGTATATTATATACACATATACATCCATACACATGAACATGCTACATATGTGAAAGAATTTCCCCACAAAATATATTCAGGATCCATGCACTTGCATGCACCTGAACAGGGAAACACCACCCCACCTTCTCAAAAATATATTCAACATCCTAATGCGGCTGGACAAGCCTAAGGTGGCCTGTTACCATTTGACCCCATGTCCTTCCTTGCTGGCTGAACTCCAACCGTCTTACTCATCCTTGAGCAGATGGAGGGTGATGGCCATCAACCATTTCCAGTGATATCATTATGATCATTCTCTAGCTTCATTCAGGACTCAATGCAAAGATCATCTACTTAAATATTTATGTTACTACCTTGCCTAAAACAGTGCATCATCAATATGTAGATGGTTCATGCCTAATGATAGCTCAACTTGCAATACTACAACTTACTATTTGTTGACTTTATGAAAGTATGAAAGCATACTACTAAAATAGTTCTGGGATCCACCTCCCAGCCTCCATTACAGAAGCTTTTCTTTGTAATAGAAGGCACTCAGCAGAAAATATATGACTGCGCAACATCCAACCTAAGGCAGAACCTCTAGTACTTTTCTCTAGTACTGTTGTAGTTCAACAGAGGACACACATGCCATCATGATCATCACATCATCATGACTTCAGAGAACCCAGACTACACATTATATGAGGAATAAGCTCAGATTAAAGAGTCAACCTGCATCATGACATATGCACTACCCCCAAAGACTCAGAGACCTTTGGGGAAGAGCTGAAGACAGGGCCAGAAGACAGCAAGGGAAAGAATTGTGAAATGCCTTCACCAAAAATGACATAGCCGCGGCAATCATGGACCCGGCAACCAGTAGATTCAAAGGTGCAGTTGCAACAACAAAAAAATCCAAATCCAGTTGTGTGGCCACAGTGGAGCTTTCAAGACCCCAAGAGAAGATCAATCCACAATTCCACAAAGGAAACTGGTTGAACCCAGTGTGTATGTGAAAAAAATTAAAAGAGAGGATGATGATAGCGATGGATGGGGGAAGATGGAGGAGAGAGGCCTGAGTATGTCAAAGACCAAATTCACTAAAGCAAAACGGCAAAATATAAAACCCACTGTGGATCCGAGTTCTCTCTAGGTATTGTGAAAAAAGTGATTTATATGAGATATTTAACACTTTGTTACAAAATAAGCTTTGTATTAGATGATTTTGCTAAATTGCAGACTGATAGGTTTCGTAAGTACATCCATGGTAAGCTCAGCTAAGCCCTAGTGTTTGTAGGTTAGATGTATTAAATGAATTTCTGACTAAAGTATATTTTTCCATTTATAGTATGGTAACTAGAAAGTGACTCCTTTATAGGCAGAGGAAAATTGTGCCTTTACTTCTCTTGGACATGTCTTCAACTGGAAGGTTCATTCAAATCACAAACCCTTTTTTAAATAGTTAACAATGACAACAATAACAAAAAACATTGCTGCTTTCCTTTGTCAGCTGTGGAAGACACAGAATCCACATGAACAAATAAAAAAACTCTGTATGTTATAAAGATATTTTGTAGCTGTGGTTAACATTTATAGCTAACTGATTTTCTACAAAGGAGATTGTATGCAATAAAATGGATGGACCCCATACAATCATGCTGGAACTCTTAAGAGAAAACATGAGGCTTCCCTGAAGAGGAAGGAATTATACATGTGGAATTCTTCAACTTCTTCCCTAGTACAGACAACCTCACTGCTTACCATAAATAAATCATATTTATATTGATGTCAAAGGTCTATAAGTTTATGAGCTTAACTTTTGTATTATAATAGTCATTTATATCAACATCAAATCTATCTTTATGTTATTCACATATTTATTATCATATCTATCAATCTATCTGTCTGCCTATCTGTTTGTCTGCCTATCATCTAGCAACTCACTGATTCTTTTTCTCTTGTAGATCCTTGAGTATTTTATTTGACTCTTGGATCTCTTTTCATTCTTCCCCACAGGCTATGCCTCAGCATATATTTGATTGACTGAATTGAATAATTTCTTTGCTCTCTGCCCTTTAGTCAGAGGTAGCTTAAGAAGCTGCAAGAACATTGAGAAGTAGAAAGTATAATTAAACTCAGGCCTACATGGTTGTGGATGGTTGAAAGGAAGTCTGTCTCAGATGCCACATCTATTAGGCATCTACTCTGGATTCTAGTAATTGCTTGTTCCCAATGAATTATTAAATGTTTCCCACTATCCCTGGACTTTGAGTATCATACTAGTCTATCCATATCTTTCCCCTCCAAATACTGGTAAAATAGTCTTTTTGTTAAGCTCTCTTTTCTACTCAGCCTTTTTGTTAAACTTTCTTCCCTCACTCAAGCATGCTGTACGTTTACTTTGGAACCGTAAATAACATAAGAATCATCTTTTTTCTTTCTCTCTATTGTATCTCTGGCATGTGTGCTGTGAGTGTCCATAAACATTTGATGAGTTGAGATAAATGTGTATGTCTCACATATTTCAGCTGCTCTTTCACAGATGTCTGTACTTCTTGTTCTAGAAGAATCCCATGCTCAAGTCTTCAGACCCCACCTAAATCTTTCCATTTTTCCTTGCATTGGGTCCATCTATTAAGATTCACTTTAACTGGGACCTTCTGGAAAATATTCCCAATCAATCTTTGTACATAACAAAATTGACATTATAAATCTTATGATATCTCATTAAATATGAAATATGTCTTAGTATATCCTTCTGTAAGTTCCTTGACATCAGTGAACAGTTATAATCCCATTTAAAAATCTGAGTCCCATAAAGGCTTCTGGATACTCCTCCAGAGAACATAGAATCAATAGAATTTTTTTTCTAATGATCTCGTGAAAGTAGTTTCTTCATATGTTGTGGTAAGAATGTGAGAAATTAGCATAAATCTTCAATGTAAGACCTGCATTCTGCATTCTTTAGGAAAAACATTAAACAATTTTTCAGACAATATAATACCTTTGGCTAAAAAGCCTTCTGTAAGATCTTAGTTTCATGTGCTATTACTGTGAATAATACCTGAACCAACCAATTTAGAGGAAAAAGGGAATTTTTATTCCAGTTTATGATCTCAGATTACATCTGCAATTAATCACACAGATGAGTTGAACTGCATTGAGAGCTGAGCAAACTGGTCACAACATCAGAGGGCAGGACCAGAGTGCACCTGCTTGTTGCCAGCTTTGGCAAATTCCAAGTAGCTTTATCTATCTTCATTCACCTACCTAGGAATAGATCCGTTCACTGTGGAGTGGGTCTTTCTATATCAATCATATAATTAAGACAGTTACTTACATACCCACCAGAGGCCTGCCTTAGCTAAATTATTTCTCATAGGTTTGACGAGAGTCCCACTTTCAAGTGTTGAGAAATGAAATTAATCAGCACATATAATAATCAATAAACAAAAGAAAGAGGCAAAAATAGAAGTTATTGGCACTGACTAAGAGCCAAGATCGGTTAGACATGTCCTCTTTACAATGCATGTTGTTGGGTTAAGAACATGTGAGACCACGTGTCATGAAAAGGGCAAAAGACACTGATCATAGTTTCAGACTCGAACAAGCCCCTGCATTTCATGTGGACCTTAGAAAGTCATTTCATCTCTCTGTCTCTGTCTCTGTCTCCCTGTCTCTCTCTCTCTCTTCCTCTCAGTGTGTGTATGTGTGTGTGTGTGTGTGTGTGTGTGTGTGTGTGTGATTTTTTTCAATTGATCCAAGAGGACTAGATAGCTCATGAAGCCTGTATAAAGTAATAGTAAGCCTACTTTGAGTTTATACAATCTGTTTTATTCAAATTTTAATAAAATGAAAGTTAACAGTGATAGCGCCAAGGTCGTGGTGTCAAAATATAGTAACTAAACAAAATTGGCAGTTTTCAACTTAAGCCCACTTTTCTGTTATGTAAATAGGCCTAGAAATGCAGTTCTTGTTCAGGGGCTTACGTCACCCCTTCTTCCCTCTTTAAAAAAGAAAAAAAAAGCTTTGGTTAATTAGGAGACCATATAAAAGGGTCTTTAACAAGTTGAGGCTATTAAAGCAATATCATAGAAAACTAACTGGAAAGTATTAAAAATTCATGATTGATCAGTTAGCTTGGGACGATATAGTGATTACTCCATGAATAATCAGAAAGAAATAGATTGGACCACTGACTGTGTCTCTTCTGGTCTATGGTCTTCTCTTTCTCTGGGGTAATAAAGATGTGATTGTCCTTGTCCAGAGCCTGGAAGCATTTGGACTTGTGGCATTTGAGTGTCTAAGGCTTCCAGAACACAGCTGTCCAAGTCTCTTGTTCATCCACATCATTCACAAGTGCAACACAGACTTAACCCTGTGTTATGCTCAACTAGGGAGAATCTAGCCATGCTTTCTGATGCTAGATAGTCACACTTGTTGCATATCTACTTCCCATATCAACTTAATACAAGTATTTCTCCATCTATCCTATTGTGTTTTCAGTGATTGTCATAAAAATAGGGATTTAAAAATCTCTAGCATAACACTGAGTATTCTCACATGTCTAATTTATATTTCAATTGTGTGAATAAGTCTTTCTTAAGAGTTCACATGGGCTACTAAATGGGCACGTAACTGACATAGGATGATACTATGACATTTCCAGGTGGAAAATGTTAAAGATTGTTTAACCAGACATTATCAAGTGCTATATTTCAATAGCAATTTTCCCCATGTGGTTTTTTTTATAAGGTGTGCGATCTTGTTCATCATTATAACAACATTTTTTTTTCTGCGTGAAGAAGGAAAGCCAATTTTTGAAATCTAATTCATACTGGAAGAAATGGCGAGTTTTCCTTACTGAGATAAAGAAAACCATGACTGAGATTTTAGTAAGGTAGATCAACAATTCATTGTGTATCTAGAGTTATCTAAGAAACAATATTTAAATTTAGGAGGAAGAAGATGTTGTATCAAAGGTAAGAAAAGAGAAGTGAAAGAAATCTAAAAGACATGGCCTATAATCTTGGCAAGCTGACAATGTGATATGGGAAATTCTCCTGAGCTCTAGGGCCTTTAACCTGACAGTCTTGATATGCCATCCTGTCCAAGTATACATATCCTAATTGGAAATGTGGCATTTTATGCATACGCACGCATGCAGTCAGCATAAAAGGGCAATCCGTGTCTCAGGGAAGATTCATCTTACAGAGATAATATGCATGGGAAAGGAGTTGAGCAAAATCACCTCACAAATCACCTTTCTGCAGTGCTCTGAGTGAGAAAGAAAACTCCCAATTATTGTCTACTGAGATTGAGGGATTGCATAACCGCCCCCATCATTAACTTTCAAATTCCTATCACTTCATTTATTAAATGAGCCAATACCCTTATGAGAGAAGTGCAAAATTGGTTTGGTTCATTATAAAATGGTTCTTAGGTACTAACATATTGCATTATGTCTTTTCAGTAAAGCACATAATCTTTCTCATTTGCAATCTATTAATTCAGCAGAGATGTTTTCTCTTGCCTCTGTCTCATGCTCGCTTTGTACAAAGAAAGCTATAGTGGATTATAAAAGAAGAAAATTGATACCACATCCTGGGGACTTTGCTCCCTGTTTGGAATGACATCCACAGCAGAGGGTGGGCTTGGAGTCCACTGCACAAGCTAATGACAGTACCATACAGGGCGTGGTCAAGAGTGAAGGGCATGGCTAAATCTTACACAAATGTATTCTGCTAAACCAACATTGTTATGTCTGTCCAGAGCTACTTTGCACAAGTATCAGGGCCTGTTGTATGGAAGGATTAGGCCTGTGGCTGTAATTCATGAGGGCTCTGTCAGCCTGTTTCCCACATCCATGCTGCCGTCTGTAACATAGTTCATAATGACTTGAGAGTCAAATCATCGTGTAAGACTGATTGCTAAACTGAAGTGAATATGTACCTTCTCAGTAGAATTCTTTTAAGAAACATTTTAATATTATGGTCTGGGCTGTCACAACAAATGTTGTTTTGTGAGAAGAAGAAATTAAAAAACATCAGTAACTCATCATAGCAATAAATGTCTGGAATCTCAGTATTTAAATGGAAGAGGTAGAAAGATTCTGAGTTCAAGGACAGGTTAGGGGAGACAGACTGGACTAGCTCTGATGGCTTGTTCCTATCCTAGTACTTGGGAGTTGAGGTAGGGGGAATTTTATGAGCCCCCAGGGCCCACTTTGGGTACATTGTGAATTTCAGGCTCGTTCTGTTCTATAGTATAAGATTATGTCTTTAAAACAGAGCAAGAAGGAGGAGAAAGAGGTGCAAGAGGAGAAAGATGGAGAATAGAATAAACAAAACCAAACAAAAATCCCTTCCATAAAATAACTATTTTAAATAACAAATAATTATCCAAAAACATGTGAAGTTTCAGGAGAAAGTTTAGTGACATAGCAATAACAATTATCCAAATAAAAGTAGAAAAAAATTTAAATTAGCATTTTTACTCTCTGAATATCTGGAAAATTGTATCCTACTGTTAATCACATCCTAAATTTTCATGGTGACTTCAGGATAATAATTGCTTGTCAACTGTCCGAAGTAATTGGTTTTATTTATATGCTGACTTTCTACTTTTATGCACCTTTCTTTTTTTGGTGATATTAATTTTTGGACATCCTCATTTGAATCGACAAATAACTTAATTCATTACAAAATTATACTTCTGAAAGATTCCTTTCTCTGAGCCTCCTAAAAGGTCTCCTTTCTGCTAATTCAATCTGCCCAAAGCATTTTCACAATCAACAAATATGAATCATGCTGTAACATTTCGTTAAATCTAATCATCTGCATTTTCTCAGTCTTGGATATCACTCACCTGCAATTATCCCATAGAAATGGGCTTTTGTAATTCTCACAGAGCTATATAACCAGATTATGTGAATTTGAGCTGGGAGGCAGAGGCCATGTGTTCTGAGATGGACTTGGTTTTCAGGCAGATAACATGCTAAGGGTTGATTACACAAAGGTGCATACTAAACTCTTATGGAATAAGTAAACCAAATAATATATCAAAATGGAAAGTCCTGATATCAGGATCTTACATGCAGATCTTCTGCTTTGGACTTTTTTTTTAATGTGCCTTAGTTTCCCCAAATGGTATTTTAAAATATTATATCTTAGTGAATAAATTAATTTTGAGAAGGTGATGAATATGATTTTTCTGTGTCAAGTCAGTATCTTATGAAAAACTTTGCTATCTTCTTGAATATATTGCTCAAAAATATAGAAAAATTCTCTCTGCAGGCCTCACTATACAATATTGTTATTTTTTTAACTAAACAGGAAAAGAATTCCTTACTATAATTTGTTCATATATAAAGATAACACTATAATACCCATAAAATACCCCCCAAATGATAATTCATTTTTGGTTTTGACTTACTCCTTGCATTTCTAAAGGGCAAACAGTGATACCCAAGTAAAGCAATGCTTGCCACGGCTTGAACTCTGCATTCTAAGATTTTTCTGAAAGCTGGAGCTTTTTATGTTGACAAAGCTTGATCTGAGCTTTGTATTAAAATGCTGGACCTGAAAAGAAATGCAAAAACTTAACAATTCAGAGATACCAATTCAAAATATCCCAGCAAAGAACAAATTTGGCAGTACTTTTGATAGAAACAAACAACCAATGAAGGTGGCATGTATTTTTAGAAATATGGTTTCATCATCCAATTTTACATTAAACATTTTCTCTACACCATGCGGTCTGTAGGCACTGTGGCTTAAGAGATGAATAAAAATAGGTCTCTGCCCTTAGGATGTTCAGATTTAACTGTGTGTTCTTGGACGAAAACATCCTTTGCATTGATGTTGCCTGGATGATTTTTTTTAAAGAGGTTTCTGATTCCCTCTTCTGTATTTGAATCTCTAACAGGACAGCCTGAAATATGCATATTTGGTATATTTCTGACAAACTTTTGATAGTTGATTTGTGCTTCAAAGTAAAGATCGAGCCAGGGAGAAATGAATGTAATTGAGGTGGGGGCTAGAAGTGTAGTTCCAAAGTCCTACTGTTTGGGGTTATCTTGGCAACATTGTTTTTTTACTCCTCTTAGTATACATCTTCATTTCTGCAATGAAGGTGAAGAAATTGATGGAGACTGTTGCTCAGATTCCTCCCACAGGGAGGTTTCTCCACTGAGAACTTGTTAGTCCTGACCACCAGTGCCGAGCCATACATTTGAGGTTCCCTCTTTTCTGACATATCATGTTGTCCAGGTATACATTAGTTCTGGGAATGGACAATACAGCCGGAATGAAGAGAATCCAGCACCTGACATTCAAATTTCAAAAAACTGACACTTGAACAAAAAAAATCAGATCTAGAAGATCACCAACAACAAAAAAGTGAATCAGAGCCACTTTTTTTGTTGTTGTTGAATTCTGTATGCCAGATGATTTCATGGGCTTACAGGAGACCAAATTCCTCAGATGCATAGACATTACCAGCATCAAATGAGACACATATGGTTACAGAGAATGATATTTACTTTCATATATCTTGCATTTGTAACCAACTGCACGGTACAGACATTTGTTTGCAAATTCCTAATCATCCTTCTTGCAAGGTTAACAAATCATGTTTGAAGCAATGATCTATTTTTAGCATTACATGAGAATTGCACATAAATATAGACCACAATAGGATCACTTGATTCACTTATATACTGTGCTTGTCTCCAGTTTGGGAAGCTAGATTTGGCATCTCAATAGGTGTTTTATCATTTCTTGGGGTTAAGAACCTTTGAAACTCTATAATTCTTTGTCAGATGTATGATAGAATGTCATCACGCGACCACTCTGGAGGACATTAGAAATTATTTCTCTGATACAGCTGTAATTGGAACCCACTTTCCCACCTGCCACACACCTTTCCTCCTTTGCTTCTGTCTCCAGTGATTTTCCCTCCCACTGTAGAAATCATCCTTCAACCCACAGGATTGCTTTTTTTTTTTTTAAGATTTTTTATAATTTATTCAAGTGTGCATATTGTGTGTGGTGGTTGTGTGTGTGTGTGTGTCTGTTGTGTAGTGTCTGTGTAGTGTAAACCACGACCTGCCCACAACGCCTCCACCCGGGATCAAGGCTCCCCCTCCAGGACCAGAGGCAGGCCGCCCCTCCGCCTGCGTCATACGGATCTGGGATCCAAACTCAGGACTCCGCCGCAGGAGAGGCTTAACCCTGGTCCACCTTAGCCCTCCTAAATTGCTTTATAGGCCCGCCTTGTTTAAATCAACATGATGACCTGCAGATCAGCCTATATCATTAGTGACAGGAGTTCTTTCTTTTGTAGCTGAATTACTTACCATTTTCTTTCCCTATCTATTCACCAGATGGCAAAGCTCGGCTTTCTGAATTATGCTGCAATACACATAGGTACTTAAGTATTTCTCTGGTTTGTGTGATTTCATATTATTTAAGAGGTGATAGCTGATTTCTTTTTTAAATCCCTTTACTCTTTTCTAACAGGACAGACTTTTTTTTTTTTTTCATCTCTCTTGCCGTGAGACCTGGGATCTACTTCCTGTAGATGTTAATTCTGATACTCATTCACCATGTCTGGTATAATTTCCTGAGCGTGTTAAGCTGAATAATTCTACCTTGATAAATAATTCCTCAATCACTAGAAATGGCTAATGTTTCCCAATTCTAAATTCAGAAGGATTTATTATGTGGCTTTTTAAGTTGATGATAAGTACTTACAAAGGATGAACCACATTTGAAGCATTATGTAACAAAACACTCTCCACATAAAAGATGAGGTGACATATTAAATTTGAATTTAGGAAAACCATTATGACATTGGAAGAGTAAATGCTACATAGTAAAAACACATTTTATTTTCTTAGGCCTAGAGCAGATGAAAAAGAGTGAATCAGAGAATCTGAGGAAATAAATGGCTAGTTAGTCTTTATCTATCCTCTTGGAACAGAATGGTCTCCTTGGGATTTCTGATGGGATCTGTCGAGTGTGAATGTGTTGTCTTGATTGAAAGACAACCAGCAGCTTTAGAATTTGAGCATGTTGGTGGCAAGACTGACATTTGATAAAATAATTAGAGATGAACTAGTTTCTTTCTATCCCTGGAGGTCTGGCTTAGTAACACCCTCAGGCAGGGCCAAGACTTTTCTCAAAGAGCCTTTTCTGAGAAGCGCACATGTACTAACACAATGTAAAATTAATCTCACCTGAAGAACTGGCAAGCAGTCTGAGCAGGTCAGCAGAGGGCTGCCTCCTGCAAGACTGTGACCTTGGTGTAGCGCTTCCTTATTCACTGCCCCACTCATGAGTCATCTTACTAAGTGTGTAGCAAACTTGTATGAAATCAAATATTTTACATAAAGTTCTTTGAAATATTTTTAGTCAGTTTTTTTTTTTTTAAATCAAGATCGTTGATCGATTTGGAGTTTAGATCAGAGAATTTAATTGGAATATCTGGCTTATTCTCATATTCCACTTGCTAGCCTCAGGTATGTTAATGTTCTGGATTTTGACCATTGTAATAGAGCTACAGTGAAATCATCCATTTAATTTGCATTTCCAAAATGACAGATGATGAACAGTGTTGCAGTTTGCCTGCATGGTTGCTGGCTAATCATCATCAAATGGCTTAAGGGAACATTTCTTATAAATGTCCAGTTACAGTCCATGGGAAAACACGCGCCAACATCAAGGCTGAGGGAACTGGCCACACCATGTCTACATAAAGGCTGAGAGAGGGACGATCTTTACTTGCCAAACAAGCATGTGTTCACAAGGATGCCGACTCTCTCAAGTTCTCTGTATTTTATTCCTGGCCTAATCCCACCCACTTGGGTCTTCCCCATCAGCCAGACAATCTCCTGCAGATTTGCTCTAGGCTTACCTCAACTTTTTTCTCTAAAAATGTGCACAGAGCTCAAAATCCTCAACTTTAAGTTGACACCTGTACCTAACTATGACAAGGAGAATGTGCTGGATGGTCAGTAACTATCTGCATATTTCTTGTTGAAACATATGCACACACCTTTTTCCCTGAGTAAAATCAGTGTTTACATTTTTTATTGTTAGGTTTTAAGAGTTCTTTGTTTATTTCTTATAATAATCTTTTACCAGATATGCCTTCACAAATACTTTTTTCTCAGTGCATGGCTGGTTTTGTTCTGTTTAATAGGCCAGAAATTAAAATTTTTAATTACATTCAAAGCTGGGTGTAATTAAGGTCAATTATTTCTTTCAGGGATCTGTGCTTTAGTGTTGTGCTAAGTAGTTATAGCCATAGATTCAAAGTCATTTAGATTTTCCTACTACACTGTGGTTTAGTTTCTTGTTTTAAATATGGGTTCATTATTCATTTTTGTTTAATTTTATGAATGATATAGGTATTCATCTATTTTCATTCTCACAAATATAGATATCCAGGTACTATTTATTGAATGCTATAACTTTCTGTCATATTTTATTTCTGTTTCTTTGTTGAAGATTAGCAAAATAATTATTTGTATGTGTAAACTTGTTTTCTATTATATTGATATGTTTGGTATATTTTTATCAATATTGTAATTTCTGCTTTGATGTAACTGCTTTTAAAGAGAAGGGCAACATTATGGGAATAGAATGCAGGAAAAGATAGTTTTGGGGTTGAAAGTTTTGTAACATATCTGAAGATATGTATAAATACCACAACTGTTTCTTCCTAGCACAAAACACGAGGCAGCAATTCCTTTCTGCCTTGTTTGCAGAAAATGGCTAATGTTTCCCAATTCTTTGTTCAATTCTTTGTTCTTCTGTATCAAAAATTCTTAGAAATATCCTTGTACATATTTGCTTGTTTTCAAAATTAGCTCTTTTATTCTTCCTTGCATTCCTAAACAGTTACTTTTGGAAAACTTTGGGAGAAAAAGTTGATAAAATTGCATGATTAACACATAATCTTTGTTAAGTCTTACTAATTTGTTCTCTCATTCTCTCTCTCTCTCTCTCTTTCTCTCCATTGCTACCTAGTCCAAATTTAGGATAGGAAAGAGGACTCTGTGTTCTGTGAAGACAGGAATCAGTAGTGTCAGAGTCACTTACTAATTTCAAAGTGAAACTTGATGCTAAGAGATTCAAGATGCCATGGCAGAAGAACTATTTTGGGATTTCTGCTACGACAGACAGGCAGGGGCACTCTGGTTTGAGGAAGGAACCAGGATTTAATCGGTAGGTCCAAGTGAAAGTATAAATAGCCAGTGTTCCCTGTTTTCTTAAGAGAAGTGTGGAGATTTAAAAGTAAATTGATAGTAAAGAATGTAGTAAGTAAGCTAAAAATGGGAGGGAGTAAATACTGAAACTGGTGAACACAGATAAGCAAGGATGGGACTCCTCAAACAAGTAAGGAATTCTACTGGATTGACTGAGATTCAGGACATTCGAAACATCTAGCCATAGGAGTCTATGGATTGAGTTTTCTAGCAGAAGCTGTCATTTGAATTAAATTACCACTTTCCTGTAGACAATAGTAGAAATTTTTTTGTTATATTCATAACTTGAAATAATGTGGACACTTCAAAAATGACCTGTATCTTAAAGTCTCACTTTGCTTGATTTATGTTCTAAATTGTTTCCATTTCTCAGATACACACACACACACACACACACACACACACACACACACACACACACACGATTTGCCAGAGATATAAACACAGTGCAGACGCTGTGCTGAAGTCTGATCTTTATCTTAACTTCGTATTGTAAATATTCTCCATGGTGAACAGCTTTCAGACTTATATTTTAGTTCTTATGTGGCAGTGTGATGCCTATTAAAATATGTTTATTACAGCTTTTGAGTGCTTGAGATCTGTATGACAGATCTATGTACACTTGCTAAATTAAAGAATCTTATAAAGGACATTTAGGACCCTATAATAGTCATGTAGATTTTCATTCATTCATTTTTCTTATTAGGTTAAATTCCTTGCAAAGAAATCATTGACTCAAAGTATCTAAACTTTCTATTGCTGTGAGAAAATACACTGGTAAAAGCAGTTGAAGAAAGAAATAGATTTATTTTCTCTTTTAAAAAATAAATTTTATTTATTTATTTAGTGTGTGTGTGTGTGTGTGAGAGAGAGAGAGAAAGAGAGAAAGAGAGAGAGAGAGAGAGAGAGAGAGAGAGAGAGAAAGAGAGAGAGAGAGAGAGAGGAAGAGCACCACGTGTCCCTGTGGAGGGCCAGGGGTGACTTTGGGAATCATCCTAGATTGCTTCTTCCTCTTTCTTGCTTTGCTCTGGGATTTCCCAGACTCTGCTCACTAGGCCTGGAAATGCAGGCCACCGCTGTTTGCACCTGCTTTTTTTTTTTTTAATGTGTGATCTGAACTCAGGATTTTCTGTTTGCAAGGCAGAATTGTAACCCCCGAGCCATCTATCTAGCCCTATTTTCGACCTCAGTGGAAGATATAGTCTCACATGGCAGTGGAGTCAAGGTGGTATATGTATGAAGCAGTAGGTCACATTATATTTGCTGTCAGGAAGAGAAAGTGAGCCCAACAAAAAGGTATTTGTTGGGCTCACTTTCTCTTTTTTCTCCTTTTTATTTTGTCCGGGATCCCAACTCAGAAAATGGGCTACACTTCTAGTTTCAAAATAATATGATTAAGATTATCCCTCCCAGGCATGCCCAGAAACTAACCTAACACCTGACAGGTATCCATGGGTCTTGTCTCTTAGGTGATTCTGTATCCAGTTAAATTGCCAGTTAACACTAACCAGCACATGGCTGACATGGCTATTGATTCAAAACATACTTGGTTCTATTCACTAAATTGCTTTAGTAGTTCTATTTCACTAATATGTCAGCGATGAGTATTATTATATTAAATATTCATGTGTGAGGTGAAAAATCTGGGCACTTTGAAGAAGTAGCTTGAACTCCTTCTGGACAGAAGCACCAACATGGAATTAGTAGAGGAAAGAGCGAATATGAAAGAGCAGCTAGAGAAAACATTTTCAGATAAGGATTAAGTTGAGACAATGAATTCAAAATGAATTCAAAAGTATTAGCTTGTTTTTTTTTTTTTTTTTTTTTTTTTTTTTTTGATGGCCGGATCATGCATTTGCAGCACAGTGAAGATTTGTGTTGATTTTTGAAAACTAGTATTTGTTTTTACTTCAAATATCATTTAGCTTCTGGGTGTGGGAAAATGGAAGTAAATTCCAGTTTGTTCTTCTGTTTCTAAGGAAAAAAAGGTTTGTATTGCAAAATATGTTTCAAGGGAAATATCATAGAACAAAAACAAAATGAAAAAAATTTCCCTCTTCCCCTACCATCATTCCTCACCATGCAATTGACTAATGATGCCCTAAAGTATTAAAAATAGTTGATTGATCCATAACACTTTCCCAATAGTTAATATTTTTACTTGAAATGTCTTCTGTCCACATTAGAACATCTTTTAAATCCATCATTCATGTATTCTCCTGCAAGATCCAAGACCATGAAATTTGTGGACCTTATCAATCTAGATGGTTCTTTAATGAATTGATGATTCTAAAAGAAATTGTACAGGAAGAAATCAATACAGCTGTTGATCATCACTTGATTTTCAGTGATAAACTGGAAGGGACATTTTTATAAGTGATGCTTCTTCAAATTTGTGCATGATAAATGGCTTGCAATTTCTTCAGCATTTCAAAAGTAAATGCCTTTAGATTAGAGTTGTTAAATAAATTGTTGTTCTAGAAAAAAAGTCCAAATGTCTCAGTTTTCTAATTTTGGTCTGAATCTGTTGGATAATATAAAGGGAAATGAGCCACCTGCTCTGTGGCTGGTGGGTTTTTATAGTGTCTTATGAAAATCAAGCAGTTTGGTGTGGCAGGCTCATGCAACCTCAAGGAGTAAGCTTGTAAGTATGGATAAAAAGACAAGAATATACCTGGAATGCACAAAGGTAATTATAAGAAGCACATGTCCCATCCTTCAACCTCTGACTGTACTGAGTAGTCCTAATGGCCAGAACTCAACTGTATCACTAGCAGACATATAGTTCTCCAATTCTTCCTCCTCGGTGGAGGAAGTGTGCTTCCTCTGTGAGTCATTTGACCTATGTTATCAAAGAAAAAATTTAAGGCATTGTGGTACAGAATGGCTATGGGCACATCGAGTTATATCTGTGGACATAACATGGACACTTTCCTATTTCAAGGAAAATACTGCTGCTTTGGAAGTTACTTAATGAGTCAGTTAAAGACCAATAATCAGTCTCTCACCCCAACTCCTCACTAAGATGATACTAACATAAATGATGCTAATAAATATAAGAGATATTTGTTGTCGAATAGACATGTATACAAAGAAATTTTGTGGATGGCACGTGCTGCTACTAATCAGTGCCCAGGTTGCAGAAAAAATTCTGTGACTAGTTTTCTTGAGTAAGTAAGAAAACATTAAATTGTGCTACATTTGAAAATGTTACAGATATCAGGATCACTTCAAGAAACATATTATTCTGCCACTTTATACAATGTCACTTAGGAAAGAGGATTTTCCAGTCTGCTGTAATGTATTCAGCCTTTATGCTCCCACAGCTACCTGAGCCAGCTGCAAAGTTCTGATCCTGAACCACTTGGTTGTAACTGGATGGTGTAGGATGTTTCGTTCCAATGTCTGCAGATTTCACTGTTATAGTCAGCACTTTATTTTTTTAAGGCATGTTCTACCAGTCTTGGTGAGATAAGTCTGGGTTATTTCTCACAGTGATGAAAGGATCCCAGAAAAGAAAGAGGGACCCTCAAGGTACAAATACTATTCATATTTTGATTGCTATTTCTCAAGCCCTCACTGATTATGATCGTTCACATGGATATGCTAAGATACATGTCTTGATTGGAGCAAATGGAAAGTCATGCTTGTTTTCTTATTTTTTTTTTAGGTTTGCCACAGAGAACGGATATGAGAGGAACAAAGAAATAAGAGCCACACTCCAATTTTTCCTGAAATCCTTAGTTCTTATTCTGGATAGAATTAGCATCTGTGTTGAGGTAGAGAGGTGTTCTGTGAGCTAGCACTAGAAAGAGAGATTCTTGAGAAGTGGAAATTTAGTGAAGATCATGCTGTGGCTAAGAGGTGATCTCTCTGTGCCACTCAGTGTCTGTACCAGAAGATTGCATCTTTCATGACATAAAGTTGCCTTGACAGGCAACATCAAGGTGGGTCACCAGTGGATTCTGAGAGTCTCTTGGTGTGGATGCTAAGAACAAACATTCTCTGGTGCTTACCCTTCTGCTAAACTATACCACCTAAGTAGCTCAGCACTTTTCAACCCACAGTTAACCTGTCCTCATAGATCAAGAAGTGATTCAGGACAGTGCTGCACTAGTCAGTCTTCCTAGAAGTGATGAAGATCAGCATTAGGTCCACATGTGCTCTGAAATGTGTTCTGAATTCTTTAATCAATCATGTGAAACCATGAAGTAAACAGGGGATTTTGGTGTCTCATTATTGTATTGAAGACATATATATATAATGTTTGTTGTGTAAGAGAAAATATAGTTCTTTCTTGTTTCCACTCAAAAGCAGTGCAGAATTTGAATGAGTGGTGTGGAAACTGCAAGATGCACAGTGCCAGCGGAAACTCGACTTTAGGTTTTTGCCTGTGAAGAAGTATAGAGGATCTAGGTCTTGACTGTATGTAAGACTGTTCTCATTTATTAAAATAAAAATTTTGTTTGAATTGGATTCATTGCTGCCCTACTCAGAACTGGGACTTCAGTTACACTCATTCATTCAACGTTCCTGAAAAGCCAAAGCACTGATGAGGATGAAAAAATCACCTTCACATTTTAATGGGAGTGAAATTCTGAGCAACTTCAACCAGACTTTCCACATCTTCCAGAGGACACTGCTGGCGAAATCAGCGAAGTACCTCTTTTGTATGAAGTATAACTCGTGGAAATGCAAAGAATGTTCCAGTATGAAAAGTAAGCAGCAAAAGTAAAATTCCTTCTTTTCAAAAATTTTTATTTTATTTTTTATTTCTTCCACTCACACAAAGTTGATAAGTGTCCCATTCCCCTCCCTCCCTCCACTCCCCCCTGGATCCTCTTGCTCCATCCTCACCTTTTCCCTCCCTCCTTTTGCTCCCTTCTCACCCCCATCCCTGGAGCATCCTACAGTGTGCATGCCAACCTGTCCTCTGGGTCCTCCTCTCGCATAATTCGGAAAATCAGAGACTCTACATCAACCACCTGGAAATTCCTTCTTTATGAAGCAAGTGGCCCTATTGAGGAGGTGTTTCTTTATTTTTATTTTTCCTCTTTCAAAAGCTCAGATAGAGTATTTACAGAGAACCAACCAATTAAAAAACTTGAGAGGATTCTAGCTGTTACTATGGTTGTATTTTATTTCATTAATTTTGCATAAATGCCTGTTTTGATCATTTGTGACCTAGAAGAATTGTCCAAGGTATTTACAAATTGGATGGATCACTTGCACACTATTAAAATGATCAACGTTGCCTTGGCTTCTTTACTTGTTCCCATGACTACCATATAAATTTCCCAAAGCAATCATTTAAATGGCCACATAAAATTTTAGATGATTTCCTTTGAAAGGGTAAGAGACCTTGAATTAATAGGACCACTGTTCTGGATGTTTAGACTGAAGAAAGGAATTATTCTCCATCCTAGAATGTCAGGATTATTGCCATGTGTGTCTTGCAGACAAAGTATTGATAAGGGATTGCAATTATAGCCTTTACTTCTTGGATCCCTATTTAATTTTTAACCTTATAGCAATGGCCCAAAATGCTGAATTTTCTAAATGTGGGAAATTGTATCAAAGATTTCCCTGAGAAAAATTATAATTATGACCTTCAACTGGTTTTGCAGTTATCATATTTTAGATAAATTAGCCAGCCAAATGGCCCTGCAAATTTTGCTTTTTCATTTTGTAGTTATTCTACAAAAAGCTAATGTAAGCAGTTTAATGTATCCACAATTTTCTTCAAAAGGTGAATGTAAAATTGAATTTGTAAATCATAAATTTTAGCTCTTTAGCACAATTTACCATTTCTTAAGCATTTTTAATACTTTGAAATCAAGCTTTTTCTGAATATTGAACATTGTATTATTCATATTATTCCTTTATTATGAATGTCCAATATTTGAATGAGAACACCTGATGCCTTACAAATTGTTAGAATAGAAACAAGCATTTTTGTCATGATTTATATTTATTAATATGAAATTTTATGACTTGAAATAAGATACTTTACCAGGGACCTGACAAGATAGCTCAACATATTAGTTTACAAACCTGAAAACCTAACTTTAATTCCCAGATACTCACATAGTGGAAGAGAAAGTAGCCACTGACCACTACCAAATACCAAATGTTAGGCTGACTAAATTGGAAAACTAGAATTAGAAAAGCATGAAATAATGAAATCAATACAATTCAGTACATGATTATAAAAAACATAATATTAATTTAGATCAATTCCCTGGATGTCACATATTACATTTATGAATTTAGTCTATGTTTTAAATAATTTATTTTTCCATAGCTGTTTATGCCCTTTTTAAAACTCCCATTTGATTGTTTCTAAAGCAAATGGAGCCATGTTAAACAGTATATAGATTCATCAAATCATGACGCTTCCTACTAATTTTATTATAGAACATAATGTTTAACTAATTTAAATAATTTGCAACAGCATGAAAAAATAAGAATATTTTGCCATTTGGTATAAGTCATTGCACCAGTGAATCTAAGAAAACTGGCATAAAGACAGAAATACTAAACAAATTGTTTTTTCCATTTCCCCAGTTAATAGAAATAAGTTATTATGACATTTAATCATTTTGTTTGCAATAAATATCACTGATTTTACAATCCAAGGTGTAGAAATCACGTGCTTTTCTAGGGCATGTCAGATTTGAGAAAAGACGGGATAATAACTTAAAGATAATTGGAGCGAGCCCCTGTTGATGAAAACAGTTCAATAAAGGTTGGTCGAAGACGAAGGCTTTGCCTCCCAAGTAAAAGGACTCAAGTTTGTGTCCCTACATCCTACATAAACCTGGTGAAAGCACAGGGTGGGGCAATGGCCAGCCTGTAGTTCTGGCCCTGAAAGGATAATGGCTTTTTCTAGGTTGAATTAGATACTCAGGATTCCCAAAAGAAAGTGAGATGAGAGGATTCCTGATATCAATTTGAGGCCTCACATGCAAGTGTAATCTTGTACATACAGTTGTACATGCATAGTCACTACATGCAAACACACACACTCATACACACACACACACACACACACACACACACACACACACCTGGCCATTGAGACCTGCTATTTTTTTAATAGGATGACTTATCAGTTAAATTTAAAATTTTAAGAGCCATATGAAAATATACACAGATTGGCGGTTGCATTTTGGGATATTTTCGTTGAGATGTCAAAGAAAAGAATTTGTCTCATTGAAGAAACTTGAAGAACTTGTTATCTAACTTCAAGAACATTTCTTTTAACTCTGTGTTAAAAGTGCTGCTGGACTTTGAATCAAGTTCTCAAATGCTGACCAACGTGTCCCCAAGTGGTTACTGTAGATTCAGGTGCACGTCTTCTCATGTCTCTCTGCCTCTGTCTCTGCCTCTCTCTGTCTGTCTGTCTGTCTGTCTATCTGTCTGTCTGTCTCTCTCTCTCTTTCCCTACTACCAGTTCATATGTGGGTAATAACATAAAGAACTATAATGTTAGGGCATAAGGCAATAAAATTAGTGGTCTCAGAGAATCAACTCCAATTACAGGTAATTTGGAGAGACTTGTGATTGCATTTGGGTGTAGAGCTTATTGGGAACAGTCAGGTCACAGAATCAAGAGTCTTCACCACACTGGAAAAAAATGGAATGTAGGGGCAGGTAACTCAGAGGAGCCAAATAAGAAAAACTGCACTAAATAGACAAATATTTCTGTAAGAACTGTAGAAAATGGGTGGCCAATAACTGTAAAATTTATACACTTGACAGGTTTCTAGGATCAGTTTTCTATGTTTTCTTCATCCATGATGTTTTTCTCTATTGTTTGGATTTTAATGCAACTAAAATGGGAAGTCTACGGTCACCTGTGTATAATGGTTTCCTAATTTGCTTTAATAAGTAAATGAAGACTTTCACATAGTAAGGGAGGTGCAATAGAAAGAGAGCAGGCATTGGAGCTAAATAGCAATTTGCAATCTTTTCGGTTTCATGTAACCTGTAACTGTGTCTGTGATAGAGTTATTGACTTCTGCACTAATTGAAATATCTAGATGAGACAGTGGTAGCTAGCGATTATCCCACCCTCATATGGTATGCCCACTGGAATTTCTTGCCTTGTATTGCCCTCAATCTGAAGCTCTCTTTCTGAATGTGTTTAAAACTGGATGAAGGAAAAGGACTTCAAGAGGTTGAATGGCATCAACTAAATTTTATAGTATATTTCCTATGAGTAATTAGGTGTCCTCCTTCTAATAGAATGACAGCAAGTATAATCCATCTTGACCTAAGCATGTGTTCTTGTGTCATGGAGGAAGAAAAGTGCCTTAGCTATGCGCAATGAAACATAGTGCATTGCCTTCACTGGAGCAATAATTTTACTACATGCATTTGATCAAGTTGTGCACCTTAATATGCACATGTGATTTATTTAAAAATTTTTGTATGTAGTATGCAAGAATGCATGTGTTTGTGTTTTGATGTGCATACACACTTGCGCCTCCTTACCCATGTCTGTAGTTGACATAAAGTGTCTTTCTTAATTGTTCTCCATTGTTCCTAACTTTTATCTGTGGAGTCAGGTTCTCTTAGTTGAAACTAGAGATTTTTGATCTATTGGACTTGCTAGCCAGTTGGCCTTGGGGATCCCATCTCTCTCCTACTACATGCTGGGATTGGGGGTGGTCACCATATATGCCTGGCATATACATGAGTGTAATATGCACTTCATGCATAGATCCATCTCCCCAGCCCAAATTTATTGTTATTTTTTAATAATATGCTTTAGCTTTTAGTGTTATATACATGAGTATAGTAAATTTGTGGTATTGTTTTCACCTCTTAATTCCCATCCCCCTCTCCTTTTCTTTTTATGACCCACCATTGCTTCTGTCAAATTTATTTTTCGAAGAATCAAAATAAAAGCGGGCAGAGAACAGAAACCCTCTGATGATTTTCTCATCATGTCTGAGTTTCAACTTTACCACGAATAAAGTTAGAATGTGAATTAAACTTGAAAATGTGTATAAAACACCTTGGGAATGATGACTTCATGTGATAAATTTAACACAAAGGTAATTAGTAATGTTGCCCCTCATTATTATGAATGTCATGGAGAACCAAATGCATTCTAAGGAATTAGAGAAATTTTTTAGCAATTTCACAAGGATCAGTAATCCACTGCCAACAACTCAGACATCCACCAAACTTCCAAAATGTGTTTTCACTGGATTGAGGTCATTACCATTCATTGGATACTGTCTTCTCTGAAATACAAAATTCAGTAACATTAACAAAGACCTATGAATTATAGACTATTTTTTCTAATCTGTTCCTTTAGACAAAAATGTGTTAAGCCTTCCTTCAATAACAGTAAGCTTCTGATTTCAGCCTGGGCCACGCCCCGGGGCCCCAGCCCACTCTCCTATCTCTTGCGCCACCTTGTCTGTCCCCACCAGGCTTCCCAGTCCGCCATCCCAGGTGAGTCCGCCCAACCCCCCAGGTCGCCCCTATCTCAGCAGCACCCAGGCTGCCTCCCGAGTTTAGCCTGGGCCACGCCCCGGGCCCCAGCCCCTTTCTTCCTCCCGCCCGCCCGTCCTAGTCAGCCAGACCTGACAGGACTTGCTCACATTCCTCCATACCTGGGGCTTGGGAGGGCCACTAAGTCAAGTCCCAGGTCACAGGTGAAGAATTCTGCCATCAACATCAGCCCCTCTAACTCTCTGGCCCACCAGGGACCAACGCACGTGGTCTACAGAAGACACACTGCTGTTCAGAATTCAATAGAGTCCAAAGAAAACTCAAGCAAAGTTCTAAGGGTCAAAGGCCATACATCTGGAAACCTCTACAATCATCCTATCCCATGAGAGAGATTCTTCACATCCAGCCCAAAGATAAGTAAACCTCCTTTTTTTCACCTTACTGCTCCTTTCTAATATTAATCACTGTAGATTAACTTTTCCATACAGACACCCCTCAAAAATATACAACTCCAGGGATTGTACCACTCACTCTCACATATCACCAAGATACTAAATCGTAAAAGTGCACTACCATACTAATATTCACCCCCTGTCTACTTAACCTGACTTAACTGATGTACTAACAGCCTTATAGCCTCAACTAGGAAATAACAACAACAAAAGACAAACATACCCAACTCCAAGGAAAGCACTAGTAATAACTGCACAAGTGTAGTAATACCAAGTAAATCAGTTCAGTCAAAAACACACAGAAACAGAAAACCCCTAGAAGACAAAACAACAATGCCCAAGTCAAAGTGCAGATCCATGAGAAACAAAACCCAAGAAGACCAATCTTCCACTGAAAGAATTAACCCCTTAATGATGGATTCCAACCAGAACAAATTCACAGAAAACAGCCAAGAAAGCCAGACCCAAGACAACCACTTTCAAAGTATGATCATTACCATGATTAATACTATGAAAGAGGAAATCAAAGAGAAGTTAAACAACCGCATCAACCATTTTGAACAGGAACACAACAGGCACTTGGAGGAGATGAGAAAAACAGTTCAAGAAACAAAAATAGGCATAGAGCAGTTAAAACAATCTCAGGCAGAGTTTAAAATTGAACTAAAAGACAAGTTATCTACAACATAAAGCTCAACAGAGAGATTATCAGCAGAACTAACAAAGCAGAAAATAGAATTTCAGATCTTGAAGACAAAATGGGAGAATTAATCAGCTCAATGGAAGGATTATTAAAGCCAATAAGATACTTGAGAGGAACATTCAAGAGATATGGGACAACATGAAGAAGCCTAACATGTGCATTCATGGAATACCAGAGCAAGAATCCCAAAATAACACACCTGAGGAAATTTTTCAAATTATCATAGATGAAAACTTCCTTCAACTGAAGAATGAGAAACCCATCCAAATACAAGAGGCATTTCACACTCCAAACAGATATGACCAAAATAGAAACTCACCATGGCAAATAATAGTCAAAAAACTCCACATTCAAGACAAAGAAAAGGGGCTGAGAGCTTCAAGAGAAAAAAAGCAAGTCACTTTTAAAGGCAAACCTATTAAAATAACAACTGATTACTCAATGGAAACAGTAAAAGCAAGAAGAGCTTGGAGAGATGTACTTCAAGTATTAAATGAGCAAAAATGCCAACCCAGACTGATATACTCAGCAAAACTATCTGTCATGATCAAGGGAGAAAGAAAAAATTTCCAACACAAATACAACTTGAAGGGATACTTGTCTACCAAACCAGGCCTTTATGCTAGAAATGATAGACAAACTTGAAGAAAAAAACAAGTGTATCCAGGAGGACAGAAGGGAAGTATAATACCCCCAAAACATAAATGTCAAACAATAAGCTTACAAAATTCGCTAAACATAAAAAATGTCCAGAATTAAAAATAATTTCTCCATTATAACATTAAATGTCAATGGTATTAACTCACCGATTAAGAGATACAAATTATAAACTTGGATTAAAAACCACAACCCATCAATCTGCTGCCTTCAGGAAACTCATCTCACCACAAAAGGTAGGTACTTCCTAAAAATGAAAGGCTGCTCCAAAATTCTGTAAGCTAATGGAACCAGGAAATAGGCAGGGGTAGCTATTATGCTGTCAGACAAAGTGGACTTCAAACCAAAAAAAAATCATAAGAGACACAGATGGATACTACATTTTAGTCACAGGTACAATTCACCAGAAAGACTTCACAATACTGAACATATATGCACCCAATACGGGCACTCCACATTCATTAAGAAAATCCTACAGCATCTAAAGGGAGAAATCAACCTCCAAACGATAATTCTTGGGGATTTCAACACCACCCTCTCAACATGGGATAGATCAACAGGTTAAAAGCTTAACAGAGACAATTTAGAACTTAATGAAACCCTTAAAGAAATGGACCTTACAGATCTCTATCAAACTTTTCATCCACGCACCAAAGAATACACATTTTTCTCAGCAGCACATGGAACTTCCTCCAAAATAGATCACATATTGGGCCAAAAAACGAATCTCCACATATACAGGAAAGTTGAAATTCTAGCCTATGCCCTATCAGACCACCACGGCCTAAAGTTGGACATCCACAGCACAACAAACGACAGAAAATACACTAACTCCTGGAAACTTAACACTATGATGCTGAATGAGAACTGGATTCAGGAAGAAATTAAAAAGGAAATTCAAGATTTCCTGAAAGTGAACGATAATGAAAATACAACTTAACAAAACCTTTAGGATACAATGAAAGCTATCCTTAGAGGTGAGTTCATAGCTTTTAATGCCTATATCAAAAAAATGGAAACATCAGAAATAAATAACTTAACAATGCAGCGTAAAGCTTTAGAGAAACTAGAGCAATCTGATCCCAAAAGTAGTAGAAGAGAGGAGATTAGCAAAATAAGGGGAGAAATATCTGAAATCGAGATTAGGAAAACGATAGAGAAAATCAACCAGTCAAAAAGCTGGTTCTTTGAAAAAAATCAATAAGATTGATACACCCCTAGCTAAGATAACCAAAAGCAAGAGAGAGAAAACCCAAATTACCAAAATTAGAAATGAAAATGGAGTTATCACTACTGATCCCCCCAAAATCCAGAGAAATATAACATCATATTTCAAAAACTTGTACTCTCTGAATTTTGACAACACAAACAAGATGGATGAATTCCTAAGTAAACATAACTTGCCTAAATTGAATCAGGAAGTTGTGAATTATTTAAATAGTCCTACAACATATGAGGAAATTGAGAAAGTAATCTCGAATCTTCCCACCAAAAAATGTCCTGGACCAGATGGATTCAGCACAGAGTTCTACCAGACATTTTAGGAGCTAATAACACCAATACTCCTTAAACTGTTCCATCAAATAGTAAAGGAAGGAACATTACCAAATTCCTTCTATGAAGCTAATATTGTTTTAATCCCAAAAACTAATAAAGATACACTTAAAAAAGAAAACTATAGGCCAATCTCTCTGATTAACACAGATGCAAAGATTCTCAAAGATCATTCACGGGGACCAAGTAGGCTTCAACCCCGGCACACAAGGTTGGTTCAACATATGCAAATCAATAAATGTAATTCATCATATAAACCAGTCCAAAGTCCAAGACCACATGATACTCTTGATAGATGCAGAAAAAGCTTTTGACAAGATCCAACAGCCTTTTATGATCAAAACGCTAGAGACAGTAGGAATGGAAGGAACCTTTATCAATATCATAAAAGCTGTATACGACAAGCCCACAGCAAGGAGTATACTCAATGGGGAAAAACTTGAAGCATTCTCACTTCAATCAGGAACTAGACAAGGCTCACCACTCTCACCGCTTCTATTCAATATTGTACTTGAAGTCTTAGCTGAACCCATAAGACAAGAAAGGGACATAAATGGTATTCAAATTGGCAAGGAAGAAGTCAAGCTATCCCTATTTGCAGATGACATGATCTTATACCTGAGTGATCCCAATAACTCCACCAGGAAGCTCCTGGAACTAATACAGAAGTTCATAAGGGTGGCAGGATACAAAACAAATGTACAAAATTCAGTGGCCTTCCTATATGCCAGAATGAAAGAAGTGAACAAGCCCAGAGAGAAACAATCCCATTTACTATAGCCCCCAAAATGAAATACCTTGGTGTAAACCTAACCAAGGAGGCAAAAGACTTTTACAATGAAAACGTTAAAGCTCTAAAGAAAGAAATTGCAGAAGAGAGCAGAAGGTGGAAAGACCTCCCATGTTCCTGGACTGGCAGAATCAACATCATAAAAATGACCATCCTAACAAAGGATATATACAAATTCAATGCTATACCAATTAAAATCCCAAAGCAATTCTTTAAAGAAGTTGACCAAACAATCTCAAAGTTCATATGGAGGCACAAAAGACCCAGGATAGCAAAGACAATCCTGAGTAACAAAAACACTGCTGGAGGTATCACCATACCAAACCTTAGTCCGTATTATAAATCCATAGTTATAAAAACAGCCTGGTACTGGCTCTAAAATAGACTCACAGATCAATGGATAAGGGTTGAAGACCCAGATATAAGCCCACAAAATTACAGTCATTTGATCTTTGACAAAGGGGCCCAAAAAATCCAATGGAAAAAGAACAGTATCTTCAACAAATTGTGCTGGCAAAACTGGATCTCCACATGCAGAAAATTAAAACTGGACCCGTACTTGTCACCATGTACAAGACTTAATTCCAAATGGATCAAGGACCTTTATATAAGGTCAGAGACTATTAAAACCAGAGGTGCAAGGTTTGGGAACTCCCTCGCAATGATTGGGCTAGGCCAACAGTTCCTAAACAGACATCTAATAGCCCAGTCACTGCTACCAACTCTCAACAGTTGGGATATTGTGAAATTAAAGATCTTGTGTTCAGATAAAGAGATTGTAACTCAAGCACAAAGGCAACCCACAGAATGGGAGAAAATCTTCACTAACCACATATCTGATAGAGCTCTATTATCCAGAGTGCACAAAGAACTTAGAAAACTTAACACTAAGGAAACCAATTGCCCAATTAAAAAATGGGCCCTGGAACATAAAAGAAACTTTACCAGAGATGAAATGAAAATGTCTAACAAATATCTTAAAAATATTCCATATCCTTAGCCATCAGGGAAATACAAATCAAAACTTCCTTGAGATATCATCTCACCCCAGTCAGGATGGCAAAAATCCACAATACAAACAACAACAAATGCTGGAGAAGATGTGGACAGAGTGGAACTCTCCTACATTGCTGGTGGGAATGCAGTCTCATACCGCCACTCTGGCGAGCCATCTGGAGATTCTTAAAGAAATTAAAGATTGAAATGCCATATGACCCTGCAAATCCACTTTTGTGAATAACCCCCCATGCAGCAAAAATTTACCTTGATAGCACAAGCACGACCATGTTCATTGCAGCACTGTTTACAATAGCAAAGTCATGGAATCAACCCAAATGTCCAACAATTGAGGAGTGGATAAGGAAAATGTGGTACATCTATACAATGGAGTACTACTCAGCCATCAAAAATGATGAATTAATGGAATTTGCTGGGAAGTGGATGAAATTAGAAAAGATTATACTGAGTGAAGTATCCCAGACACAGAAAATTAAGCACTATATGTAGTCCCTAATAGGTAGCTCCTAGTACCAAACCCATTTAGCGACACTCAAAGATAAATCTCTGCAACACCTACAGTAATTGCAAAGATTATGAACAGGAGGGATGGGGAAGGAGGGACACACCAGTAACAAGCAGAGAGGGGACCATGTTACAGCAGAGAAAATAAGCCACCATCAAGGACTACAAGTAAGTAATGAGACATCTGGTTAAGTTCAGAGGTTTTCTTCCTGATCATTTACAACTGATGGGGTATGATTTTACCAGAAGGGGAGTGTGTATAGTCTGGTAGATAGAAAGTAACCATTTCACAAATGGGTGATTGACCCCTCTCCCACCGCGGTTTCCTTCTTTTGTTACATCTACCTTTGAATATACTCTTATAACAAGACTCTAATTTAACAGGTTTTTATCTCTAGCCAGGGGGTGATATCCAATACCCATCAGGATGGAGTTAAGGGCATTGCAGGAGCAGCAAAACTGAAAAAAAACAAACCATAATCCAAAACATCAGAGACTCTATATCAACCACCTGAAACTAGGCCAGCGTATTCTCTCCCCATCCTGAAGCTCAGGGCAATTTGCGGAAGAGGGGGCGGTAAGATTGTAAGAGCACAAGGATGGGAGGTGTAATGATATGCAAGATATCCACACAAGTTAGGGCCGAAGCAATCATATTTGGACTTTGCATGCCCTGCACAATGTCCAACACACTATTGACCTCACAAAGTCTAGCATTTGCTAAGGGCAGTAGGATCCTTGGAGGCAAGGGATTGACAGCCACAGTAGTGTTCCTATGCTTAAAGGGGACACAGGAAAGGGTTCTGTGAAATGCCACTAGGTCCTTGCACCTCATCGGAGAGGAGGACCCAGAGGAGCGTTTGGCATGCTCATTAAAAGATGCTTCTGGGGAACACCCTTGAGCTGACTGGGCTAAGCCAACAGTTCCTAAACAGACATCCAATGGCACAGTCACTGCTACCAACTCTCAACAGCTGGGATCTTGTGAAATTAAAGAGCTTCTGTTCAGATAAAGAGATTGTCACACGAGCTCAAAGGCAACCCACAGAATGGGAGAAAATCTTCACTAACCACATATCTGATAGAACTCTACTGTCCAGAGTGCACAAAGAACTTAGAAAATTAAACACCAAGGAAACCAATGGCCCAATTAAAAAATGGGCCTTGGAACTTAAAAGAAATTTTACCAGAGATGAAATTAAAATGTCTAACAAATATCTTAAAAAATGCTCCACTTCTTTAGCCATCAGGGAAATGCAAATCAAAACTTCCTTGAGATATCATCTCACCCCGGTCAGTATGGCAAAAATCCACAATACAAACAACAACAAGTGCTGGAGAGGATGTGGAGAGAGGGGAACTCTCCTACATTGCTGGGGGAATGCAGGCTCATACCGCCACTCTGGCGAGCCGTCTGGAGATTCTTAAAGAAATTAAAGATTGAAATGCCATATGACCCTGCTATTCCACTTTTTGGAATAACCCCCTATGCAGCAGAGGTTCGCCTTGATAGCACAAGCATGACTATGTTCATAGTAGCACTGTTTACAATAACAAAGTCATGGAATCAACCTAAATGTCCAACAGTTGACGAGTGGATAAGGAAACTGTGGTACATCTATACAATGGAGTACTACTCAGCCATCAAAAATGATGAATTACTGGAATCTTCTGGGAAATGGATGTCATTAGAAACAATTATATTAAGTGAAGTATCCCAATCCCAGAAAGTTAAGCGCCGTATGTACTCCCTAATAGGTGGCTCCTAGTACCAAACTCACCCAGCCCACATTGAGACACTCAAGGGTAAACCTATGTAATATGGTAATTGCAAGGATTGTGAACAGGAGGGATGGGGTTGGAGGGCCACACCAGGCACAAGGAGAGAGGGGACCATGTTACAGCAGAGAAAATCGACCTCCAAGGAATGCAAGTAAGTAATGTGACACCTGGTTAAGTTCACAGACATTCGTTCCTGATCATGTACAACTGAGGGGGTATGATCTCATCAGAAGGGGAGGGCATATAGTCTGGCAGATGAAAAGAGATCATTTTGCAAATGGGTGACTGATCCCTCTCTCACCGAGGTTTCCTGCTTTTATTACATCTACCCTTGAATGTGCTATTATAACAAGACTCCAGTTTAACAGTTTTTGTCTCTGACCAGGGGTTGACATACAGTGCCCATCAGAATGGAGTGAAGGGCATTGCAGGAGCAGCAAAACTGCAAAAGAAAATCAACAAACCACAATCCAGAACTTCAGAGACTCTGTATCATCCACATAGAACTAAGCCAGCCTAATCTCTCCCCATCCTGAAGCTCAGGGACATCTGCGGAAGAGGGGGCGGTAAGATTGTAAGAGCAAAAGGATGGGGGGAGGGCCACACTAGATAGGGCTGAAGCAATCATAATAGGACTTTGCATGCCCTGCGCCATGTCCGTCACACTACTGACCTCACAAAGTCTAGCATCGGCTAAAGGCACCAAAATCCTTGGAGGCAAGTGATTGATGGCCACAGTAGTGTTCCTATGCTTAAGGGGAACATGAGAAAGGGTTCAGGGAAATGCCACTGGGTCCTTTTACGTCATCGGAAAGGAGGACCAAGAGGAGAGTTAGGCATATACAATAAAGGACTCTCTGGGAATTGGAGTGGAGGCACTGGGAGATGGGGAGGGAGGGAGGGGGAGCAGGGGGTTTGGAGGGAGGAGGAGGGGGGAGGGAACTGGTCTACCTATTAAGTTTGTATGAGCAGAAATAATAATAAAAATGTTATAATAAAAAAAAAGATGCTCCTGGGATGGGAGGGGGAGGCACTGGGGGATGGAGAAGGAAGTAGGAGGCGAGTGGGGCACAGGAGGTGGTGGGGTGGAGGGAGGGAAGGGTCTGGTGTACCTTTTAAGTTTGTATGAGTGGAAATAAAAATAATAATAAAATAATAAAATAATAGTAAGCTTATAACAAGGTTCACTGTATCATCTTTAATTCTGTAGAGGCTAAGATAAAGACCTGGAAGAAAGTATTTGATACTAGTGATGATCCCAAGAGTCAGGAGTGAATGAGTAACTGAAGTGAATCAGCGATGAGTAAGAGCTAGCACTTCGAGTCTTCGGCTTCACTAAAGTCCACTAGGCACCTTTGAAAAGTAAACAGAATATTTACATGAATTCCCCACCATTAACTCAAGATCAGGAGGCAGGATCATTATTCATTGGCTTCTATCCTCCAATAGGAGAGTACTGCTGGAAACATATATCCGGGAATCCTAAGCTGTTCTTGGATAGCTCAAGTGGACCTGATAGCACTGGAGAATGTTGTTGGTAGAAAGCTGAAAGTTACGTAGCAGGGAAGCATGCTTAGGGTGAATAGTTTTCATTCAGAGCTTGTGTAGCTCTGTCCATCGTGGCAGAGGCTAAAATTAGAGGAGAAAATGAGATGCTGAGTGGAGCCACAAGTTTCTTCTGCATTGCCTGACATCACAAGGAGAGCTCTGCTCCCACTGTCTTTGCCTGTGGAGTAAATTCCCTTGACCACAATGTGGCCGCACAAGAGGAGCCTGTGGCGTGGCGTTCACACATGATGCTTAATTTGTACTTGAAATCTCAGTCTACACAAGGATTAAAACAAAAACCCAGAGGAAGTAATGGAAAAGATCGCTAACCACTTACAATAGCATTTTTTCCATAATGGACAAGGTAGCATGTGTCAGATAAGAGCGATCATGTACATCGACACTCTGAAGTCTAATGATGCTACTGATAAAAAGTTCCCTGCTTGCCTCTGTGAGCCATGTGCAATGCTAGAATACTAGAAGGGCATCTGTTACTCTGTGGTACCATCAGACCCTGCCTACATTTGAGTTACAATTTCAACTAAAGCTTCTCTAGCTCATGAGTCTAAGAAAAGAAATAAAAGCATCTGAGATCAACAGGATGAGAGCAAGGAGGGAGAGAAAACCAGATGGAAAGGTCCATTCATGCCTCACAGTGGGAAAAGGCAGTTTTTATTTGCTCTAGGTTCTTGCAAACACTTTGAAGGGAATGTTAAAGCCATGAATCAGATTATTGTAGGAATTTATCTATGAATTTTGGCGTTAGTAGTACTTACTAATAAATACCTTTGCTCTTTTTGTTGAAAGATCAGCACAAAACAATTACATTTTTCTGTACTTAGGGATTTTATTCACAGTTTATTATACTTTAATTCAGATTTCAAAATTGTGGACAGTGAGGAGACAAAAATGCTGTATTTACAAAATAATTTATGAATAAAATTCATTACCCATCTGTCTTTGTGGTGGTAAGAGGTGAATATGACTAATAAGATAGAACTCAAAGAGCATGTTAATGTTAATAACTTGTAGAAAAATGATTAATGGTTATAAAATTTTTATCTATAAATAACTATTGCTTAAGTGAACTGATGAGTGGTATAATCTGAGATAATATACATTGTCATGGAAACCCTGCACACTTCTTCCAAAAGTCTCTCTTCATGGCAGAGCTACCAAGGACTCCAATGTTATTTACACTCACTCTGAGTGTAAATCCCGGTTCTGAGTAGCACATGCTCTGTATCACTCTGTGCAATTTCCCATTCATTATGCGGACTGTCTCTATTCAAGCTCCATGCTCTTTCTGTAAGAGGTTTTCCTACCACAAATCCTGTCAAATTCAGGGACACATTTAATTTAGAAATTGATTTACTGAATTCACAAAATTAATATTCTGTGTAAAAACCTTTAATTTTATTTTTCATCTGTCTATCTTATCTATATCTTAACTATGTAATTAATCTGTCATCCATCTACCTATATCTATAAACAAATCATCTATCTTTATCTATCAATGTCATTGATATGTCTATATCTATTATCTATCATCGGTCATATATCCATCTAACATCTATATGTCATATATCTATTCATCTATATGTCATATATCTATTCATATATCAATCATATATCTATTCATATATCTATTCATATATCAATCATATATCAATCATATATCTATTCATCAATCATATATCAATCATAAATCTATTCATCAATCAATGATCTATCATATATACCTATGTAAATCATCTACATAAAATCTATACTTGGGCTGGAGAGATGACTCAGGGGTTATAATTCTGCCATGCAAGTAGAGGGTCCTGAGTTCAGATCCTAGGTCCCAAGCAAAAATGCTAGGCTGAAAGGCAGTAGCCTGTACCTCCAGCCGTGGTAGGCAGAGCTTGGAAAACCTCAGAGTGAAACAAAGAGGAGGTAGAGCAATCCAGGATGTTTCTGAATTCTCCCTTGGTACTCCACAGGATACACAGTGCCCTCTGATACACACACACACACACACACACACACACACACACACACACACAGAATAAATAAAGTTAAAAAATAAATAATATCTATAGTTGTCATCCATTTATCTGTCCTATATTATGTATCTATCATTTTCTTCATGTAACTGATCCATGTAAGTAGTAAGAAGCAATGGCTTCTTGAAGAGCGTTTGAAGCTCTTCCTTTCTTCCAACCTATTGTTATGTTGCGTATTTCTACTGACTCTACATATATGCTCTTGTACGAACTAGTCATTAGTTATTATTATTGGATACATTGGATCTCACGGCAGTGAGTTTAAAAGTCCTAGTATCCTGTTTCATATGCAATTAAACAAAAATGTGTCTGTATTTTTCAGTTGAGAGATAAGTTTGTCTTTTAAAACAATTACTTTTGTAAGTGAAAAATTTTTAAATTCCCTTTTAAACACTAAAGTGGATATTATATTCAACAATTAACAGGGCTAAATATGAATAGATGAAACATGTGACAAAGTATAAAGGCCACAGGAAATACTTGATAAACTGCAGAGATTTTCCTACTCTCTTATTATGCCATGCAATAAATCAGTTTTTTTTTTTAAAGCAAAAGTAAGACAACCAAAGTACCTTGGAAAACCCCTCTCCTTGGCTATTCTGTCTCTAAGTGTATTGACTTGCGTCAGTCTCTATTCATGGCGACACTTCTATTGTGGATCTCTTGGGTTTTCAGTAGTTTGAGATAGAAGATAGCTATCCAGTTTCGGACTATTCAGGTGCCATGAAAAGCCAGGAGTGTGACATGTCTGTAGTCCCGACTACTTGGAGATTCAGGCAGAAGGGGCAGTAATTCAGGAGGATATTGTGTCTTGTTAGTCTGTCAACTTTGTCAGTTAAAGTTTCCATCTGTGGAGGAGTCCTGTACTGCTTTCCAGAGGAGTCTGAACTTCGCACCACTCAATTTCCATGATGTCTGCAGTGATCTAAGCCACCTCCTGCTTCTTCTGCCAGACACTCATGCCATTTCCACCATAGTGGACTGTGTTTCCCCTCTAGAACCTCAAGCTGAATAAATCATCTTTTCTCCTTTAAAATAGTTTCCATTTGCTTTTGTAATTCCTACATTCTGAAAATTTCATTCAATGAGCGCCTCTGGGAATTTTAGTAGGGATAGAATTTTCTGATGTCTTCATATATTTATGGTCTATGTAACTGTGTATTATCTGCATCTATCTATTAGCTATACACTTTGGCATCTATCATTTGTTCATGATCTGTTTTTTTTGCTGCTGGAGCAAACAGAAACTAGCAGACTGAATTATAATTGATTAGAATATCTATCTTTTTAAAATTTTTTTATTATTTATTCAATTGTGTGTGTGTGTGTGTGTGTGTGTGTGTGTGTGTGTGTAGAACCAAGGGTGAATTTGGGAACCATCGTGGACTGGTTCTACCTCCTCTTTTGCTCTGTCCTGGGATTCACAGGCTTTGCCTACCAGGACCAGAAACGCAGGCCACCCCACTTCCACCCGGTGTTCGTACGTGGGATCTGGGATCCGAACTCAGGACCCTCTGCTTGCAAGGCAGAGGCCTAACCCCTGAGCCATCTCTCCAGCCCCTGAATATCTATCTTCTATGCAAGCAAATATTGATTACAGATATAGCTATTGCTGATTTTCTACTGAAGTTCTAAAATGTTACTCCACATATTTTCTTGTAAAAATCAAGATTTTAAAAAATAGTGCTGGGCTTTCTGAGCAAATCATCTATTCATAAAATTGATACTCTGTGTGAAAATTTTAATATTATCTATTATCTTTTGTGTGTGAGTGTGTGTGTGTGTGTGTGTGTGTGTGTGTCTGCAAAATGTTACTTACTGTCTGGAGCTCCAAGGGTAGCAATGAGAATCATCTCTATTTCTTTGCTATGGGTTTTCCCAGTCTCCTCCTTCCAGTGTTTGAATTACAGGCTGTTTCTATGTCCACCGAGTATTTTTACAGGGAATCTGGGAATGCAAACTCAGGTCCTCTTGCAAAGCGTTTGACCACTGAGTAACCTTCCCAGTCCAATTTTAACTATCTATACTATCTATCTATCTATCTATCTATCTATCTATCTATCTATCTATCTATCTATCTATCTATCTATCTGTCAGTCATTATCTGCCATCATCATATTTCAGGATCTTTCATCATCACATCAGCAACTTGAATGTGAGTTGCTCATGTATTTGTGTTTTTAGCGGTTGATGATTGGGAAGGTTGCAGTACCTTTGAGAGGCAGTACTTGGCTGGGGGAAGGCATGTCACAGAGAGTGGGACTTGAGGTTTAGTAGATCAACTCTAGTTCCACTTTGTGCTTGTTCTCTCTGCCTCCTTGATGGTTGCAGTTACTTAGACCAGCCTTCTGCTTATGCTTTCATCCACACCTTCTGCTATCTAATTTCTGCCATAATGGACTATATCACCTCTGTCAGCATAAACCAAAATAAATACCCCTTTGTCTCCTTAAGTTGCATATGAATATTGTCTCACAACAACAAAGAGTAACTACATCAACTATCTATCTATCTATCTATCTATCTATCTATCTATCTATCTATCTATCTATCTATCATCTATCTATCTATCTATCTATCTATCTATCTATCTATCTATCTATCTATCGTATCTATCTATCATCTATCAATCTATCTATCTATCTATCTATCTATCTATCTATCTATCTATCTATCTATCTATCTATCATCTATCTATCTCTATGTAATCTATCAGTCTACTGGTCTTGAGTCCTCCAAATACAGGCAAGGGATTTAATATTAGCCATGAATTTTTTCTCAGGTAGATCGTTAATTATGATAAATTGAATGAGACAAATAACTCTAGTTCTCTATGCAAACCAATTTAATCCTATTATGTAATTTATAAATAAGAGCTTTGAAGAGTTCCAGAATTGAACTCTAAACATTTAACTTGTTGAGATTCAATGAGTAACTCTGTCTTTTTCTGTGTCTATGTATTCAAGCATCACTTACATATTTTTAGGAAGCTGAAGAATGCCAAACAGAACTGGAGGTGAAGGTGGGTGTCCACAGTCTAAGTTACCAGGGAGACTGAGGAAAATGTCTTGTCTGTTCATCATGCGACACTTTCTGAAAATCAACCAAATGAGCCAATAAACAAAAACCCCAGTAAAAAACAAATATATGACATGATAATAAATATATCCATCATGATATATAGCCATCATGGTAAAAAATGTGCTATTTAAAAATTATCTCCTTTTTTCCCAAGATTGTTTAACTCAAGACTTTGCATAGGTTTGAAATTTTCTTAGATACTAAAAAAGTACTCACCTAGATATATATTAAACGTCAACTGTTCCTTTATAGTTTATCTGATAAAAATTTCCAGGAAGAATTAGCCAAAATCTAAAGGAACATCACATATTTCTTTTCAAGTGTTTATGGACTTTGAAATTCTTTTTTTTTTATTTCCACTCGTACAAACTTAACAGGTACACTGGTCCCCCCCTCCCTCCAATCCCCTATCCCCCTGTGACCCCTTCCCCTCCCCTTTCCCTCCCCATCTCCCAGTGCCTCCCCTTCCCATCCCCGGAGCATCCTTTAATGTGCATGCCAAACTCTCCTCTGAGTACTCCTCTCTGATGAGGTGCAAGGACCCAGTGGCATTTCTCAGAACCTTTTCCTGTGTTCCCGTTAAGCATAGGAACACTACTGTGGCTGTCAATCCCTTGCCTCCAAGGATCCTAGTGCCTTTAGCAAATGCTAGACTTTGTGAGGTTAATAGTGTGTTGGACATTGCACAGGGCATGTAAAGTCCAAATATGATTGCTTTGGCCCTAACTTGTGTGGAGTATCTTGCATATCATTACTCCTCCCATCCTTGTGCTCTTACAATCCCTGAGCTTCAGGATGGGGAGAGATTAGGCTGGCCTAGTTCCAGGTTATTGATATAGAGTCTTTGATATTCTGGATTATGGTTTGTTGTTATTTTTTTTTCAGTTTTGCTGCTCCTGTAATGTCCTTGGCTCCACCCTGATGCGTATTGGATGTCACCTACAGGCCAGAGATAAAAAACCTGTTAAGTTAGAGTCTTGTTATAAGAGTATATTCAAAGGTAAATGTAATAAAAGTAGGAAACTGCAGTGAGGGAGGGGTCAATCACCCATCTGCAAAATGGTTACGTTCTATCTGCCAGACTATACGCCCTCCCCTTCTGGTAAGATCATACCCCATCAGCAATGTAGGAGAGTTCCCCTCTGTCCACATCTTCTCCAGCATTTGTTGTTGTTTGTATTGTTTATTTTTGCCATCCTAATGGGGTGAAATGATATCTCAGGGAAGTTTTGATTTGCATTTCCCTGATGGCTAAAGAGGTGGAGCATTTTTTAAGATATTTGTTAGACATCTTAATTTCATCCCTGGTAAAGTTTCTTTTAAGTTCCAGGGCCCATTTTTAATTGAGCCATTGGTTTCCTTACTGTTTAGTTTTCTAAGTTCTTTGTGTACTCTGGATAATAGAGCTCTATCAGATATGTGGTTAGTGAAGATTTTCTCCCATTCTGTGGGTTGCCTTTGAGCTCATGTTACAATTTCTTTATCTGAACAGAAGCTCTTTAATTTCACCAGATCCCAACTGTTGACAGTTGGTAGCAGTGACTGGGCTATTGGATATCTGTTTAGGAACTGTTGGCCCAGCCCAATCAGCTTGAGGGAGTTCCCTACTCTTTCACCTATGGTTTTTATAGTCTCTGGCCTTATATCAAGGTTCTTGATCCATTTGGAATTAAGTCTTGTACATGGTGACAAGTACGGGTCCAGTTTTAATCTTCTGCATATGGAGATCCAGTTTTGCCAGCACAATTTGTTGAAGATGCTGTTCTTTTTCCATTGGACTTTTTGGGCCCCTTTGTCAAAGATCAAAGATCAAACGGCTGTAATTTTGTGGGCTTATATCTGGGTCTTCAACCCTTATCCATTGATCTGTGTGTCTATTTTGGAGCCAGTACCAGGCTGTTTTTATAACTATGGATTTGTAGTATAGACTAAGGTTTGGTATGGTGATACCTCCAGCAGTGTTTTTGTTACTCAGGATTGTCTTTGCTATCCTGGGTCTTTTGTGCCTCCATATGAACTTTGAGATTGTTTGGTCAACTTCTTTAAAGAATTGCTTTGGGATTTTAATTGGTATAGCATTGAATTTGTATATTGCCTTTGTTAGGATGGTCATTTTTATGATGTTGATTCTGCCAGTCCAGGAACATGGGAGGTCTTTCCACCTTCTGCTCTCTTCTGCAATTTCTTTCTTTAGAGCTTTAACGTTTTCATTGTAAAAGTCTTTTGCCTCCTTGGTTAGGTTTACACCAAGGTATTTCGTTTTTTAGGGGCTATAATAAATGGGATTGTTTCTCTCAGGGCTTTCCCACTTCTTTCATTCTGGGCATATAGGAAGGCCACTGATATTTGTACATTTATTTTGTATCCTGCCACCCGCTAAACTTTTGTATTAGTTCCAGGAGCTTCCTGGTGGAGTTTTTGGGATCACTCAGGTATAGGATCATGTCATATGCAAATAGAGATAACTTGACTTCTTCCTTGTCGATTTAAATCCCTTTTATGTCTCTTTCTTGTCTTATGGCTTCAGCTAAGACTTCAAGTATAATATTGAATAGAAGTGGTAAGAGTGGACAGCCTTGTCTAGTTCCTGATCGAAATGTGAATGCTTCAAGTTTTTCCCCATTGAGTATAATCCTTGCTGTTGGCTTATTGTATACAGCTTTTATTATATTGATAAAGATTCCTTTCATTCCAACATTCTCTAGGGTTTTGATCATAAAAGGCTGTTGAATCTTCTCAAAAGCTTTTTCTGCATCTATCGAGAGTATCATGTTGTCTTGAACTTTGGACTGGTTTATATGGTAAATTACATTTATTGATTTGCATATAAATCTCAAATCTTCCCACCAAAAAAATGTCGTAGACTCAATGGATTCAGCACAGATTTCTACCAGACATTTAAGGAGATAATATCATCAATACTCCTTAAACTGTTCCATCAAATAGCAAGGAAGGAACATACCAAATTCATTCTATGAAGCTAATGTCATCTTAATCCCAAAACCTAATAAAGATACACTTAAAAAAGAAAACTATAGGTCAATCTTTCTGATGAACACAGATGCAAAGATTCTCAATAAAGTCTTAGGAAATCGGATTCAAAAAAATATCAAAAAGATCATCCACTGGGATCAAGTAGGCTTTATCCCAGGCACACAAAGTTGGTTCAACATAAGAAATTCTTTCTAAGTGGGAGCAGTTTATGGATTCTGCTCTAAACGTGCAGCTGGAATAGACTGACTGTTCCAGGAAGCTGAGACACTTTTGACTTAATATAGTTCAGGTGACAATGAGTGCAATTTCTAGGATATTTACAGGGCATTTGAAGGACACTTTTGTGTTCCAATAAATGCAAGTAATCTTGGGCAGCCAATTCAAGTCCCCCTGTAGTTCTGGAAGGGGTCAAGTGTGGCTCAATGTGACTCTGCTTAGAAAATTCTTTCATAATGTTGGTTTCCTTCATCAGTATTGTAAACAATGGAACACTCAATACACTGATGGATTTTGGCAAGAGTAAGATTAGTAAAAAATTTAAATTATTGAGGTTTTGAATTCTTCTCAGTGTTCCACAGAAACTTGCACTTTTATTCACAATAAATAAAAATAGTTATTTATAAACCTGCTGAGTTTTAGTTTGGGCTTGTTCATTTTTTTTTCCAAGCACGCCACATTTTGTTACACCTTAAATTGGTGACAAGAAAGGACTGACTCCCTTTCAGGTTTGACCTATGAGGTCTAAATGAGATAATGCTCAAATCTAGCTCTCTTTCTACTACCTACCAAGGCATAATGAATGTATACTCTTGTGTGGTAGAGATGCTTTTATATTTCAAAAACATTTCATCCTTAGAAGAGAACAGAACATATGAAAATTAATGCTTTGCTGGAAGTGTTTTGTTGGATATGCCAACTTTTCATATTTTAAGAGAGCGCTTACAGATCTCAGTCCCAAAGTGTTACATTGCATGAAAGATGCCTCTTTAGTTACTTTCACTCTTGCCCTTTAATGAAATGTCACTGATGCTCTGTGTATCTCACAGACACATCTCCAGGGCCACTGCTACTCCTGGATCGTCAGCTAAAGGCAGATACAAGACAGATAGATAAACCTGAGAAGAGCTTAGAAAATTATGGTGGCTTGCTTATTACTTTCAATCAATGTGTTACTTCATGCCATGGTAAAAATTAGAACGTCACCAAAGTAATAAGATGCTTCAAGAGAGAAAAGCACCTAAGACACACTTATATATTTTATGTTAAAAATTTTTTGCCAAAGCAAGAAGATTTTTATGAGTTAGTAAAAAGAAAACCACATTAATTAAATTGACATAGCATCTTATGTCAGAGAAAGCTCATAAAAGTAAATACCTCTTTTTTATTTTTCAGGAGCAACTTACCAATGTATATATGCAATCCACATAATATTTTATACCTTAAGTAGTTTCATCCTATGCTTGCACTTGTTAAGTAACTGGTTGCATATTATTATCATGATATTACTAGTGTGTTTTGATATGTGTCTAGTGCAGACAGTCCGCAGCATGTGTATGGAGGTCTAAAGACATCTCTTCTGGAATTGCTTATCTCCTTCCACTTTTATTTGGGCTCCAGAGATCAAATCTCATTGTCAGGCTTGGAGAGAAAGCACCTTTGTCCAGAGTAATCTTTTTGGTAACTGGGAGCATTTTAAATTGTAAATAAATTAAAATGTTTATCTCTAAAACTTGATGTTGAGTATACAAGCTCCTAAATCATTTTCAATTAGAAAAGGTCAATTGTCTCACAGAAGAGGCAAATAATTAAAAATGATTGGCTGAGGAAATCATACTTCTTTTTTTTTTAATCACAAGAAAGATTCTCAGGAAGCTGAAGTGAAATACTAAGAAAACCTGAAGAGTTATTTAAAAGAGGAAGTTTGGTTACTTATATTTAACATTTCCCTTCAAATTTAAATTAATCCTTATTTTTTTAAAAGAATGTTTCTCAAAGGACATGATAGCGACTGTGTGTCTCTGTGTGTGTGTGTGTGTGTGTGTGTGTGTGTGTGTGAAAGAAAAAAAGAAAGAAAAAGAAAAAGAGGAAGAGAAAAAGAAAAAGAAAAAGAGAAAGAAAAAGAGAAAGAACTTGGCTCATGCTTGCAGGAGATGTGAAGGCATATTTAGGTTTCATTAAATTAAGAAAAATATCAAGAATTCAAAATACTTTAGTATTTGCTCATGGGGAGAAACTGGGACAAACAGTTCTATGGTGCGTGTAGGTAAGAGGGGAGGGACTCTAATAACACGTAGCAAGAAAAATTTAAGTGATAAAATTTGCTAGAAAATGGAAGATTGTGAGGATCTTATGATGAATTAATACATAGAAGTCAATCAGAATCACCAAGAACTAAATTAATCATAGAAATTTCTATAACTCGTTTGCAGGTAATTTCCAGAAATGTAGTCCATAACTATAAGGAAAACTGGTCATGTAAAACAATGTTAAGACATTGAGATGTTCAGAGGAGTAGTTCATTTTGGTACTTATAGTTTAGGAAAGCAGGGGTAACCAACCAGAAGCTGAGACGTTAGGAAGGGCATTGGTGATGGAGAATAAGCTATTTGGAATGACCTTTTGAAAGGAAAGCAGAGCAGAATGATTGCTACAAGAAGTTATAAGTCTCCAGTTCAATCAATGAATTAAAAAAATGTTTTCAAAGTAAATGTTGAATACTGTATCCCAAATTAACATAATCTCAATTGAGGTTTATCTTGCACTGGGGCAATCTGGGTAGAGAAATTGGAGTGTTGGTTCAGGGAAGGTTAAAGCATTTAACCTGAATTGTGTTTGACTAACTCAAGATCAGAAAAAAAAAATGTGTATGTGAAATATCTTTGATATTTCTGCTGCATCTTTAAAGCTGTTACAAAGGCACAGATGTCAGACTGGACACAGGCAACCTACTGCACTTTGTCTTTTCTTTTAGAGTTGCATGCGGCTGCATAATGTGGAATGATAATCTTCCCTTTTCTGGGTCTAATATTAAAGGAGCCCATTGCTTCCTCTCTCTCTCTCTCTCTCTCTCTCTCTCTCTCTCTCTCTCTCTCTCTCTCTCTTCTCTCTCTCTCTCTCTTTCTTCCTTTCTCCCTCTCTCTTTCTTTCCTGATGACTGCTATAATGTCAGTCATCCTCTTGTTTCTGCTTCCATGTCTTTTGTTGTTTTTCCCATTGTCATATTTTGTATCTCCTCAGGATAAGCTAATTAAAAAAAAACACTTATTTTTTTTCAGTGGATTCAACCAGAGTATTTTATCAAAGCAAACAGGGGAGCACCTGAATACTTTCCCTTTAGACTTTTATACTTTTTCTAAGTGACACTTTAAAAGAAAACTTGATTTTTCCTATTAATTTCATAAGCCTTTTTACTTTTTCTCTCATTGCTGATGACGTGCAAAAGGTGCAAAGGTGTAAAAAATCAGTGATTCTTTATGTTATGCTTTATGTCAAAACACATTAATAATGTCATTAAATAAAACACTAAGTAAGGGAAAAATATATGCTTAAATAATTTCTAAGGGCTGGATGTCACCAAGGGCAGGAGAGAGTTATCGTAGGGTGGCCTCTGAATGTCCAAAAAGTTTATGATGTCCTGCAGAACTAGTGGTAGTGGTTAAGAATTATGTCTTCAATAGTACCAAAAAACGCAAGGGGATTCCTTGTTGGGGGGGTTCTTATAATTCAAATATGCTTGTACTTTAGAATCTTTGAAAATATTATAGAAATGGACAAGGCCCTTACTCTAGAAGAGTTGTTGGCTATGAATTTCGCAGTGATGAAAGTTTGGAATTCCTGGGAGAAGTTCACATTGTAGGATATGGTGTCAGTGAAGAAAGAATGCCTTATTTCTGCATTGTGGAGTTCTGAAGAAACTCACTGATTGCAGCAGAATGAACTTCAGCATGATGCTATTTTAAGAAACGGCTGTTTGCCAACTTTGTTTCTGTCGTTGCTCATTTGCTTGAGACTTTGCCATGCAAGGGTCACTTTCTTTCCTTAGTTGACTTATACTGATTACCAACCAGGTAATGTAACTTACATTAATTAAAGGATTGGAATTTTCTTAGTGATTTTTTTTATTTTTTCCATTTTCATGTATCTGTATCTGTGGGGTATGCGCATGTACTTATATGTGTTCATGTGTGTCAGTGAATTACATATGTAGGCATGCATATAGATGCCCAAGGTTGATATTGGGAACCGTCCTCCCATCTTCTACCTTCTATTTTAGGCATCTCTAGTTGAAACTAGAGCTCATCAATAGGTTTAGTCTGGCTGTCAGATTGATTTGGAGATTCCCAGTATCTGATTTCTGAGACTGGAATTACAAGGCCAACACATCCATCTAGTTGTAAGCATGGGATCTGGGGAACCTAATTCTGGTTCTTTTGCCTGCATGAAAAGGGCCCTAACCATTGAACTATCATTCCACCTCTATTAACACTTTTAACAGTGAACTTTTCTGTTCAAATGCAGACTTCTCCCAATCATTTCAGAGCTATGTTTTCCTTGATATATAAAACAGCTTTGTAAATATGTCTTGGAAGTTTCTGATATTCATAAACCTTTTACCAGCCAGCTTTCCAGTATTGAGGAATCTATATGACGTGAGGAATGAATCCACTGTCAGACTTCATTCTAGTTCTACTACTTTCCCTAATACAAGGAAAAAACAAGACAGAATTCACTTTGAGACCAAAGCATCCATTGACCAATATTTTATTCTGGCTTTAAATCATCTGTCCATCTCACTAATTAGTAAAATACATTCAGTAAAATATAATGCAGACTATAGCTTTAGACAGTTAAAATCAACTACTAAGACAGCCTTCAACATTAAAAAACCAGATTTCCATTTTAGGAATAAGCACAGTAAACCTGTGTCATAAAGTCATCTTTGGTGATGGGAATATAGGAATACAGCTTAATACTGTTCAAAGCAACCTTAAAATAATCAACAGATACACACTAGACAGATTTTTCATAAGTCTTTACTTAGCTTACAATTTATATGTACCCTCTACTCACCCTGGTGGATCCATGTCAGAGAAAAGCCTGGAAGTGGTGAGTTGCATTGCCATCATTTCTCAGTTTAGAGAATTAAAAAAAAAAACAATTTATATGTACCCTTGATTACAAATCTATACATTTATAACTATCTATATCTATATATAGCTATCTCTATCTGAGAAAAGTTGGCTAAATAAATGATGTCTACCAGTATTTAGTAGTTTTCTAGACTCTTCATCATACACACTTTATTTAAACTTCACATTTATCTTTTGAACACTGGAATTTACCTACGAGAAAACAGACTTTCAGAGTTTCGTGTTTAACATTGAGATCTTTGATCAATTCGAAATTGATTTTTGCACAAGGTGAAAGGAGAAGGTCAATTTTATTCTTCTACGTATAGATACTTTCCCAGTACCATTTATTGAAGATATTTTATTTTCTACAATATGTATGTTTGGCATCTTCATAAAAAATTAGGTGGCTGTAGATGTGTGACCTTGTACCCGAATCTTCAGTTCTAATCCATTGATTAATGCTTCTGTTCTTTGGACCCTATACCTTGCTGTTTTTTGTTACTATGACTCCATACTATAGCTTGAAATAGGTATGGTGATACCACCAGCAGTGTTTTTATTGTTCAAGATTATTTTGGAAATCCAGGACCATTTGTATTTCCATATGAAGTTTGAGATTGTCTTTCAATGTCTGTGAAGAACTGCATTGGAATTTTATTTTTAAGGGAGAAAGGAGAGGTTTATTCAACTTACAGTTCCAGAGGGGAAATAGATACAGTCTTTCAAGGCTGAGGAAGTGGCATGGTGCATTGGAATTTTGATTGGCATGGTAATGAATATGTATATTGCCTTGGGTTGCTGCAAAGTCATGGGACATGATGTCCTGGTTGTTATGGACTAATATATCAAATGCTTGGCCTTAGGCTCAGCTGTGACTACATCAAACCCAGTTTATCCCAACTGATCCCAGCTTTTTTGTATGCCTCTTGTTTTTTTAATCTCTTGTGTCACCACAAAGGAGCAATACTTTTGGGTCACAGCTTATCAAGAAAGCAAACAACCCACATAAAAATGGTCTTTGGGATGAAAAGGAGACTTTTCAGAAGAAAAAACTGAAATGTGAAGGAAATACCACCGTCACTCTCTTATCAATCTATCTATCATCCATCTTTTTTTCTTTCTTTCTTTCTTTCTTTCTTTCTTTCTTTCTTTCTTTCTTTCTTTCTTTCTTTCTTTCTTTCTTTCTTTCTTTCTTTCTTTCTTTCCTTCCTTTCTTTCTTTCTTTCTTTCTTTCTTTCTTTCTTTCTTTCTTTCTTTCTGTCTGTCTATCATGAGTACTCCAAATACAGATCAGAGATATAATATTATCCATTGATTTGTCTCAGATACACAGTGATAAACAGAAAGAGTCAAATATTTTTAGTTCCCCCATATGTAACTCAGCTTGAACTTATTCCTGTAGTTTGTAAATAAGAGTTTTGTAAAGCTCCAGAATTCGATTCTCAATATTTCACATGTTGACAATAAGTAAATCTGTCCTTTTATGTGTATATGTGTCCACATATTACATATAGTTTTAGGAAGTTGAAGAAGGCCAAACAGAACTGGATTTGAGGTTGATGCCCACTTTTCCAGTTTCTAGGGAGACTGAGGAAGGAAGGCTGGCTTGCTCATCAGTGACACCCTTTCTCAAAATCTACCCAACAAGCCAACCGCAACAACAAAAACAATAAAAACCACAATGAAAAACAAAAGAATATACCACATGATAATAAACTTGCTGTTTAAAATAATTATTAGTTCATTGACCCCCAAATTGCTTAACTCAAAGACATTGCAAATATTTGAAATTATAAAATAGCAAATAACTAAAAACACAAACCCATGTCTTCATTCGGTTTTCCACTGAACTTTGAATGCTCCTTTGGAATTTTTCTGATAAAATTTTCCAGGATGATATACCGTCTTTCTACCTATAGGTTTATTGGCTGTCTTCCCTATTGATCTATTTCCTTACCTTTTTTTAGGTTCTTGTTCTAGTTTATAGTAACAAGGATGGATACCATTCTGACAAGTCAGTCTTGAGTCCAATCAGAAACCTATCGGTTTTCTCTGTGGTGTTCATGCCACTATTACACTGGTGGTCACCTATTGCCATGGTGATCAAAGTCCTCTGTAAGTACCTGTTATTATATCAATAGAACAGGAATTTACAGTGGATGAATGAAGGGAAATAAATGCATATATCTGTGTGGTGGCCTAAAGAGAGGTTCTTGGTATAACATGGAGGGAGAGGCCTGAGCCCCCACAGAAGTATGTAAGATAGAGTAAACCCAAGGGCTCATGGAAGCATACAGGCAAAAGGGTGAGAGGGAATGGGAGGGATTGAGGAAGAGAAGGGAGGGGAAGGAAGGGAGGGAGGATAGAAAGAAGCTGGGATGAATACTCAATATCCTTGTGAAAGTAGAAAAAAAATTCTAGGAGAAATTAGTTAAAATTCAAATGAGCATTACATTTTTCTTTTAAAATGTTTATTAGGTTTTAAATTGTTACTAAGTGTGTGCGGGTAGAAAACATTTCTAAGATTCCTCTGCAAACATCCAGCTTGCACTGATAGAGTCATGCATATAGGAAGTTGAAAAATCTTTAACTTTAACAGTTCAGGTAGTTATAAATGTCACTTCTAGGAGATAGACTGGGCATTAGAAGGATACTTTTGTGTCTTAGTAAAAATGGGACATCTTGGATGGCCACACAAAATCCCTTTTGGCTTTGGAAGGGATCATATGTGGCTCCATCTGCCAAATTGTTCAAAAGATTCTTTCATGATGTTGGTCCTCCTTCATCAGTCTTGTAAGAAATAATTCTGTTGCAGTTCACTTGCATGGTTGGTGATAAATGACCATCAAATGGCTTAAGGGAACAAGGGGTTAATTTTCTTACTGATCGTCCGGTTACGGTTTGTATTTCTACTTGATGGGAGAGCATGAACAAACACCAGGGCTGAGGGAACTATCGACACTATCTCTACATAATGACTGACAGAGGGATGATCCTTACTTGCCAGATCAGCATGTCTGGCCAAGTGTAAAGAAGAATGCCAACTTCTTCAACCAGTTCTCTGTATTTTATTCACCTGTTCAGGGCATAATCCCATCCATCAGGGGCTGGGCTTTTCCCATCAACTAGACAATCTCTTTTAGGTTCACTCTGGGCTTAACTCAACTACTAATTCTCTACAAATGTGCCCTCAACTGTCAAGTTGACACCCTTGCCTAACTATGACAGATGCAAACACTTGGCTAGTGCATTCTGGGAAAATGGAAGATTAATGAAAAATTCAAATTATCCAAATTTGAAAGATTTCTTAGTGTTCCATAGAAAAAGAAAGCAATTGTACTTTTATTAACAATTAATACTTCTATTAACAATAAATAAACATTGTAATTGTTTAGAACCTCAGTAAGTTTAAGATTATAAGACCTTCAAGGGCAGGTCCTGGAATACACATGTGCAAATGTATTCTCTTTCTCTATCTCTCTCTCTCTCTCTCTCTCTCTCACACACACACACACACACACACACACACACTAAATAAGTAAATAATTAATTAAATAGATATTAATTTAATAAATGTGTTTCCGAGAACAAGAGAGTTATGAAATCAAGCTACTTTATCTGAGACTTACTCTGCCTGTTTTTTGCATGAAGTCACCTACCAACTTCAATAAAGAAAATATTACTTGCCCTTTTGTGTCTGAATTTTAGTACAATATAAAATTGAAAAATGGAATCATGCATACCATTAAGAAAGTATCTCAAAGGAAATCTCTGTGGATAAAACTATTGAATTCATATATCCATCTCATAAGATGTTCTTTGTTCAATTTATTTCCCTCAGTAATGTGTGGCTTAGTTTTCTAAGCTGTTGAGTATTATAGAAATGAACTTCTTACATTTGTTTGTAAAATACCATACAACTGGGTTATGAAGTGCTGTGTTAGAATCAAGTCCATGCAAAGATGACTGTTATTCCTGCGGACAAATGTATTTAAAAATCCATGACAAGTTATGCCTACCTATGGTATATCTGGACACTCATCTAAAAGACTTCTTAATTATCAAGTAAATCCTCTGCCAAAAATATACTAACAAGGTAACACAATAGTTAGGATTTCTCTGTCCTGGATATTATAAAATAACCAGACTTGCGAATCTAAGTGTTACTTCTGGAAAATATGAGCCAAATATTTTAGCTATGTAGAGTCAGGATAGGATGATTGCTAAACTCTTTTTGAAAATCAGGCTTATTCATTAATACTTATCATTGATTACTTGTGAAAGAAATGTCATGTGTTGAGAAACAAAACGATACATTGGACAACTTTAAGAAAAAACAGTGTAGCTATCTTTCAAGCTCTGTGTGTTTCAATTAGAGTTAATCAATGATTCATTTTTGCCTTATGCTATATTCAATTTTTTACCCTCAGTAATGTGTGGCTTAATTTTTCTAGGATGTTGAGTATTATAGAAATGAACGTTTTGTATTTGTTTATAATTTTCTTTTGAGGGAGTAGTTGTGAATAAACTGTTCTCCTTCTGACACTGAGATGACTGAATTGTTCCCTGTTCTTCCAACACATGAGGTGGTGGGTGGTAAGTGCTCTTACACATGGTTTTGGTGAGCATTATCTCATCTTGTTATTCATGTGTAGGTGTTTTTGTAGATTCTGGATACAAATGTGCTGCAGATCACTTCTCCCATTTATGACCCATCTTTATACCACGTGGCATCTTTCACTGAAGAGAAATTCTTAGTTTGCCAAATATGCCATTATTTCCTTATCTGCTTGCACACCTGTGTGTTAGGAAACTACTCTTTTGTGTTTAATACATCTTCCTTTCACTGAGTTGATTAAAATGCTTTGCTGTCTTTCTGAATTTTAACTTAATTACCTATTTTAATTTTCTTGAAACTAGCATTTGTGGAGGGTGTAAATTAGGGGTCCAAGTTCATGTTCCTTCTTCATGTGGTATGTAGACATCACTTTACCAAACACTGTTTTATCTCTACAAGGGATCTGCAATAGAATAAGTAGACTTATTTCCAGGTCACCAATATCATGATCAGTGTATTGACATCTATAAAATATGCCATTCTTACAAATTAAACTTCTTCAAATTTCTGTCCTCCACTTATATAGATTGCTTTGGCTATTTATACCTTTTTTTTCTAATGAATACTGAAGTCTCATTTTTTTTCATACCCTGTCTACTGATGCCAAACTTGTGATGTTTGACTTGAAATTCTTTGATTGGAAGTATCTTTCACAAGTACATTAACATGGGGGAAAGGACCATTTTTATTGTATATAGATATAATCTGTTTCTTATATTACTTAGATTTTTAAATGACATTTAACAGTGTTTATAAGATACTCTGTGTCAGAGTTAGATTCAGAGGTCAACATGATGGTTGAAGGTTTGAGCTCTGGACGCATTTGTAAATAGTTGAATCAGGTCCCCCGAGCAAGGTTGCCTGAGATAGTCTAGGTAATGGGGGTGGGAAGGGAGTAGGAATGGTGGGTGGGACTTGTCCCTGGGCAGGATAATTAAATGGAGGGAACTGGTTAAGGAACCTGAAATACTTCCTTATACTTGGATAGATATGCTGTCTGGCAAGTGAGGACTGTCTCTTTAAATGGTCTTGTGAGTTTGGCTTAGCCAGTTCCCTCTACCTTAATGTTGGTGTGTGCTGTTCTGCCAAGCTGGATAAGGAACTGTAACCAGACAATCATAAAAGAAAATAAAACCTCTTGCTCCCTTAAGTCATTTGACTGTGACTTATTATCAGGCAAAGTGGCGCACTCTATCAAAAGAATTCTGACTTTTCACTAAATATATTTTTAGGGATATCATGCTTCCAGGATATTGCACACATATGCCCAAATTTCATGGATTTATACCTTGATGAATTTAATGTATGTTGAACATTAGCATACATATATAGTGTCATAGTTTAGCACAGGTGTCAACTTGACTGTTGTGGGTTTGAGCTCTGGGCACAGTTGTAGAGAATTGATGGTTGAGTTAAGCCCAGAGCAAACCTGAAGGACATTGTCTAGCTGATGGGGAAGACCTAGCCCATGGTGGGTTGGATTAGGCTCTGGATAAGTCACAGAGAGCTGGTTGAGAGAGTTGGCATACTTCTGTTCACTTGACTGACATGCTGGTCTGGCAAGTAAGGATTGTCCATCTCTCAGCCGTTATGCAGTGATGGTGTGGCCATTTCCCTCAGTCCTGGAGTTGGTTCGTACGCTCCTGTCAAGCTGGACTGAGAACTGTAACCAGAAATCATAAGAGAATAAACCCCTTGTTCCCTTAAGCCATTCGATGGTCATTTATCAGCAACCATGCAGGCTGACTGTAACAGAATTTGGTACCCAGGAAGTGGGGGGTTTCTGATAGATCTGACTATGTGGATATTGTGGCTTTTGAACGGTTTTGCTGGACAAAGTTGGAAGTGCTTGAGAATTTTCACTTTGTGTAATTTACAAATACCATACTTTGGAATTTAGTGGGCTAATTGCTAGGAGAGATTGTTTGGGCCCAATTTGTGATGAGAGGAACAAGGACTTTGGTTTATAGACCATGGACTGATTTGCTTGATTGAGGAGAGCTGTGTTGGTGGCTGTGACTCTCTGAATGAGGAAAGGGCAGGCAGCAGAACAGCTGCCATTATTGGAGAAATGAATATCAGTGAAGGAAAACCTAGTGACTTGCACTGGGATGGGGGAGGAGGTGAATACCACCGTATGGCAAGTGTGTGGTTTGAAAACTCAGATTCCTTCAGAGGCCGAAAGCCCAAGTTAAAACTGTTTCTTGCCCTTTGGATTTTTGGCTGCCTAAAAGAGTTTTTTCCAGCATCAGCCCATAAAATTTGGTACAGCTGTGGCTCGAGTGAACTAAGCTACATTTCACTCTTGCTTCAGAATCTGGCAGCATCCTGCAAGTGGTACTGGTTTTGGTGTGTGATTACAGGGTTCATGAAGATCAGCAAAAGCTTGGCACCAAATGCCAGGTATAGAGTCCTGCAAGAGAAGGTGAAGCTTATAGCTGCAGAGGCAAACCCAGAGTGTTGGAGATGCCAGTATCATGGGATGTATGCTGAGGACTGCTGCGAGTCGAGATTCAGCCTGGTTCAAAGGAACTCTGCTTTCACAACTTTGAGCTGTAAACAGGGACTGGGAATTCCTGAAATCTTTGAGCCACCATGATTACATGATGAGCAACAGAAGATGGACATTGAAGTTACAGGATGTGGTAATTTGCTGGACTTTTATTTTAATTTAAATGTTTCTTATTGTATCAAGATCCTTCTGTTTTAATATTTATTTGTTTTAAGTACTTAACTTATTCTGATTTAATACCTTTTATTTTTAATTTTTTTAATTTTATTTTTTATTTCTTACACTCATACAAAGTTGGTAAGTACGCCATTCTCCTCCCTCCCTCCACCCCTCCCTGGATCCCCTTGCTCCCTCCCCACCTTTTCCCTTTCCTTTTCCCCCTCCTTCCCTTTCTTTTTTCTTTTTTATATAATGTATTTATTTATTTATTTTCTTCTCTCATACAAATGTAATAGGTACCCCAGTCCTCTCCCTCCCTCCACCCTTCCCTGTAATACCTATTTAAAGTTAAAAAACTGAACTTTTAAAATGTTGGAACTGAAGTTTTAATGAGAACATTTTAAATTTTTCCATGGAAAGTATTTATATTTTAACATCCGTGGGGACAAGGAAAGGTTAAAGTTTAAAAGTGCTATTGTTTTTGTGTCAAGTTGACAAGGGGTGGAGTGTCATAGTTAGGCACAGGTGTCAATTTGACTGTTGTGGGTTTGAGCTCTGGGCACAGTTGTGGAGAGTTGATGGTTGAGTTAAGCCCAGAGCAAACCTGAAGGACATTGTCTAACTGATGGGGAAGACCCAGCCTATGATGGGTGGGATTAGGCCCTGGATAAATCACAGAGAGCTGGTTAAGAGAATTGGCATACTTCTGTTCACTTGGCTGACATGCTGGTCTGGCAAGTAAGGATTGTCCATCTCTCAGCCGTTATGCAGTGATGGTGTGGCCAGTTCCCTCAGGCCCTGGTGTTGGTGCGTACGCTCCCGTCAAGCTGGACTGAAACTGTAACCAGAAATCATAAGAGAATAAACCCCTTGTTCTCTTAAGCTATTCGATGGTCATTTATCAGCAACCATGCAGGCTGGTGGCAACATATAGCATATAACTTACTACATAACAAATGAATGATATAAAATATACTGTATTTTATACAATATTTGTTATTTTTTTCTTTTTTTATTTAATAATTTTTAAAATTTTTCCTTGTTTTATAAGCATATTGAGTACTTATTTCTGCCTCCTTCCTTTCCCTCTCCTTCTTATTCCCCCTCCCCTTCCTTTATCAGACCAGAACCCCTTTCCCTCCTACCTTCCTGCCTATCTATTTCTATAGACCCTAGGTTCCCTTGGCTTATCTACTTTTTTGGGGGTTCAGACCTGTGACAGACCAAGTGGCCCCTTCTCTGGCTGCCCCATTGAGAAGGGAATTGCCCTTCACTCATCCAGCCCTAGTCCTCAAGGTTTCTACTGTATGTAATTATCTCTCCTGAGAAACTCCCAGTCTATGGGGGCATGTTGGTATGTCAGTCTTCATGCAGGTCTGGTGAGTACAAGTCTGATTGCAGTGAGGATGTCCTGCCTTGAATGGTATGTCTTGTTCAATGGTGGACCTTCCCATCTTTAGGCTCTTACAATCTTACCACCCTGTCTTCTGCAAGTTTCCTAGAACCTTAGGATGGGGAGAGATTAGTTTGGACTAATTCTGGATGAGCATTGCAGGGTTGCTGGTGCTCTGCATTCTAGTGGTCATTGTTATACACTTCACTGCTCTTCCAATGGCCTAGGCTGCATCCAGTCAGTATGTTGAAATATTCTACCTCTCTTGTAGAAGACTTCTAGGCTGAGTGCTGAGTGTTCTTCCAGTCTATGGATATAGTAACCAGATATTTACAAAGCAGTTTGGTGTACTGTCTTCCTACTTAGAGGTGCATAGGCTGTTCTTCCCTAGTGATATATTTCCTTCCCTTTTATAGGTTCTTATTTTAGTTAACAATAACAGGGAATGTATTCCATTCTGACAAGTGGGTCTTAAGTCTAATCTGAAAGCTGTTTATTGTCTCCTTGATACTCATGCCACTATTATACTAGCAGTCACCTGTTGCCATGGTGATTCTTTTTTTTTTTAATTTAATTATACATTTTAAAATTTTTTACCAGTTCCCTCCCTCCCCCCTCCTCCCCCTCCCCTTCCCCAGTGCCTCCCCCCCAATTCCCAGAGAGTCCTTTATTGTGTACGCCTAACTCTCCACTGGGTCCTCCTCTCCGATGACATATAAGGACCCAGTGGCATTTCCATAAGCCCTTTCTCTTGTTCCCCTTAAGCATAAGATCACTACTATGGCTGTCAATCCCTTGCCTCCAGGGGTCTCGGTGCCCTTAACAGATGCTAGACTTTATGAGGGCAACAGTGCGCTGGACATTGCGCAGGGCATGCAAAGTCCCATTATGATTGCTTTGGCCCCAACTATTGTTGAGAATCTTGCAAATCGTTGCTCCTTCATCCTTTTGCTCTTACAATCTTACCGCCCCCTCTTCCGCAAATGTCCCTGAGCTCCAGGATGGGGAGAGATTAGGCTGTCCTAGTTCTATGTGATTGATATAGAGTCTCTGAAGTTCTGGATTGTGGTTTGTTGATTTTCTTTTGCAGTTTTGCTGCTCCTGCAATTCCCTTCACTCCATTCTGCTGGGCACTGTATGTCACCCCCTGGCCAGAGACAAAAAGCTGTTAAACTGGAGTCTTGTTGTAATAGCACATTCAAGGGTAGATGTAATAAGAGTAGGAAACCTCACTGAGGGAGGGGTCCATCACCCATTTGCAAAATGATTACTTTTTATCTGCTAGACTATATGCCCTCCCCTTCTGGTGAGATCAGGAAAGAACGTCTGTGAACTTAACCAGGTTTCTCATTACTTACTTGCAGACCTTGATGGAGGCCTATTTTCTCTGCTGTAACATGGTCTCCTCTCTCCTTGTTTCTGGTGTGGCCCTCCTAACCCGTCTCTCTTGTTCATAATCCTTGCAATTACTGTGTTACATAGGTTTACTTTTGAGTGTCTCAATGTGGGCTGGGTGAGTTTGGTACTAGGAGCCACCTATTAGGGAGTACATACGGCGCTTAATTTTCTGGGTTTGGGATACTTCACTTAATATAATTCTTTCTAATGACATCCATTTCCCAGCAAATTCCAGTAATTCATCATTTTTGATGGCTGAGTAGTACTCCATTGTATAGATGTACCACAGTTTCCTTATCCACTCGTCAACTGTTGGACATTTAGGTTGATTCCATGACTTTGCTATTGTAAACAGTGCTGCTATGAACATGGTCGAGCTTGTGCTATCGAGGCGAACCTCTGCTGCATGGGGGGTTATTCCCAAAAGTGGGATAGCAGGGTCATATGGCATTTCAATCTTTAATTTCTTTAAGAATCTCCAGATGGCTCGCCAGAGTGGCTGTATGAGCCTGCATTCCCACCAACAATGTAGGAGAGTTCCCCTCTCTCCACATCCTCTCCAGCATTTGTCGTTGTTTGTATTGTGGATTTTTGCCATCCTGACTGGGGTGAGATGATATCTCAGGGAAGTTTTGATTTGCATTTCCCTGATGGCGAAGGAAGTGGAGCATTTTTTAAGATAATTGTTAGACATTTTAATTTCATCCCTGGTAAAGTTTCTTTTAAGTTCCAGGGCCCATTTTTTAATTGGGCCAGTGTTTTCCTTGGAGTTTAATTTTCTAAGTTCTTTGTGCACTCTGGACAGTAGAGCTCTGTCAGATATGTGGTTAGTGAAGATTTTCTCCCATTCTGTGGGTTGCCTTTGAGCTCGTGTGACAATCTCTTTATCTGAACAGAAGCTCTTTAATTTCACAAGATAACAACTGTTGAGAGTTGGTAGCAGTGACTGTGCCATTGGATGTCTGTTTAGGAAGTGTTGGCCTAGCCCAATCAGCTCGAGGGAGTTCCCTATCCTTTCAACTATGGTTTTTAAAGTCTCTGGCCTGATATCAAGGTCCTTGATCCATTTGGAATTAAGTCTTGTACATGGTGACAAGTACGGGTCCAGCTTTAATCTTCTGCATGTGGAGATCCAGTTTTGCCAGCACCATTTGTTGAAGATGCTGTTCTTTTTCCATTGGATTCTTTGGGCCCCTTTGTCAAAGACCAAATGGCTGTAACTTTGTGGGCTTATATCTGGGTCTTCAATCCTTATCCATTGATCTGTGTGTCTATTTTGGAGCTAGTACCAGGCTGTTTTTATAACTATGGATTTGTAGTATAGACTTAGGTTTGGTATGGTAATGCCTCCAGCTGTGTTTTTGTTACTCAGGATTGGTTTTGCTATCCTGGGTCTTTTGTGCCTCCATATGAACTTTGAGATTGTTTGGTCAACTTCTTTGAAGAATTGCTTTGGGATTTTGATTGGTATAGCATTGAATCTGTATATTGCCTTTGGTAGGATGGTCATTTTTACAATGTTGATTCTGCCAATCCAGGAACAAGGGAGGTCTTTCCACCTTCTGGTGTCTTCTGAAATTTCTTTCTTTAGGGTTTTAAAGTTTTCATTGTAAAGGTCTTTTACCTCCTTAGTTAGGTTTATACCAAGGTATTTCATTTTTTTAGGGGTTATAGTAAATGGCATGGTTTCTCTCAAGGCTTTTTCACTTCTTTCATTCTGGGCATATAGGAAGGCCTCTGATTTTTGCACATTTATTTTGTATCCTGCCACCCTGCTGAACTTCTCAATTAGTTCCAGGAGCTTCCTGGTGGAGTTTTTGGGATCACTCAGGTATAAGATCATGTCATCTGCAAATAGGGATAGCTTGATTTCTTCCTTGCCGATTTGAATCCCTCTTATGTCCCTTTCTTGTCTTATGGCTTCAGCTAAGACTTCAAGTACAATATTGAATAGAAGTGGTGACAGTGGACAGCCTTGTCTAGTTCCTGATCGAAGTGGGAATGCTTCCAATTGTTCCCCATTGAGCATAATCCTTGCTGTGGGCTTGTTGTATACAGCTTTTATTATATTGATAAAGGTTCCTTCCATTCCTACTGTCTCTAGCGTTTTGATCATAAAAGGCTGTTGGATCTTGTCAAAAGCTTTTTCTGCATCTATCGAGAGTATCATGTGGTCTTGGACTTTGGACTGGTTTACATGATGAATTACATTTATTGATTTGCGTATGTTGAACCAACTTTGTGTGCCGGGGATGAAGCCTACTTGGTCCCCATGAATGATCTTTTTAATATGTTTTTGAATCCGATTTGCTAAGACTTTGTTGAGAATCTTTGCGTCTGTGTTCATCAGGGAGATCGGCCTATAGTTTTCTTTTTTAAGTGAATCTTTATTAGGTTTTGGGATTAAAACGATATTAGCTTCATAGAAGGAATTTGGTAGTGTTCCTTCCTTTGCTATTTGATGGAACAGTTTAAGGAGTATTGGTGTTATTAACTCCTTAAATGTCTGGTAGAACTCTGTGCTGAATCCATCTGGTCCAGGACATTTTTTGGTGGGAAGATTCGAGATTACTTCCTCAATTTCCTTATATGTTATAGGACTATTTAAATAATTCACAACTTCCTGATTCAATTTAGGTAAGTTGTGTTTACTTAGAAATTCATCCATCTCTTTTGTGTTGTCAAACTTCACAGAGTATAAGTTTTTGAAATATGATGTTATAATTCTCTGGATTTCTTGGGTATCAGTAGTGATAACTTCATTTCTAATTTTGTTAATTTGGGTTTTCTCTCTCTTGCTTTTGGTTAGTTTAGCTAGGGGTGTATCAATCTTGTTGATTTTTTCAAAGAACCAGCTTTTTGATTGGTTGATTTTTTCTATCGTTTTCTTAGTCTCGATTTCAGATATTTCTCCCCTTATTTTGCTAATCTCTTCTCTTCTACTGCTTTTGGGATCAGATTGCTCTAGTTTCTCTAAAGCTTTAAGCTGCATTGTTAAGTTGTTTATTTCTGATGTTTCCATTTTTTTGACGTGGGCATTAAGAGCTATGAACTTACCTCTTAGAACAGCTTTCATTGTGTCCCAGAGATTTTGGTAAGTTGTATTTTCGTTATCATTCACTTTCAGGAAATCTTGAATTTCCTTTTTAATTTCTTCCTGAATCCATGTCTCATTCAGCATCATAGTGTTAAGTTTCCAGGAGTTAGTGTATTTTCTCTTGTTTGATGTGTTGTGGATGTCCAGCTTTAGGCCGTGGTGGTCTGATAGGGCACAGGTTAGAATTTCAACTTTCTTGTATATGTGTAGAGTCATTTTGTGGCCCAATATGTGATCTATTTTGGAGAAAGTTCCGTGTGCTGCTGAGAAAAATGTGTATTCTTTGGTGCGTGGGTGAAAAGTTCGATAGAGATCTGTGAGGTCCATTTCTTTCAGGGTTTGATTAAGTTCCAAAGTGTCTCTGTTAAGCTTTTGACCTGTTGATCTATCCCATGTAGAGAGGGCGGTGTTGAAGTCCCCAAGAATTATCGTTTGGGGGTTGATTTCTTGCTTTAGACGCTGTAGGGTTTTCTTAATGAATGTGGAGGGGCCCATATTGGGTGCATATATGTTCAGTATTGTGAAATCTTCCTGGTGAATTGTACCTGTGACTAAAATGTAGTATCCATCTGTGTCTCTTATAATTTTTTTTGGTTTGAAATCCACTTTGTCTGATAGCATAATGGCTACCCCTGCCTGTTTTCTGCTTCCATTTGCTTGTAGAATTGTTGACCAGCCTTTTATTTTTAGAGCGTGCCTATCTTTTGAGGTGAGATGGGTTTCCTGCAGGCAACAGATTGATGGATTGTGATTTTTAATCCAAGTTTGTAATCTGTGTCTCTTGATCGGTGAATTAAGTCCATTAACATTTAGTGTTATAATGGAGAAACTATTGTTAATTCCAGACATTTATTATGTTTAGTAGCTTTTATAAGTATATTGCTTCGCTTTTAATGGTGTTATATTTGCCTTCTGTTCTCCTGGATATGCCTGTTTTTTTCTTCACGCTTGAGTATCATTTCTAGCAGTTTTTGAAGGCCTAGTTTGGTGGACATGTATCCCTTAAAGTTGTCTTTGTGCTGGAAAATTTTTCTTTCTCCCTCGATCATGACTGATAGTTTTGCAGGGTAAATCAGCCTGGGTTGACATTTTTGCTCATTCAATACTTGAAGTATGTCTCTCCAAGCTCTTCTTGCTTTTACTGTTTCGACTGAGAAGTCATTTGTTATTTTAATAGGTTTTCCTTTAAAAGTGACTTGTTTTTTCTCCCTTGAAGCTCTCAGCACCAGTTCTTTATCTTGAATGTGGAGTGTTTTAACTATTATTTGCTGCGGTGTGCTTCTATTTTGGTCGTATCTGTTTGGGGTGCGGAATGCCTCTTGTATATGAATGGGCCTCTCTTTTTTTAGATGAGAAAAGTTTTCCTTGATGATCGTTTGAAAAATTTCCTCAGGGGTGGTATTTTGAGATTCTTGCTCTGGTATTCCATGAATACGCATGTTAGGCTTCTTCATGGTGTCCCATATCTCTTGGATATTTTTCTCAAGTATCTTTTTGGCTTTAACAACCTCTTCCATTGAGCTGGTTAGTACTCCCACTTTATCTTCAAGGTCTGAAATTCTGTTTTCTGCTTCATTAGTTCTGTTGATAAGACTCTCTGTGGCGTTCTGGGTTGAAGATAACTTGTCTTTTAGCTCAGTTTTAAACTGTGCTTGAGTTTGTTTTAACTGCTCTATGCCACTTTTTGTTTCTTGCACTGTTTTTCTCAACTCCTCCAAATGTCTGTTGTGTTCCTCTTCAAAGCGATTGATTCGATTATGTAATTCCTCCCGGATTTCCTCTTTCATAGTATTGAACATGGTAATGATCATAATTTGAAAGTCGTTATCCTGGGTCAGGCTTTCTTGGCCTTTTTCCGCGGGTTTGTTCTTGTTGGAGTCTAACATTATGGGATTAATTCTTTCAGTGGGAAATTTGCTTACTTGAGTGTTGCTTCTCATGGATTTGCACTTTGACTTTGGCATTGTCATTTTAACTCTTAAGATGTCTCAATTTCACTAAACTGAATTATTGGCCTGGGGTACTGGTGGGCGGGGCCCGAACGGGGACTCACCTAGGGCGCGGGGTGAGGCCCGGGTGGACCGCGCGCGTGTCCTGACCTGCGGAGAGGGGTGGGTTGAAAAGGGAGGATGGGCGCGTCGGCGTGGAGCTATTTAACCCGAGGGCAGCTGGGGCGGGGCCCGGGCGCAGAGGGAGGTCCTCCTCGTCCCTTGGCCCCTGCGTGGCTCCGGCTGGATGGTGGGAGTCGGAGCCGGGTCCCTGTGGGCTGACCTGGGGTCCTAGGGCGCGGGGTGAGGCCCGGCTGGATCGCGCGTGCGCGTCCCGACCGGCGGAGCGGAGTGGGGTGAAAAGGACAATATTTGTTATTAACATACAATATGATATGCAGTGTACAGTAATATAGATTTATTAATAGAGCATATAACTACACAGTATGAATTTAATACATAATATATATTTTATACATAATATATATACATAGGCGTGCCATCTTTATTTCTAGAACTCCTTGCCTTGATCTCTGTATGTAATCTTAGCATTCAAGGAAATGAAGCAGGAGGATTCCTACAAAGTCAATGCATGTTCAGGATACAGTTTCTGACAAAAACAATTAATATATAAAATACAATTTCATATATTGTGAATATGAATTTATTTTAAAAGTTATAATTATTAATCTTTAATTGGATATAATTATCTATGCATCTCTTCTTGACATTAAATTTCTTCATATCTATTCATGCTTTCCATTCTTTATATTTCTGCCTGAAGATGGCTTTTCAATATATACAGAAATGTATGTATTGATAACACATTTCACTTCATTTTTTCTTTGAAAATATTTTTACATATTTATTGATTAAGCTCCCAAAATTTTTATAAGATTCACATTTACTGTACAACCAGAATTTACAAGAGAAACTATCAGTACTTTGACTTTTTTTTGTATTTATTGAAAAGCCACAGATTTTGTTGTTCATTCTTTAAAGGTAATTTTTTCTTGCGGTCTGGATTACTGATATTTGAGACTTACTGAGTTTTATCATTTTTAGCCAATTTATCTTCACATAATATTTCTGTTTCCTTCTCTTTTTTAGTTGCACCTAAGAATCCAATTATGTCATAAAAGAAATTCTAGTTTTACCTATAATTATCATATTATTTTTGTTTACTTTTCCCTTCTTGTCCTTCATATTCTGTTGCTTTCACATGTCTTTAACCACTATTTAATTCATTGGTTTTCTGTTCTAGTGATTTGGATTTGCTGTTTAATAATCATGTTTTACTTTAGTATGTGTGTGTGTATGCGTGTGTGTGTGTATGTGTGTGTGTGTATGTGTGTGTGTGTGTGTGTATGGGTGTTATCAGAGAGCACTCTATGTAGAGAGTATTCTATGTGCTTATGGAGAGCTAAGGGTGACTTCAGGAATCGTTCTGGATTGCTCCTTTCTCCTTTTTGCTTCACTCTGGGATTTTCCACACTCACCCTTCCAAAGCCTGACGTGCAGTTTCAACCTGGCCTTTTATTTGAATCCAGAGTCTGAACTCAGGTTCTTCCACTTATGAGGCAATGTATTAGCCCCTGAGCCATCTCTCTAGCACTGCATTAAACCTTTTCAGGGTTTAATATTTCATAACCAGTTGTTTTTAATAGTTTTAAATTTCAAATGATATTTCCTTAAGAAATTATTTATTTTTAAGCTTTATTCAGCCATTTAGTGTGTGTGTGCATGCATATAACAGAGGGCACTGTATGTCCCTGTAGAAGACCAAGGGTGACTTTGGGAATCATCTTAGATTACTTCTACCTTCTTGCTTTGCTCTGGAATTTCCCAGACTCTCCCCATCAGGACTAGAAGTTCAGGCAGCTGCCATTTCCACCTGGCGTTTTTAGGTGGGATCTGGAATCTGAACTTAGGACCTTCTGCTTGTGGGGCAAGCAGCCCAGAAATGATTTATTGAATAAGTAGAACACCTGCATTTTTAAAATTTTTGTTTACACCGATATTTGGGTTTATTCAATTTTTAAGTTTTCTTAAGCTTGGTGTTCAATTATTTTCTCTTGTATCTGATATTGTGCATATTTTTATAGCCGTTGATCAATGTCTATGGAAAATAGTGCATGGGTGTCTTATTTCTCCCAGAAAGAAATTTGAGAGTGGGCTTTGCTGCGTTTCTGTTAGAATTCTGTCTGCATGTCAGGTGTTCCAATTGACTGCATGTTGTGTTTAGAACATGTCATTCAGCCATGAAAACTTCAGAACTCTTTTTCTTTGCCTGACCAGGCCCCTAGGACTGGTGGAAGTTATGCTCAGCAACCAAATGCTTTTTTTTCCACAGAGGAATAAACAAAAGCCTTATGTGGGAAGTAAGTGTGAAAATGACTCTGTTTCTCTTTCTGCAGTCCTCTTGTCCATTGGACATCCCCCACATCAATAGATGCTGAATGCCTTTGAACTGATAGTTTGTATTTAATCTGCTTTCATCAATGTCAAGTCTATCTGATCATTAAAAGGGTAGAGTGTTTCCTTCGGCCCTGGACACGGACCAGGGCAGACTCCCTGCGCCTCAGGAGGTGACCACCAATACCGAACAGGATGCAGCCAAGGGTGGTGCAGGAACAGCAAAACTGAAAACAACAAACCATAATTCAGAATACCAAAGACCCTACATTAACCACCTGGAACCAGAGCAGCCAGATCTCTCCCTATCCTAAAGCTCAGGGAAACTTGCGGAAGAGGGGGCGTCAAGATTGTTAAGAGCCTAGGGGCTGGAGAGGTGGCTCAGGGGTTAAGCTTCCGCTTTGCAGGTGGAAGGTCCTGGGTTCGGATCCCAGATCCCACGTATAGACGCCAGGCGGAAGTGGGGGCGGCCTGCTCTTCTGGTCCTGGTAGGGCGGAGCCTGTGAATCCCGGGACAGAAGGAGGTGGAGGCGTCCATGGTGGTTCGCGAATTCGTCCATGGTTCTACACACACACATACACACATGCACGCACATACATACACACACGTACAATTGAATAAATAATAATAATAATAATAATAATAAAAAGATTGTTAAGAGCCTAAAGATGGGGAAGACCAACAATATGCAAGTTACTCCACACAAGTTAGGGCTGAAGTAGCCATAATCAGACATTGCATAACCTGCATGGTAACTGACATATCCACGACCTCCCACATTCTAGCATGGATCACAGGCAGTGTGGTCCTTAGAGGCAAGGGATTAACAGTCATAGTGGTGTTCCCATGCTGGCGGGGAGCTCAGAAAAGGGCTCTGGGTTATGCCACTGAGTCCTTACACCTCATTAGGGTGGAGGACTCAGAGGGAGGTTTGGCATTCACACAAGGAGAGGGTGTGGGAGAGGGGGGAGGCACTGGGAGAAGGGAAGGGAGGTGGGTGAGGAGAGGGGGAGGAGGAGAGTTGGAGGGGGGCGGACGGCAGGAGAGACCCAGAGTACCTATTGGGGTTGTATGATTGGGGAGAAAAAAAAAGAGAGTGTGTCATTCCCAAAAGCTATTGAAGACCATTCTATGATGCTGGAGTGAACCTTTTTTTTTAATATATATATTATGTGTATGCTTTAGACAACCTATTAAGTTTTGCTTTGCTTTTACATCTTCTATTATTGCCGATTCAATTATATCTGCTCAATCAATAAATAAGATGAGTCAATTCATGTCTCATTGGAATTGTTTAAAAATCAAAAGAATAAAGCAAAAAGGTTTTAAGATTTATGGTTGAGGAACTGGAGAGATTATTCAATGGGTTACATGTTACCCCACAAATGAGAGGACCTACCTTAAAAGTCCTACAGTAACAGTATAAAGGAGAAAAAGACCGAGACTCTCCAGGGCAAGCTGATTTGCTGGTCTAGTCTATTGGCAAGCTCTGGGTTCAATTGAGAGATCCTATCTTAATAACTATCTCAATATATAGTATGAACGAAGAAGACATTTGATGTCAAATATGGACTTGTACACATATTGTACATATATGTGCATGAGTACCCACATATACACACATGCCCATCTGCATGTGAATTTACACACACATGCACACCTCCCACATATACATACAAAATGAAAAAATACTGACTGAAAATTTCCAGAAAAGTTGAATATTCTTTATACATAGGTTTAGGATATCCAATACATTCCAAAATCTATATTTAGTCACACTCTGGTAAAAGTAAACAATGCAAAGCCAATGAAATGATTTTTTTAAATAGTTGAACAGAAAATATGTAATGATTAAATTGAAGGTTAACTCATCAGAAGACTATCAAAAGCAACAACAGTGAAACAATATCACCAATGATACCTTGCAAAAATATTCTAAGGTTAAATTGGTAAAGGCCATGCACAGTCCTCCCAACTTGGGCTCCAAGACAGAGTCCACCTGAATAGAAGAGAGATCTGACTTCCTAAAGAGTTGTCCCTTGGGGGCTGGAGAGGTGGCTCAGGGGTTAAGCCTCCGCCTTGCAGGCGGAAGATCCTGAGTTTGGATCCCAGATCCCATGTATAGACGCCAGGCAGAAGTGGGGGCGGCCTGCGTTTCTGGTCCTGGTAGGGCGGAGCCTGTGAATCCTGGGGCAGAGTAAACAAGGAGGAGGTGGAGGCGTCCATGGTGGTTCCGAATTCGCCTGTGGTTCTACACACACACACACACACACACGCCTACACACATGCGCACACATGCACAATTGAATAAATTAATAATAATAAGAGTTGTCCTCTGACTTTCACAAGTGTGCCATGGCACACGTGACTTCACTGTGTCATTTCTCTCTCTCTCAAGTACATGAATAAATGAAAATAATTTAGATATCCTAAGGCTGAAGATCAAAAATTTATCCAATGTTTAATGCTCGGGTAACAAAAGCATGCATACATGTTCAAAATAGAACAACTCTCCACACTATTAATACTATCATGAAAAGCAAGGCTAGTATATAAATTCCGTGGAATAATGATGGGGACATTTTTTTCAGTTTTTGCATTATTTCTGAAGACACAGTGTTTGATTGGCTTCAATTTCAACTGAAAAATCTCAAAACAACCATGGTAAAAGGATGTAATGTCTCATTCAATTTGATAAGAGTAGTCCTCAGTGAGAAATAACCACATGCATCCTAGAATAATCTAAGGATGGTTACTAAAAAGACTGTGCAAGAGAGAAAAATCGCCAGGAATTTAGAAGAGAGGCCTGTGACCAGGCTCAGTGGGACAAAGGGAGTGAGTTTTAGAACACTCTTTAAATGGAAAACTTTACAGACGTGAATACCTTGAGAAGTATTGTTCCAATGTAATGAAGAAAAACTAAGAGAACAATGCACTCAAACCTTTCTCTTCCCTGCCATCATTGTGCTGTCTTGGCATTTTTAGTGATCTGTCCCAAGTGAATGATTTCCAAGGAACTTGTTGATGTATTAACAGTTGTTATGGATCATTTCTTTGGTATGAAGACCATAGAGGAGAATGCAAGATGTGGGCAGCAGGTAGATTTCAGACGACCACTGAAGCATGCTTATGGATGCATGACATGCATTGGAATGTGGTAGATCGCTGCATGAACACGATGTCAAAATGTGATGGATGACAACACGAAATTCCAGGAAGTATTTATAAGACTAAACACCACTCACGGTAGGTAAAAGGCAGATCCTATCACAGCAGTGCTGAGGGTAAGGAAGCGAAGGAAATGCAGACATGTGGCCCAGCAGCATTTACCTACATCGAAAATGTTTGAATACAGAACAACAGTTATCAAGACCAGGTGAAACAAGGAGATTCCTACGAATTTGGCAGGATATGAAGGAAAATCAGAGAGCAATATCTATTTTATATTAGAGATGGTCTTGCCTGCAAGGATGATTGTACAATGCTTTGAACTAACCATTCTTAACTTGGTGCAAATCTTAAGTGATATAGTTAAAAGGAAGAAAGAAAACACAGAAATACATGCATGCTATAACACTCAGGAGAAGCTGAGTAAAACTTAATGATATTGGTTCCCTCCTTCTGCTGTAATACAGGTTCCACTGATTATATTTAGAGCACTCATTTCCTAAATTCTCTTTCTTATATTCTATAGGTTTGTACTTCAAGACCATCTTTTTGATAATATTTTAAAAGAAAATGATATTGTACCCGGTCTACCTTGAATGACTCAATTTTTTAAAAATCCATCTATTAATTTTAAATGCTGCTTCTTTATTTTAGTTTGCTGCTACTTCTACAACTCCTGCTTGTTTATATTTAAAACTTAAATTAAAAAATGAAGGAAGGGAGAAAGGAGGCAGGTAAGAAGACAGAGGGGGGGAAGCCACAACTTGATTTAAGTGATAATGAACATTTTCTACTTTATCAAAGTATCTATATCAATATGCACCTTTGATTAATAAAATTATGGCTTCTTCACATTATTGCTGTCCTATTATTTTTTCAAGCCCATAAAACATAAGAATATTGACATAGTGACATCTCAAGTCTTTTGTGCCCTGAAACTGTCTTTTGTCACAGTGTCTTATTTCTTGGTGTGTTTGTGATATTTGAGTCAATGTTTTAAGTTTTTGATATTTCACACTTACCTTTGAGAAACAATATTAAATATTTTATCCAGTTATGATTGAAATTAATAATTTACATTTGCTCCTGTTAGGAGTACTTCCAGCTCATGATCACTTTCAATCAGTATCTATGTCAAACATCTCGTGTTACACTTATTGGGAATTGAAGGAAAAGGTACTAGTGGTTACAAATTTCCAGCAGAGACCACTTGAAACTCAGTTTTATATTTAAAATTATAACAAGAACTTTTTCAAAAGTCTATGATGTGAACGTTCAGTGTCCATCACTATTTTTGATATATAGTCATACCAAAGTTTTATATCTTTGAATTCTTCAAATATCTTGGAAGTTACCTGGTGTTTTCTATCATTGTTGTTCTGGGGATTTTTCCAAGAATCTCTACAGCTGACTGAAACAAAAATCTGAGTTTCGGGGCTGGAGAGGCGGCTCAGAGGTTAAACCTCTGCCTTGCAGGTGGAAGATCCTGAGTTCGGATCCTGGACCCACATATAGTCACCAGGAGGAAGCAGGGGCGTCCTGCGTTTCTGGTCCTGGTAGGGCAGAGCCTGCGAATCCCTGGGCAGAGTAAACAAGGAGGAGGTGGAGGCAGTCCATGGTGGTTCCTGAATTCGTCCGTGGTTCTACACACACACACATACATATATACACACACGCACACATGCATACACACACAATTGTATAAATAATAAATAATAATAAATTAAAAAAACTTTAAAAAAATCTGAGTTTCATTGGTTAATAAAGTTCCTCTTAGACATAAACAAATTTTGGTGATTCATTTTCTTCCTTGAGATGCAATTTCTGATTTCTGTTGAGTCTAATAGTTTTCAATTCTTTGTCATTTCATTAATGTGCTTAAAAGGTTAGTAGAATATTTTATGCATCATTTTCAGTTTGTGAAATGAGAGGTGCAATTAACACATCTAATTAAATGTTACTACTGGAAACAGTTCTAATAATGTGGACGTTTGATGACCCTATTCATATTTCAAGTATTCACATATTATGAACATGATTAATATTGAATTTACTTAGAATAATATCAGGAGACAAGATTCTGTTTTCCCAGTTACTAAAACAATTTCTTTTTTATATTCTAGTTGTACTTTCATCATTGTTATGGGCAATGGATCCTCCTGAAATGTGATTTTACAAGACTATTTTGTATATTTGTCTTTCTGTGATTCACTAACAGCTTGTTTGATTTTTATAAGAGAAAATAATTCTCTCCATATGCCCAGAAACAACTCATTTAAATAAGCCTAGTTCATGGTTTGTCAACTTGATTACATCAGTTCTTTGAGCATATAGTAGTTTATAACATGACTTTAGGATAGATTGCTTTTTCTAGTGTCATTTATATTTTACTCTAAAACAAACAACCAATTTGTAATGCCATGCCATCAGACTAATCAAATAAGGACGGCTTTAACCTTCCATTCATCAAAAAGTCAAATGTATATCAAATATCTGTCAATGGTGAAAATGTTTGTTGTGCATTGTAAGGCTAAACATAAGATAAATGGTTTCATCAAGACAAGACCATTTTCATGGTCATGGGATTAAAAAAAAGGTCATCGCATATGATGAAGAATAAATTTTGTTTTTACACATGAAGGAAAAGTCTAAGTTAACATTTCTGCCATGTAGTTAGTATCAAGCATATGTGAAAAATAAATTGTAACACCTAGCATAAGTTGATAAGCTTTCTTTCTTTCTTTCTTTCTTTCTTTCTTTCTTTCTTTCTTTCTTTCTTTCTTTCTTTCTTTCTCAAATCTGTGAAAATTAAAGATTATGTCTGCCTAAAGGATAAGAGCTAATGAAACCAATTAATATCAATAGTATAAAACTTGGTATAAGCAAATGATGTTATATAATAGTTTTATCATTTTGATGATAAAATTTTAGAAATTTATCTTTCATAAAGTGACTTTTAGTCATGGAGATTTTTGATGTTAAAGACAAATGCACATCAAAGAAAAAAGAAAAAATTAAAAATAATTAACTTTTGGCAGATTTGTTAAAGCTTGTAAGTATTCTGTCTTTTTAAAGTGAATGCTCTGAGGAAGCGATAACACCATCCCTGGTATTGTAAAACCAAGCCAGGTAACTACAGATAGGGATACCATAGGTCCTTACTTAATAGTAAGCTTTGATGTAGACACCACTATGTACATAGATCAAAGAAGTACTCAGCACTCAACCAAAGAGATACCCATGTGCAACAGAAGACTTGTAATGCATAGAACTACAATTGGGCAAAGTGTCTGTGAGTAGCTGGCCCCTAATTGAAACATCTGAATCACATCTCATCTAAAGGCTCAGGAGCTTGCAATAGGAGGGCAATAAAAATGCAAGAGTCAGAGGACTGGGAAAGGTAATGTCAGACAGTACCCTCTGTTCTTGTTAGGGGTCTGTATACCCAAAACTCAATGCGGCATTATTTATTTCCACTAGACCTCTAACAATAGTGGCCTAGCAAAACTTTTCCATAACATAGGGATGATCTCATTAGTCAGTATTTGAGAGACTGTGTGGGACTGGCACTAGGCAGAAACCAGGAGGAGTCTGTATACTTCACACTTAATGAACCAATGAGCCATCCATTCCCTGTTAAGGGCTCAGGTACTAACTACTGCAGGTGTACTGGAAGGGTCCCAGTGATTTACTCATGTAGGAATGATGGAGGAGAAGGAGGAAAATGAGCTTTTGAGGAGTGCAGATGGGATGGGATGGAATATGGAGGGTTGTATGTAGTGTGGGATGAAAGCAAACTCATTTTTAATATTAATTGGAAATAAGTTAACAAATTAAATAAAGTTAATTAAATAAAAAATTAATGTTCCAAACCACTCTTTGAATTGGTATAATCTTCAATTGCTTTATCTTTTAATTCATAAGAAAATTAGAATTAAATGCATCCTGTTCAAGGTGGCCACATGCCTCTTACTCATCCATGCCTATAATGAAAAGATAATTTCTTTTGTAATTACTGGGTTAGCTTTCTGAGAGAAGAAGAAAAGGCATGTCAGAGCAGTATACAACAGGGAGAAGAGAATGACTTTAGAAGTATCCTTGGTTTTGTCTAAAATAATACCAAAAACATGAGGAGACATGATTATATGTTTCAAGATATGCACAAAAAGCAATGTCTTTTTGGTTTGAAGATTATGTATAAAAAGGAATATGTGAAAAATGTCTGTGGGTAATATAATTGGGAAAAGTCGAGTTCAGAGATAGTAACAATTTTCCCATTTTTTCTTATGATTTCATGTGAACCTGGTAAGTTTTAATTTTTTACTGAATAATGCAATAAATATGGAAAAATATAAGATATAATCCATTAGGTGAGGTACATACTCCTTGGGGATCATTATATAACTCTTATACATGGACATTGTGCTACCTAAATATGTCAGGTCTGTTTGCCTTTCCTTCCTTCTTTTCTTCCTTCTCTCTTTTCCTCCTTCCTCTCTCTCTTCCTTGCTCCTTTACTTTCTCATGTATTTCTCCTTTTCATCCTCCCTGCTCCTTCTCTCCTATCACTGTAGCATTAGTGAATATATCTCCAGAATTCCCCTGTCCTCCAATATCTTGACATTTTTCCTTTCATAAGATATCATCTATAATGGAAACCTTTTCCATATAACATGCTTGGACTTATAATTATCTTTAGAAATTTTGGGGAGGTAAAGAGAAAATAACATTTTTATTATCATCTTTGTTCCAGAGGGATGAACCATCAGCTAAGGAATCAAATGCCTGTTCATCATATTTAAAGGACATATGTCTATTTTCTACAGTCCATGCAGTGTATAACTATAGAAAATTCACACTTTTAGAAGTTGGTGAAGAGAGATCTCTCATTTTTCATTCTCTCCCATACATTTTTCCCTTAGCATTTGTCTTTCTGACATCTGAAAATCTGCCTGTCCCCCTGAACCTACATCTTCCATCAGAAACAATTGGAGGTAGTAAAACATGGTTTATTTGTTCCTATGAGATTGTGGGTCTCTTGATTTTTTTTTTTTTTGGTACTTTAAAAGTCTAATTAGGGTATTTGAGGTCTAGATCAATTAAAAAGTAGGTAAAATTAGTGTTAAAAGGTAGTAAATCTTTGAATAATACTCAAAGAAAAGCAGACTTTCAATCATGTTTTTAAGGAAATCTAGTATTCAAAGAAAGAATTATAAACCTAGTTAAGAAAGGAGAGTAGATTCATGCCTGCAGAAAGACAAAAGGATAAGTATGTCTCTTTTCATTACCAATTCATGATGTTCGTTTGACCAGATCACACACATGTCCTTGACATGCCTTTAAGGTTTTCACATATGCACTTAATAAGAGAGGATGGATTTTATTTTTTTAAAATTAGACAATTTGTGGAATAGAAATTGCTCATTGTTTGCTCTATGATCCTATTTTCCTTTCCTTCCCTTTCAGATACCATATTTTCAGCATATTAATTTCTATGTATTACTTCTCAGACTGCTTTGCATTATTTCTCAGACTGCTTTGCAGTCTGATGAAAGTCTAGTATAAAAATTTTAGAGAAGAATATGGTTTAAAATGAATCCTTGATGAAAATGTGTAGTATCTACATGAAAAATAAGAATGCTGTCAATGCATCCAATAGCACAGTCACTGCAACCAATTCTCAACAGATGGGATCTTGTGAAATTAAAGAGCTTCTGTTCAGATAAAGAGATTGTAACCCGAGCACAAAGACCACCCACAGAATGGGAGAAAATCTTCACTAACCACAAATCTGATAGAGCTCTATTATCCAGAGTGCACAAAGAACTTAGAAAACTAAACACCAAGGAGACAAATGGCCCAATTAAAAAATGGGCCCTGGAACTTAAAAGAAACTTTAGTAGAGATGAAATTAAAATGTTTAATAAATATCTTTAAAAATGCTCCACATCCTTAGCCATCAGGGAAATGCAAATCAAAACTTCCCTGAGATATCATTTCACCCCAGTCAGGATGGCAAAAATCTACAATACAAACAACATCAAACACTGGAGAGGATGTGGAGAGAAGGAAACTCTCCTACATTGCTGGCGGGAATGCAGGCTCATACCGCCACTCTGGCGAGCCGTCTGGAGATTCTTAAAGAAATTAAAAATTGAAATGCCATATGACCCTGCAATTCCACTTTTGGGAATAACCCCCTATACAGCAAAAATTCACCTTGATAGCACAAGAACGACCATGTTCATAGCAGCACTGTTTACAATAGCAAAGTGATGGAATCAACCCAAATGTCCAACAGTTGACGAGTGGATAAGGAAACTGTGGTACATCTACACAATGGAGTACTACTTAGCCATCAAAAATGATGAATTAATGGAATTTGCCAGGAAATGGATAAAATTAAAAACAATTATATTGAGTGAAGTATCCCAGACACAGAAAATTAAGTGCTGTATGTCCTCCCTAGTAGGTGGCTCCTAGTACCAAACCCACCTAGAGACACTGAAGGATAAATCTCTGTAATACCTACAGTAATTGCAAGGATTATGAACAGGAGGGACGGGGAAGGAGGGCCACACCAGAAACAGAGAGGGGACCATGTTACAGCAGAGAAAATAGGCCGCCATCAAGTACTGCAAGTGAGTAATGAGACATCTGGTTGAGTTCTCAGACTTTCCTTCCTGATCATTTACAAATGATGGGGTATGATCTCACCAGAAGGGGAGGGCATATAGTCTGGCAGATAAAAAGTAACCATTTTGCAAATGGGTGATTGACCCCTCCCTCACTGTGGTTTCCTACTTTTATTACATCTATCTACCTTTCAATATACTCTTATAACAAGACTCTAGTTTAACAGGTTTTTATCTCTGGCCAGGGGGTGACATCCAATACCCATCAGGATGGAGTGAAGGGCATTGCAGGAGCAGCAAAACTGGGAAAAATAATCAACAAACCGTAATCCAGAACTTCAGAGACTCTATATCAACCACCTGGAACTAGGCCAGCCTAATCTCTCCCCATCCAGAAGCTCAGGGAAATTTGTGGAAGAGGGGGTGGTAAGATTGTAAGAGCAAAAGGATGGGAGGAGCAATGATATGCAAGATACTTACACAAGTTAGGGTCGAAGCAATCATAATTGGACTTTTCATGCCCTGCACAATGTCCAACACTATTGATCCCACAAAGTCAAGCTTTGCTAAAGGCACTAAGATCCTTGGAGGCAAGGGATTGACAGCCACAGTAGTGTTCCTATGCTTAAGAGGAACACAGGAAGGAGTCTGGGAAATGCCATGGGTCCTTGCACCTCATTGGAAAGGAGGACCCAGAGGAGAGTCTGGCATGCACATTAAAAGGATGTTCCGGGGATGGGAGGGGGAGGCACTGGGGACTGGGGAGGAAAGGGAGGGGAGGAGGGCATAGGGTGGTGGGAGGTTGGAGGGAGGGAGGGGACTGGTATACCCATTAAGTTCGTATGAGTGGAAATAAGAAAAGAAAAGAATGCTATCAATGGACAGCAACTACTCAACTTTGTATTGTAGTGTAAAAGTGGACAGAAATGGATAGGATATGAACATAGTTCAATTAAAAATAAAGCACTGTAGTTTAGTGATGTCTTCCCTCTCATGATCTTTACCTTGTGAACCCCTAAGTTTCAACTCTCTGTGAGATAAGTCTGTTGGAATTCAAGTCACTGCTCTGTACATCTGAGCCTGATACCCTGAGTAAGCCATTATTAAGAAAAACAATATGGAGTTATCATAATTAGATGCAGGTGTGAACTTGGCAATTGAAAACCTGAACTCTGGGCAGAGTTGTGACGAATGAATAGTTGAGTTGAGCCCTGGGCAAACCTTAGGGGATTGTCTGATTGATTGATTGATTGATTGGTTGGTTGATTGGTTGATTGATAGGGCACAATCCATGGTGGGTGGGACTAGACTTTTGATAGGAGAAAAAGATGGAAGGAACTGGTTAGGAAGTTGGCATTCTTCTATACTCTTGGCCAAACATTCTGGTCTGGCAAGCAAAGACTCCTCTCTCAGTGGTCCTGTGGATAGAGTGTGGCCAGTTCTTTCAGCTCCTGGAATTGGTGTGATGTCTCCTGCCTAGCTAGACAGGAAACTGCAACCAAGTAGGGTAAGGCAAAATAAAACTCTTTGTTCCCTTAAGCCATTTTGTTGAAAATTTAATGACAAAATGCAGGGAGTAACTGAAACAGTTTTCTAATTGAGTAAAAATGAATAGAAAATGTAAAGAGAAATGGAAGCTGAGACCCTGTGAAAAAGCTGACTGGAGAGAAAATGTGAGAAACATCAGTGTATGCACAGAGAACTTATTCATTCAGAGGTAAAGATTCACATATGAATAATCTAGACATAAAATCGTAATCACATTTGTCATTCTATCACAAAAGGCAAGGAGCTTGGCTAAAGAATATGCTTCTTTCTCTTTATAACTCCTCTTTTTCTTTTCTCTCCATCTTACTCTTTCTGCTGTTCTTTCCTGCCCAACCCCTCCTTCTCCTGCTTGTTTCCTAATTGTTTGTTAACTTGACGTAAACATTAGACAGGATGCTCTAATGTCATCATTAGTGAGGGGATCTGTTTGGAAGCTACACAATTTATTCTCCCTTACACAGTGTGGTTTGAAAGGTCTTGTTTTTTTCTGTCTCCTTGTAACTATAGAAAGAATATTAGAAGATAATGTATTTACTCTCCAGAGAGCTCAAGATTTTAAAAAGACAATGCAGGTCAAGGCAAAGATGAGATAATTTAGAAAGAGTCAAAAGGTCTTGCTCTTGTAACCTTTGTGTTTGCTTCTGCTTCATGAAGCACAAACAGTGTAAAACCTCACCTTCAAAAAAAAAAACCCACACATTTTTCTTAAGTTTCTTTTTGTATTCAAATGACTTTTTAGCTACTTTTATCCTTCATGATTGCCTTTCTTGTGTTAAATACACATTTTCTAATGTATCATCTTAAATCCTTTGACATTTCTTTTACAATGTTTTTGGAGTTATTTTCTTGGTGATTGTCATGGGGAGTATAATTAACAGCTTATTTATAACAATCTAGTTAGAATTAATACCAAGTTCATTTCATAGTATGTGAAAACTTTGCTCCTATGTAGCTCATCTCCCTCCTACTCTTCTGAGCTGTTACTAATTTAAATGGCATCTTTAGACATTATGTGCCAATCAACACAGATTTATAATTATTGCTTTAGGCAGTTGTCTTTTAATTCAGGAGAGAAAAATAGTAACAAGAAACACATTTGTATTTTCTTTTGAACTTAACTATATAGATTCTGCACTACTGTGCTTTCTTCATGTAGATTCAAATTACTAGTTACCCTCTCGCTTCAGCTTGAATGGTTCCTCTAGGATGCCTCTGTAATGCACAGCTTCTAGCAGTGAGCATTCTTTATTAGTTTATCTGAGAATTTCTTAATGATCCTCCATTTTGAACATACTAGGATTTTCTGAATGCAGAATTCCGGGGTTGCAGTTTTCTTACCAGCAAGTTGAGTACAATAGATGCAAATTCTTCGTTCTGTTCCTGTGGTTTCAATTACTGTTGGCTAAGTATGAGCCAAAAATATGAAATGGAATAGTTCAGAAATTTGTAAATTTCCACTTCCTTTAACTAGATCTATGCATGCTAGAACGTTATGAATGCTAGAAAAGTACACTGTCATTTAAATTTAAGCTTCCCTTACATCACTTCCTTTTGCTTCTCTCAAGAGTCTCAGGTTTTGGAAACCTCTGGAAATTTGATTAGGATATATCCACATAAAGATCTTTCAGTTTATCCCACTTGACTTTATGTGTGATTTTGGGATACATATATAATCCTGTATATATCAACTTTTGTAAAAGAAATTTTCTGTAAATAGTTCTTTAAATACTTTTTTTCTTTTTCTCACCTTTCTTTCTAGTCTTCCATTGTGTGTATATTGGTAGACTGGTACCATACTATCATGATATGTATGTGTGTTGCCTCCAGCAGGGTATTGGGTTTGAATCCTTAGCTGATGACATTGCTTGGGAAGGAATGTCATGGTGCCTTTAAGAGGTAGAACCTTGCTGAAGGAAAGCACGCTGGAGGTAGACCTTGAGGTTTGGTAGTAAGACCTTGCCTCCTTTCACTTCGTTCTTTCCTGCTCTGCCTTCCTGGTGGCTGCAATAACATGAGCAAAGCTCTTACTTGGACCTGTGACCATGCCTTTTTCTATATGATTTCTGAATTCTGTGACATTAAGTAAAGTATGTCTCCATTTCTCCCTTGAGTTGTGTGAGTATTTTCTCACAGAAAATAGAGAAGTAACAGTTACTGATCTCTGAGCTTCAAATTTTGCCCCTTATATTGCATCTCAATAGATCTTTTTAAAGTTTGTCTTCTTAAATTTTCACTAGGTGCCTTTTCTTTTTTATGTGTGTTGTTTTTTCCTTTAAGAATTGGTACTTTATAGTTCATATTTTTATTGGTCCTTCTCCTACATTTTATTTTTTCTCCTAATCATACAAGCTCAATAGGTACCCCTGTCCTCTCCCTACCTCCTCCCCTCCACAGTCATCTGGCTTGCACTCTCCTGCATTCCCTCCCTTCCTTTCACCTTCCTCCACCCCTCTCCCATCTCACTCGTCCTGCTCCCATACCCTGGAGGATCCTTTTGTGTGAATGCCAAACCTGTTTTTGAGTCCTCCACCATAGTGAGGGGTAAGGACTCAGTGGCATAGCCCAGGGCCCTTTCTTGAGCTCCCCTTTAGTATGGGATGCTACTGCTTCTCCCCTGTAATCCGTGCTAGACTTTGGGAGGGGGTCCTTGACAAGTCAGCCATTGTGCAGGTCAGGCAAAGCCCAATTCTGGCTGCCACATCCCTTAACTTGTCTGGAATATCTTGCATATCGTTGGTCCTTCCCATCTATAGGTTCTTACAATCTTGCCGCAGCCTCATCCAAAAGGTTTCTAAACTTTAGGATGAGGAGAGATTTGGCTGGTCTGGGTCCAGGTGAATAACATAGGGTCTTTGGTGTTTTGAATTGTGGTTTGGTGTTGTTTTCAGTTTTGCTTTTCCTGTACAGTCCTTGGCTGCATTCTGATTGGTATCAAAGATCACCTCCTAACCAAAGATAAAAGACTGGTTAAATGAACATTTTAATATAAAAGTAGATTCAAAGATAGATGGAAGAATAGGAGTAGGACACACTAGTGAGGCAGATCAGTGTCCCATTTCCTGATGGTCTCCATCTATCTGCCAGTCCTTATTCCCTCCCTAATTGATGAGATTAAACCTGATCAGTCACAAGTGACCAGGAAGGGAAGTGAGTGAGCTGTACCAGATGTCTTCTACTTACATCCAATACTTGATGGTGACCTTTTTCTCTACTGAAGCATTATCCTCTATCACCTTTTGTTGGGGGGCCCTCCTTCTCCTTCCCCTCTATTTATAAACCTTTGCAATTATACTAAGTATTTACCTTTGACTATGTCATTAAGTGGGTTTGTAATTAGGAGCCACCTATTAGGGAGTACAAACAGTGTCTACCTTTCTGTGTCTGGGATACTTCACTAAATATAATTTTGTCTAATTCCATCCATTTTCAGGCAAATTTCATTAATTCATTGTTTTGATGGCTGAATAGTAAGTATTCCATTGTATAAATGTACCACATTTTCATTATCTATGTATCAGTTGTTGGGCATTTGGTTTGATTACATGACTTTACTATTGTAACTAGTGCTGCAATAAACATGGTTGTGCTAGTGTCATTGTAGTGAATTTCTGCATTATAGGGATTATTCCCAGAAGTGGTATATCAGGGTCATATGGCATTTCAATCTTTAACTTTTTTAGAAATTTCCAAACTGATTGACAGAGTGGTTGTATAAGCCTGCATTCCCACCAGCAATGTATGAGAGTCCCCTTCTCTCTACATCCTCTCCAGCATTTGGTGTGGTTTGTATTTGTGGAATTTTGCCATCCTGATGGGAGCAAGATGATATCTCAGGGAAGTTTTGTTTTGCATTTCCCTGATGGCTAGAAATGTGGAGCATTTTTTAAGATACTTGTTAGACATTTCGATTTCATCCCCAGAAAAGTTTCTTTTCAGTACCAAGGCCCATTTTTAAATTGGGCCACTTATCTCCTTGGTGTTTAGTTTTCTAAGTTCTTTGTACACTCTGGATAATAGAGCTTTATCAGATATGTGGTTAGTGAAGATTTTCTCCCATTCTGTGGGTTGCCTTTTGGCTTTTTATTTGAAGAAAAGCTCTTTAATTTCATAGGATTCCATTTGTTTTGTGTTGGTTCTAGTGACTGTGCTATTGGATTTCTGTTTAGGAACTTTTGGCTTGGCCCAGTCAGCTCGAGGGAGTTCCCTACCCTTTCAACAAGGGGTTTTATAGTCTCTGTCTTAATATTAAGGTCCTGGATCCATTTGGAATTAATTTGTGCATGGTGACAAGTATAGGTCCAGTTTTAATCTTCTACATTTGATATCCAGTTTTGCCAGCACCATTTGTTGAAGATGCTGTTCTTTTTCCACTGAATTTTTTTGGCCCCTTTGTCAAAAATCAAATGGCTGCAATTTTCTGGGCTTGTATTCATGTCTTCAACTCTTATTCATTGATTTATTGGTCTATTTTGGAGTCAGTATCAGGCTAGTTCTATTGCTATGGGTTTGTAGTATAGACTAAGGTTTGGTATGGTGATACCTCTGGCACTGTTTTTGTTATTCAGGATTGTTTTTGCTATCCTGGGCCTTTTGCACTTCCATATTAATTTTGAGATGGTTTTTCAATTTCTTAAAGAATTGCTTTGGGATTTTGATTGGTATAGTGTTGAATCTGTATATTGCTTTTGGTAGGATGGTCAATTTTATGATGTTGATTTCGCTGATCCAGGTGCATGGGAGGACTTTCCACCTTCTGGTGTCTTCTGTAATTTCTTTCTTTAGGGCTTTAATGTTTTCATTATAAAGATCTCTCACTTCTTTGGTTAGATTTATACCAAGATATTTCACTTTTTAGGGGCTATAGTAAATGGGTTATTTTTCTTAGGATTTTTTCACTTTTTTCATCCTTGGTGTATAGGAAGGTGATTTTTGCACATTTATTTTGTAACCTGCCACTTTGCTGAACTTATGTATTAGTTCCAGGAGTTTTCTGGTGGAGGTTGTAGGATCACTCAGGTATACAATCAGGTCATCTGCAAATATAGATACCTTAACTTCTTCCTTGCCGATTTGAATCCTCTTTATCTGCCTCTCTTGTCTTATGGCTCTTGCTAAGACTTTAAGTACAATATTGAATAGAAATGGTGAGAGTGGACATCTTTTTCTAGTTCCTGATTAAAGCAGGATTGCTTCAAGCTTCAAATCCTTGTTGTTGGCTTACTGTATACAGCTTTTATTATGTTGATATAAGTTTCTTCCATTCAAACTGTCTCTAGGGTTTTGATCATAAAAGGATGTTGGATCTTGTCAAAAGCTTTTTCTGCATCTATCGAAAATATCATGTGGCCTTGGACTTTGGATTGGTTTTTATGAAGGGTTACATTTATTGATTTGCATATGTTGAAACAACCTTGTGTACCTGGGATAAAGCCTATTTGATCACCATGAATGATTTTTTGATATGTTTTTTAATCCAATTTGCTAAGATTTTGTTGAGAATCTTTACACCTGTGTTCATGTGTTCATCAAAGAGATTGGCCTATGGTTTTCTTTCTTAAGTGTATCTTTATTAGGTTTTGAGATTATTAGGGTATTAGCTTCTGGAAAGAATTTGGAAGTGTTTTTCCTTCACTATTTTATGGAACAGTTTAAAGCATATTTGTGTTAGTTGTTCTTTAAATGTCTGGTAGAATTCTCTGCTGATTCCATCTGGTCCAGAACATTTTTTGGTGGGAAGATTCGAGGTTCCTTCATCAATTTCCTCATTTATTATAGGACTATTTATATAATTCAAAACTTCCTCATACAATTTAGGTAAGTTGTGCTTACTCAGGAATTCATCCATTTCTTTTGTGTTATCAAATTTTATGGAGTATAAGTTTTTGAAATATAACCTTATAATTCTCTGAATTTCTTGACTATCAGTTTGATAACTCCATTTTCATTCCTAATCTTGTTAATTTGAGTTTTCTCTCTTTTGATTTTGGTTAATTTAGCTAGGGATGTATCAATGTCATTGATTCTTTCAAAGAACCAGGTTTTCTTCTGGTTGATTCTTTATATCATTTTCCCTATCTCGTTTTTGGGTATTTCTCCCCTGATTTTGCTAATCTTCTCTCTTCTACTGATTTTGGGAATGGATTTCTCTTGGGTCTCTAAAGCTTTAAGCTGCAATTGTTATTTACTTGTTATTTAAAGCTCTTAGGACAGCTTTAGTTTTGTCCCAGAGATTTTGATATGTTGTATTTTCATTATTGTTAGCTTCTTGGAAATCTTGAATTTCCTTTTTTATTTCTTTCTGGACCCATTTCTCATTCAGCATCATAATGCTTAGTTTCCAAGTGTTAGTGTATTTTCTGCTGTTTGCTGTGTTGTTGATGTCAAGCTTTAGATCACTGTAGTCTGAAAGAATACAGGATATAATTTCAACTTTCCTGTATATATAGAGATTCATTTAGTGGCCCAATATATGGTCTATTTTGGAGACAATTCTATGGGCTGCTGAGAAGAATGTGTATTCTTTGCTGCTTGGATGGGAAGTTTGATAGAACTCTTTAAGGTCCATTTCAATAAGGGTTTGATTTAATTCTAATGTGTCTCTGTTGAGTTTTTGGCCTGTTGACCTATCCCATGTTGAGAGTGCAGTATTGAAATCCCTTACTACTATCATTTTGGGATTTATTTCTTGTTTTAGATGTTACAGGATTTGCTTAATGAATGTGGATCCCATATTAGGTACATATATGTTCTGTACAGTGAAGTCTTTCTGGTGACTTGTTCATGTGCCTTATGATTTTATGTTCTTGTGATTTCTGTGGTTTGAAGTCCACTTTGTCAGATAGCATAATGGCTACCTCTGCTTGCTTTCATGTTCCATTATCTTGAAGAATTTTTACCAGCCTTTTACTTTTAGAATCTGCCTATCTCTGTGGTGAAATGTGTTTCCTAAAGGCAGCATAATGGATGGGCTTTGTTTTCTAAACCATGTTTGTAACCTGTGTCTTTTGATTAATGAGTTAATTCATTGACATTTAGTGTTATAATGAAGAAATTACTTTTCATTCTTGACATTTTTTTTTTGTGTTTAGTGGCTTTCCTTAAGTGTGTTATTTAGCTTGTATGTTGTGGTGGTGTTATAGTTCCCTTCTGTCCTCCTGGTTATGCTTGTTCTTTTCTTCAAGCTTGAGTATCTTTTCTACCATTTTTTGAAGGCCTGGTTTGCTGGTCACATAAGCCTTCAAGTTGTCTTCATGGTGGAAAATTTTTCTTTCACTCTCAACCATGACCGGTGGTTTTGCTGGATATATCAGCCTAGGTTGATATTTATGCTCATTTAATACTTGAAGTACGTCTCTCCAAGCTCTTCTGGATTTTACTATTTCCATTGAAAAATTGCTTGTTATTTTATTAGGTTTATCTTTTAAAGTGACTTTTTTTCTTTTGAAGCTCTCAGCACATTCTCTTTGTGTTGTATGTGTAGTGTTTTGACTATTATTTGCCTTAGAGTGTTTCTATTATGTTCAAATCTGTTTGGGGTGCAGAAAGTCTCTTGTATTTGGATGGGCCTTCTCTTTCTTTAGATGTGTAATGTTTTCCTTTATGATAAATTGAAAAATTTCCTCAGGTGTGGTGTTTTGTGATTCTTATTCTTGAATTCCTTGAATGTGCATGTTAGGCTTCTTTGAAGTATCCCATAACTCTTGAATATTCCTCTCAAGTATCTTTTTGGCTTTAATATCCTCTTCGATTGAACTTTTTAGTTCTTCCACTTTGTCTTCAAAATCTGATATTCTATTTTCTGCTTCATTAGTTCTGCTGATAAGACTCTCTGTTGAGTTCTGGGTTGAAGATAACTTTTCTTTTAGTTTGAGTTTAAACTCTGCTTGAGATTGTTTTAACTCCTCTATGCCTATTTTTTGTTTCTTCAGTTGCTTTTCTCATCTCCTCCAAGAGCCTGTTATGTTCCTGTTCAAAGTGGTTGATGTGATTTAACTCCTCCCAGATACCCTCTTTCATCGTTTGATCATAGTAAATATCAGGCATTGAAAATCATTATCTTGGGTATGGCTTTCTTGGCTATTTTCTGTGGGTTTGTTCTTGTTAGATTCCATCATTACGGGGTTGATTCTTTGTGTAGGATATTTGTTGTCATGGTTTTTGTTTCTCATGGATTTGCGCTGTCACTGTGTAGTTTCGTTTTATCTCTTATAGCCTTTTTGTTTTTGTTTGTTTTGGGTTGATCTAAATTAGACAGTATTGCTACACTTGAGTAATTATTGCTAGTGTTTGCCTTGGAGTTTGGTATACCTGTCTGTTGTTGGTATTATTTCCTAGCTGAGGCTATTGGACAATTAGTATATCAATTAAGGAGGTTTCCTAGATAGGGATTGAAGATTAGTATAGTAGTGCACTTTTTAGGTTTCCTTCCTTGGTGACATGTGAGGGGGAATGGTATAGTCCCTGAAGTTATGTGGGTTTTTGTATTGCTATGTGGAAATGTTAAATATAATGACTAAGGAACAAGATGGTAAAAAAGATTTACTTATCTTAGAGACGGATGTGAAGATTCTCTCCCATATGATGGGATGATTTTAGATCTCAGATGAATGGTGTTGGTCTCCTAGCCCTTTGCTTGGATTTTCTCTGTACTTTGTTGAATTCTGAGGAGCAGAGAGTCTGCCTGGGGAATGGGGCAGAAAGGTAAGAGTGGGATGTGCAGATGACCTGGGGCCTGGTCTAGGGGCCTTACTTGAAGAGCAAGGAGTCTGCCCTCCTCCTAGTCCAGGGTAGAACAAAGCTATTGGTCCTTGTAATAATCTGACTTCATATTGATATTTAGTAGAAATCATTCTCATATTTTTCTTTATTCTTTAAACACAGTATCCTACAATCTTTTGAATATATTTTAACCAACTGACTCTGTCTTTAGCAAATACTATGTCCGAGTTTTCATAGGGAGAATTCGATTATTCTGTTTCCCTTCCTTTTCTCCCTTCATTCCTATCCCTTGCTATGTAGTCTCTCTCTCTTTCTCTCTTTCTGTATATATTTGCATTTTTGCATGTCTTATGTTATGTTGAAGATTGCATACTCTAAATCACATAATATTGGAATGCTTCTTGTTATCTCATTGATTAGTTTGTTGTTGCTATTGATGCAGTTCATTTTTGCCATTTCAAAATTCTCAGAATGCTAAAAACATAACAATAGATAACACTGTATTCTTTGCTACATGGAACTGTTGAATTCTTTAATTAGTTTAAAGTTAGTGATCCACTAGTGATGAGATATATATACAGTTTCTCAATATTTGTAGAAAAAATAAGCCCCCTTGGTTTCTTAATGGCTGTGAATTCTTGATGGTGCTTGACTTCAAACTCAGCATTTGACATCTCTGTGTTACTTTTCACTTCCTGCTAGTTAGGAGCCTCAAGGTCAGGCCAAGTTGAGAGTTAATTTGTGGCTTAAGCACCTTCTGTGGTTTGTCTTTCAAAATTCAATTTGTCAGTTGTTTTATACAATTTTAATCTGCCTCTTACTTGTCATGATATTAAATAATTGTCTAGTTGGTTTTTTTGTTTATTTGCTGTTGTTGCTTGATGTTTATTTTTGAAGTCAACCTCATAAGTAGGATCTTCTAAATAAACGATAGGTTCAATAAGGGACATTTTCTGGAACTTGGGGCTTTCAAGAAGGTACAGGTCCGTTGTTCTCCTTCCATTAACTATCTCTGTGATGTGGGTCTTCACACCAGGGCATGGGACTATGGGCAGTTAAAGAGCCACAAGGCTCAGCTACTGCCAAAATCTAGCTTCTATGTTAGAAAGCATACTTTCTGACTTGTCACAAGTCTTTGGCTATGTTCCAGAACTTTTTTATCTTAATAACTTTGAACAATATTTTACATTGCTTTCAGGGGGATAACAGTAGTTTTACAAAAATTTTTCTAACTTGCTACAATTTTTGTACTGGTTACTCTTTGTGTTGCCATGAAATAATACCCAAAGTCAAGCAATTTAAAGGATAAAATGGAGATTTATTTAGTTTAAAGTTTCAGAGGGGAGATAGTCTTTTATAGTGGAAATGGAATGGCTGGAAGTAGAAACTGGAGGCAGGCTAAGTCACGTTCTTCATGGAGGCTGAAAGCTGCAAGACTCCCAACTACAAGAGCAGACTTCCCCAGGAAGTAGGGTAACCAGCTCATGCCCTATGACTGCCTTCTTCCAGCTATACCTCTTGTAAAGTTGCCATAACCTTCCCAAACAAATAACACTTCAAACACATGAGCCTTTGGGGGATAATTTATATTCAATCCATGCAATTCCACCCCTGAACCCCACAGGGTTGCCATCCCATTATGTGAATTATAGTCCAATTTTAAAAGTGAAAACCCAGACTGCATCAGCAGTCCCAATACAATCTAAAACTCCAAGATCCAAAGGCTCCTGTAAAATCAAAATACAAGGTACATATTTCCATCATACAATGACACAGAATTAATATTCCCATTTCAAAAGGGAAAAATCGGGGCATTTCCAGGAAAGATCAGTTGGTAACATTATTGAAAATCAACAGCCCAAACTCTAAATCCATGTCCAACAGATGAATCTCTTGGTGAAATCATCTCAGTTCCAAAGGGCTTTGGCTTTGGTTCCACCCCTCCAGTGCAGCTTCCTGTAGAAAACGTCATTTTCTTGAGCTGGTTCCTCTCATGGGGTATAGCTCTCATTGGCAGATGTTGTAAGCTGATTCCAGCATCTCTAATCTCTTCACTTCTCAATGGCAAAGCAGGCTTTAACTTCACAGCATACAATGACCTCTCTGAGCCTTTCTGCAGGCTTTATGCCACACACTGCTTGACTTAGCTATTCTCTGAAACTTTGGAGGAGAGATACATCCTCTTTCTTTCCTCTTTGATAACTCTAAAACCAGGACCACATGGATGACTTTGCCAAGTTCTATAACAATTCAGATGGCAATTGGTCCCTTTCAGTCACAGCTGGATCTGCGTCACTGTGTTGGTGGTGGGAAGAATCTCTATCTATCTTGGGCAGTTGCTTCAGAGGAGAAACAGACTTTCCTTAGAAACTATGCCCTTTATCTCATTCCTTCCAAAGGATTTGGATTCTTATGGCTAGGATCCTTCCCTGAGGAATTTACCCACAGGGTGTACCATCTCCTGTTATCCAAATGAAGAACACGCTTTGATTCAGTAATTGAACTAATCTCTTTAGCAATAGCAGTCATTTCACTTCTGCAATCTCTTTAGACTTGCCATCATATTTTTCATCAAACTTCAGTTTTTCCTTCTTTCCTGATTTCTTGTTCTTTTTCTTCATAACTTTGAACAAGAGTGCTGAAGAGTAACCATGTCACACTGTTAAAATGACTTTTCTTTAAAGTTCCTTCACCAAGCACTCAAACTTAACTTGAGGCAAGCTTTCACGATAAGGTAAAACTTGATCAAACTCTTTGTCGACACATTCCTCCATTTGCTCCTTGTCAAGTTCCCAACAGTCTCTGCTCCTCTCTAAACCATCACAAGTTGGGCTCCTGCTGCCTGCATCTCTCACAGCATTACTCTCGTCCAATCTCTCACAAGAATGGCTCTTTGGTCCTGTCTCCAAGATGCAAAGTCCCAAAGTTTTCATATTTCTCCCAGTAAACAGTTTCAAAGGCACACTAGCTACATCTCAGTACCAACTTCTCTCAATTTCACAACACACTTCATTCTCTGGTACTGGATCCTCTTAGTCTCACATAGCAACACACCACTCCTTTGGTACCAATTTCTTCACCAGTTATTCTTTTCTGTTTCTGAGACAAGCCTCCAACTCAAGTAACTTAAGGGAGAAAAGGGAGATTTATTCAGTTTACAGTTCCCGAGGACTGACACAGTCCATTATGGTGGAAAAGGCATGGCTGATTGGCAAGAGCTAGAGGAAGCTCATCATGTCCATCATGGAAGTTGAAAACTATGACTACCAACTACAAAAGCAGACTTCTTCAGGATATGGTGGGGCTAATCAATCTCAAGACCCACTCTCTGTGACTGCCTTTCTCTAGCAAGGCTCTACTACTTAAATGTACCATGATCTTTCCAGACAACTAAAGATTCAAGCACATGAGTCTATAGGGGACAACTCATATTCAAACTATGACACTACCATTCAATACTTTTAAGTGAAAACTCACATTTGCTTCAGAAAATCATTATCATTTTTTCCACTCTTAGTTCTCATCTGCCCAAAAGGAAAGAACAATTAAAATATATTAAGAAATTAAGGATAATATATATTTTTTACTATACTATTTGCAACTGTTGAGAAGAACTAGCCCATCACCATAAGATTGGATAAAATGATGTGACTGATATATGATTGATTGATTTTTCAGCCAAAGAGAAAAGTAAAATCATGATTTTTTCAGGAAAATTGATGGAATCAGAAATCCAATTCAGAAAGACAAACACCACTTATTTTGTTTATATATAAATTTTAAATATTCGTGTGTGTGTGTGTGTGTGTGTGTGTGGTGTGTGTGTGTGTGTGTATGTGTGTTATGAAAGTTGAAATGAGACAATGAAAGTGAAAGAAGGGGTTGTAACTGTGGGAAGGGACGACAAAGTAATGGAATGGAATACATGGGACAGGAAAGCAGGAAGATTTTTGTAGACAAGCACAAGAAAGAGGATGGTTAGAGTAGACAGAAGAGTATTATGGGAGGGGTACGAGGTAGAAGAATACATAACATGTTTATAAAAAACATCTTAATAATACTTAATGGGATTTCATCAAGGATATCTCAAGAGAAACAGCTACATTCAGTGGGAATCTTAGGGGGCAGGTGCTGGACAAGTGAGGGGAGCTTCCACGCCTGTGGGTGCACACACCGAATGGCCATTTATACTATGACAGAGGACTGGTGCCGATGCAGAAAGGCATGAGAACTGAGGCAGGAATGGGCATGAGAAGGGAGGAGAGGATAGAGAGCACAGTGTGAGGGGAGGGAGAGGAGCCATGGACAGAAACTTAGCTGGTGTACCTACTAAGTTTGTATGAGCAGGAATAATAATAAAAAATGTTTAAAAAAAGAAATTCATTTTGTTTGTATACAAAAGCATCTTAGTTAAAACAAAGGAGCTTCAAACTGAAGTTCTGGAGGGTGGGAGGGAGAGGAAGGGAAACAATAAAAGGGGAGAGTGGTTAAGGGGGCAGGGAAAGAGGTAGGTGTGTGTGAGAGAGAGTGGGATGGGGGAGGAGGAGGAGGAGAGAAAGTGGGGAGGAAAAGGAGGGGACAAGGTTTAAAAAGAGAAAATACTATAATAAGAATCATCACTTTTTATGCTAACTTGAAAGTTAATGATTTGCACAAAAATATATTTAAACTCATTTCCTTACCTCTACTCAAGTAACACCATCAAGTTCATCAAGTAATACTATGATGAACAAACTTTTTATGTTGTCTTTTGAGATAGATATAATTGGATTGAATTCTCAAAGGTAGATGGGCAAAGATGAGACTGTATTTAAATGTTCTCTTATTTTTAAAATATTGTTATTTTCAAATTTTAAAGGTGTCTACATTAATCATAAAATTTTCATTCTCTGCTTCTGTTAACTTCGTGTTTCCTACTTTTAATAATGTTCCCCCCACATATTCCCCACACACACACCCCACAGTCATACCTGCTTATATAACTTTAACTTGACCATTGCTCAATTGAAAAGAGAATTGTATTTCCAAGATGCATGTAGAGCATTTTATTGTTTAAAACTGTACCTACACTGAAAAAAATTCTGAGAGGAGTTCTGGCTTGAAAAGGAAGTGGAGAAATGATGGGATTCCTTTCATTTCTCTGCCAGGCTTACTTTAAATAACGCGATAGAAGTCCTTCTCCAAGTTGCTTCCCATGAGACTAAATAAAGCAAGACTCCAACAGGCCTTTTCTTGTTCCTCATAACAAGAGCCCTGTGTGTGAAGAAAATAATATTGACCTCCAAAAAGGGAGCTACACAGACTATTCTTACCTGATTTGCAGATGAGGTCTGCCACAGGCATTCAATAAAATTCTCTGTGGCTCATTCTCAGTAAATGTTGTTGAATCCTTGCTCTGACCATGCGGTGGGACACTGTAGGACTGAGTGTGTGCAGGTGTCTTTCACTGGTCCTGGTCCAGTGGGCATGTCTATGACTCTACATCATGTACATTCTGCTACCTTATTTAAACGCAGTTGAGGACCAATTTTAAGTACAAAGTGATGCCTATTAAGAAAAACCAAAAAAACTAGGATCTGGAGAGATGGCTAAGGTATTAAGACTCTGCCTTGCAAATTCTGATCCCATATCCCACATAAAAACACCAGGCAGAAATGGTAGTGACCTGACCTTCTGGTTCTGGAAGGGGGAATCTGGAAAATCCAAGAGCAAAGCAAAAAAGAAATGTAAGCAATCCATGATGATTCCTAAATTCATCCTTGGGCCTCCACAGACATACATAGTGCCCTCTCATACACAGACACAGACACACACAAACACACACTGACACACACAGAGACATGCTCATGAACACACATACACACACACACACACACACGCAGAGAGAGAGAGAGAGACAGAGAGAGAGAGACAGAGAGAGAGAGAGAGAGAGAGAGAGAGAGAGAGAGAGAGAGAGAAACTAGCTTATCCTAAAGTTCCTGAATGTGCAGACTTCATTTCACACTATTGACTTTTAACAGGAGAGTCTTGGGACCTGAATGGTGACAAGTAGTGTGTTACAACGAACGTGGGCTTGGTGAGTTAGAGGTTTCATTGTGCATGTTCTCTAAGAGCCCTGGAAGATGAGAGTAACAATTTATAGTTGAATAATCTCCCATCTAGTCCCTGAGCAGAAATTAACTCTCTGACTTTCCAGTGGGTATGTCAGCAGACTGTCATCTGAAGGATTCTGAGAAATGTTGACCAGATAAAGGGCTCTAAAAGGTGTTAAATAATGATTTAAACAGGAGTATGGGTGCTAAAGGGAAAACTGTCTTGAATGATACTCTGAAGATTATTAGTTGAAGGAGAAATTAGATTCTAAAGGTTACCATTACGTTTACTATAGCATACATAAACTCCTCCTAAATCTACTTACAAAATCTAGTCAGGAAAAATGTGGTAATGCAATGATTAATAGAAAAAGCAAATATCGAGTATAAGGCAGTTTCATTTCATGTGCTGAATTATATAACATTTGTCTTTAGAGGAAAAGCCACATCTGAGAAACTGCAAAGTTTGGAAAAATACAATGCTTAGTCATAGCGGCGCAGAAAGATACAAACCAACACGTTCACACCATTGTTCTTGTAGTATACAATTTTGGAGACTTCAGGTGTGTGATGTCAGCATACATTTATATATTTGATATTCTACCAAAAGTATCTAAGTACATGAACAGATCAACGCTATTGCAAATTTTTGGCCCAATGACTGTCTTCTCCTTTATGTGGGTTAAAACTCTCTCCTTTGAATGTTTAGGCTTCTGTCCATTCTAGGCCTTTGATTCAATTAAAGACTGCAGAGCCGCTGATGTTCCCACAGTTGGGGCCAACTCCAGAGGAACAGGGGCGAGTTTCTGCTTGGCTCGGTTTGGAGGATGGAGAGTAAATCCCTAAAAATATAGTAATTTTGACCAAATCATATTGCTTTGTCTATAGGAATTATGAAAAAAATGAAGTTTGAATATTAAATCATTATTGTTTAATTAAATTTCTTATTATATTAAAGTCAATGACTTTTTCACTTAGTCTAATGGAAAAGAATCTCCTATTTCCATAATAAAAATAATAGCTTCAGTATTTTTTATGTTTACCCATTGTGTTAACATAATTATCATAGATATCTAGTATCATCTGTAATTATATTAATTAAATATTAATTTACACTATAACTTATTACATAGATATACACTAATAGTAATGTATGCTAATTTCATTTTTATATACAGGACTACATAAAGCTGTTTCATACACAAGTATGAAGTATTTTAAATATATTTCCCTGCACATGTATACCTTTCCCTCTCTCCTCTTCCATCTGTTCTCTTTGTTGCCTCTACTTTCATATCCTCAGTACAATTCTCATAGTGTGTCTATACCATCTAAAAGCCACAAATAAGAGAAAAAGTTTAGATATTTGTCTTTCTGATTTACTTTAATAGGTTTAGCCCCAGTTGCATCCACTTTCTGGCAGTTGATGTAACTTAATTTTCTTTATAGATGAAATGTATATACTTTAGTATTTTGAAAACCCTCCATACTGATTTCCCTAGTGCCACAATTGTTTACATTCCTACCAACAGTGTGTCAGAATTCTCTCTTGTCTATATTCTCCCAACATTTGTGGTTGTTTGTTATCTTGATGATTTCCATTCCATTATGATGGGTCCAGATGGAAAAAGCAATGTACTTTATGTTTGAGTTTCTTTTTAATATTCTAGATATTAATCCCTCTCTTGTATGTATCCAATTCTGTAGGCTATCTTTGCATGTGACTATAACCAACCTTTGGTACACAGAAGGTTTTAGTTTTATGAAATCTCTTTATTTTCACTTATTATATCTTGAGTGTTTCCCTGGGTTCATATTATTAATTGTTTGCCCTACATTTCCTTTCTGTGTTTTCGAGTTTGAAGATTCACATTAAGGTTTTGTGTGTGTGTGTGTATTTGGAGTCTATATAGCGAAAGTTAGAAATTTAGTTTCATTCTCCTACATGTGGATATCTTGATTTCTCAGCACCCTTGGTTGAAAAGAATGTATTTTCCCAACATTATTATTGTTGCTTTTGTCAGAGTAAGTGACTGTGTACATTCATATCTGGGTCCTCTATGCACAATTATCAATGTGTCTATTTTCATGCTGGTAACCATGCTATTTTTTAAATTCTAGCTCTGCAGCATGCTTATTAGTCAAATTTTGTCTTATGTTTAATATTACTGTTTTGTTAATTTTATTTATTTTGCTGTGTGTGTGTGTGTGTGTGTGTGTGTGTGTGTGCGCGCGTGTCTATCAGAAGGCAATGTGTGTTCCTGTGGAGGACAAAGATTAACTTCGGGAATCATTCTGGATTGTTCCACCTCCTTTTAGCTTCACTCTGGGAATTCCCAGGCTCCACCCACCAAGACCAGAAGTACAAGCCATCACCCTTTCTGCATGGCATTTTTATGTGAGCCCCGGGATCCAAACTCAGGACCTTCTGCTTGTCAGGCAGAATCTTAAGCCCTGAGCCATGTTTTTTAACATAGATACTCTGTCCTCTGATTTCCAAAAATTATAGTCCTCTTTCTATTTTTTACTTTCTTCCATTTGTTTAGATTGTTGTAAGTAAAAACATTGTATCTATCACACTGGATTAAAGAATAGCTTTTATTACAATATATGAGTTTTATACACGAGTAACTTTTCTTCTATATCTCAATTATCCAAATGAATAATATCATGGTCATTGGTCAATAGACTTGTTGTTTATCACTGAATTTAATATGGAACTGCTAGATCTTTGCAGCACTATTATAGCCTTTCTGTGCTTTCCTTCTTTATGCTGTCTAGAATTCCATTTCCCTTAATCCATTATTCTTTCTACATTTAGTCATTGCTTTCTTGAGCATATTTATTCTTTTGTCTCTTTTGCAGTTACTGTAAATCATGTCATAAGTTGTACAGAGAAAAAAGGAAAATCTAGGTATCTAATGAATTGTTTGGCCAATTTAGGCATTCATACCTAGCATAAAAATAATTGGGTAATAGGGTACAGGAAGGATGATGGAGTAACAAACTAAGTTTATAATATACAAACAGATAGAAATTTCCCATATTATATGTATATAACAACCTTTTCATTTAAAAAAAGAGTGTGAACAAACATTCTAAATAAGAGAACACAAAGAGACAAAGGCTACAATGAAAAATACCCCATGATGCTCCTACCAGAAGCCACAGGCAATTAAACAAAATTTCAAGTACCAGGTATATGATATCTTCTAATAAACTGATAGAACCCCAAAAGAGTAAAGGCTTTTGTCATTGTTCTTTGTTGCTTTGCAGAAATGGACAGTAAGACTAGCAATAGTTGCTGAAGATATAACACATGCTCATCACAGAATTAAAAATAAATAAATTGGTACTTGCCTAGAAGATTCCTCCTTGCTGGTAAATGTTCATAGTAGCAGAAAGCAACATGCAAACTGCTGCTGGGGGAGAAAGGCAATCATCAGTCTTACCAATATGTGAGAGCTGTAAGCTGTATCAACCACCTAGAAAGAGGCTATGGTGACAGCAATAATGGTATGAATGTCGAGGGATCACCATAGCTTTCTGATTGGATTTATGATGATCCACTGTTCAGCAAGATCACATCCCTGGTACTGTAAACAAGGACAAGAAGTTACAAATGGGGAGGACATAGCCCCATATGAAAGTGAAATTATTAATGTTTAGATATATAAAGACACTATATCAAACAGCCTTTTTAAATTTATTTTTTCCACTCATACAAACTTGATAGGTACCCCATTCCCCTCCCTCCCTACACCCCTCCCTGGATCCCTTTGCTTCCTCCCCCCTTTCCCCTTTCTTTCTCTCCCTTCCTCCTTTTATGCCAGTGCCCCCCCCCATTCCTGGAGCATCCTTTAGTGTGCATGTGAAACTTTCCTCTCTGATGAGGTGTAAGGACTCAGTAGCATTGTTTAGAACTCTTTTTTGTGTTCCCCTTTAGTATGGGGACACTATTGTGGCTGTTAATCCCTTGTCTCTAAGGATCTTAGAGCCTGTGATCCATACTAGACTTTGGGGGTGAATGACATGTTGGTCATTGCGCAGGTCATGCAAAGTCCTATTATGATTACTTTGGCCCTAACGTGTGTGGAGTATCTTGCATATTGTTGCTCTTCCCCATCTTTAGGCTCTTAAACAACCTTTTAAACATTTATCATCACACTCATAGGTTAGAGGAGACACTCAACACTCAACACTTTATACTGAATAGTACTTACTGCAGAAAATCACAGTTGCCTAAAGTGCAAAAAATTAAGTGTGAATTCCTCAGACCTCAGCAGAATATGTAACCTCCCCCAAGAGTAAGGGAACATGGGAAAATGGAGCATTATGATTGTAAGAACCTGAAGGGAAGCAAGGGTATATCTAGACGGTATAATCTGGGCATGTCAAGGTGATTGAATCCATGAATTCACTGAGACTGAATACTTCAACAAGATCTAGATGAGATTTGAGTAATGACATTTCATCTTGGAAGGGGAAAGTCCTCTAGAGTCCCCAAACTTCACCAAGTGACTATGAAGGATTAATGATGATGGGCTTTCCTCAGTGGTATAATCAGGGATATATAATTCATCCGAGCAAGTGCTCAGGCATATGTCCTCAAAGACAAACCAGATGACACTCAATGGGTCACATGTGTGAAAAGATATGAAAATAGGAGGGAAAATGGTAGGAAAGAAAAGGCGCTTTAATGGGAAAAAGAGGGGCATGGAATTGGGGATTATCGTATAAAAATATCAAAAATTCATTGTATTCATATATGAAACTCTAAATGAATCAAAACAGAAACAAATACAGTAAAACAAACCATAGACATAAGTTAAAACTTAAAGGCGTATATTTTCAAAGACTATGTTTTCTTTCTCTTTTGTATTTTTTGAATTTTCTAATAGAGAAAATTTAAAAAATATTTTCTTCCTTTTATAGTAGAACTTTTTAAAATGAAAGGATCTTACCATTCCTCAGAAGCATTACTTTTGGGAAGAGGGAAAGCTTAAAGATACTACCAGAAAATCATTGCTTCCACATAATTATAATGATATTTAATAGGAAAGCAAACATTTTCTAAAAACAGATAGCATTCTCCCAAGAAAAATAAAACATCTGGCTTTTCATATGCATGAGAAAACATACATTTCTGAGCTTCTTAGCCATTTGTTTCTCCAAAAATATGCTGAAATATTCTTGACAGTAACTACTGGTTGTGGAAAATTTTCACATTTAAGATTATCTTTTATTGCTTTCTAGAAACTTAATAAATATTTTTTAAGTTCAGAAGTAGAATATTTAGGGGGTGGAGAGGTGGCTCAGGGGTTAAGCCTCTGCCTTGCGGCAGAAAGTCCTGAGTTCAGATCCTAGACCCCATGTATAGATGCTGGGCAGAAGCGGGGGCGGCCTGCGTTTCTGATCCTGGTAGGGCGGAGCCTGTGAATCCCCGGGCAGAGTAAACAAGGAGGAGGTGGAGGCGTCCATGGTGGTTCCCGAATTCGTCCGTGGTTCTACACACACACACATACATACACACACGTGCACACACACATACACGCACAATTGAATACATAATAAATAATAATAAAAAATTTTAAAAGTAGAATATTTAATGTTGTAATATAACTTCATAAGGAGTGGGAACAGTATCTGGTAGTATGGGGCTAAAATAGTTTGAATGAAACACACATACACACAAATATGAAAAATACAACTATCACTTCACATTATTCAAAACACTGTCATAAAATTTGGTCAGTCTTTCCAAAAATGTTAACTTCAATTGTGTGATTATTCAATAAAGGTAACATTTTTTGGCCACTACTTCTACTTTTAAATTTTATGATAGCAAATATAGCTTTAATGTGCATCCTCTAATCACTGTAATTAATCATTCACTCCAGGGGTTAATTTGAATAAGATGAGACTTTAACGGGTTTTATTTATGTAATATCTAACGAGCAATAAGAGGTAAGAAGATTTATTTTTCTTTAGACTTTCTTTAGACTAGTTTCCTATTTAAGTGTAATTACACATTAATATCCACATTCTCTTCCGTAGTAAGATCATTTTTAACAGACATTTGCTTTTTTCCTGCCCAACACTAATTCCTATGTTGAAGCCCTCACTCTTAGTGTAGTGCTGTTTGGGAATCAGTAGGTTTTAAAAGTGGTGTTGCATGATACGATGACTCTCTATGGAGAGGGGTAGGAAGCAGAGCTTCCTGTCTTTCGGTGTGAGGCAAAGGTCAGTGACAAGATACCATATTCTAGCCAAGGAGAATTTCTCCATCAGATACCAAATCTGCTGGTATCTTCATCTTCAATGCTGGATTAAGTAAGAAAAAAAAAAAACAACTTATTTGTAGAATCCAGTAAGTCAGGGAAGGATATGACTAAGGGACATGGAATAAGTACTATATGATTGTTTGAGCACGTAGTAAATACCTACAGTTTGATAATCTCATATTTTCAGATAAGAATGAGATATTAAGATTGTTATGGTTCAAACTTAAAGTCTTTTGAAAGATCCTAGATAAAAGCAAGGTTTCCAGCTGCAAAGCTTTAGAGAGTGGAGATGAACACAAGGATACTCACTTGATCAATAGTTAATCTATTAATGAACTCCTGACTAGAAAGATTGCTAGGGGTTTAGTTTAGTTAGAGGATGTAGTTCACTGAGACCATGAAATTGAAGGCAGTGGCTTGTCATTTGTCCCTAGACCCTTCCTCTGTCTCCCTGCCTCCTGTCCGTCATGAGCACTTTGACTCTGCCTTGCCCTTCCACCATGACATTTTTTGCCTTTCGCTGGCCAAACAGAAATGGAGGCAAGTAACCAAGTGATCCAGCAGTAAAATATTTGGAACTCTCAGCTAAATTATGTTTCTCCTATTTCAGGATTTTTTGTCTGAGGTACTTTGTTGCAGTGATGAAAAAGTTATATATTAAGTGAGTCCTCTATGATAGTTAACATTAAGTATTAGCTTGACGCCTAGGAGGCAAGCTCAAGACATGCCTTAAAGGGATTTTCTAGATTAAAGCTGAATTCTGGGCATGCCTGTGAGCTATTGACTGTAGGTAGGACCATTCCCTAGACAGACGCACAGGATCTTATAAAGATGGGGAAAGTGTTCAAACATGCACTCATTGGCCCTCCCTCTCTGTTTTTGCTGTGGATGAACTATAATCTGGAACAATGAGCCTATTTAGTCACTTCTCACCTAAGTTTCTTGACTCAGGTGTTTTACTGCAGCAATGTGTCATCAAACCAAAATATTATTCTTATTCAGGAGAAGTAGTAGCAAGGATCATAGCACAAACTCTTTTAGTAGCTCCAGCTTCAATTGCTACTTTGAGTTTTATATTTAACTATTCCTTCTCACAGTTGGTAAGTTGTTTTCTCTGCAATCATTATGTCCTAGGAAGTAAAGATAGAGCGATTGAATAGAAAGATCTATTCCAAGTGCAAATGAAAATTTTTTATTGCCAGTACAGTATGTGTGATGTTAGCATCAATTATTAGCTTGACACATAGGAGAAATGCTTGCATGCATATCTGAAAGGGACTTTCTGGATTAAGGTTATCCTCTTATCATACCTATGATGCATTCTCATGGTTGTGCTAATCAATATGAAAATCCCTAGAATAAAATTGGGTGGCTTCATTCTTTGGCTAGGGCCTTAGTCTAAATAGGAGGAGAAAGCAAACCAAGTGTATGCATTCAAACTCTTTTCTTTCCATCTGTGGATACAGTATGACCAGATGGCTGGAGTTCCTCCACTGTGACTTCCCCTCAGTAGTGAGCTGTGACCTGGAACCTTGAGCCAATTTGACTGCCAACTTGATTGGATCTGAGATCACTTAGAAGATACACCTGCAGGAGTGACTAATGGGAAGGGCTTTATAAGCAGGAGTAACTGAGGTTGAAGGAAATGCCCAGAATGTATAGCATCTGCCCACAAAGCCCAAATACAAATAGACCCAATGAAAAAAGTACTACTTCCTTTCCTGTTGTCACTTCTTGCTGTTTAGTGGGTCTTTCTCCAGCCTTTTTGATGTGGACTAAAGAACAGGGACTTGTCAACAATCCTCCTGGCTTGCTCCTCTCTTATTGATTTATTCAGTATGTGTGTGTGGGTGACATTTTGGACACTGAAGACGTAGTAATGAAAAAGTAAATGTGTCCTTGCTTTCTTAGAACCCACTGTGGTAGGAAAGTTGGAAAATAAAAATGAACAAAAAGATGATAAGGTTCTTTCCCAACAAAGTTTTCTGAAAAGAAAGCAAAATAAGGTTGTGCTAGAATGAAAGAAAGCCTGAATGCAAAGTTACTTCTGAAGGGTCCGAGACGATCCGAAGCCAGACCTCACGGGGATCAAAAGCAGCCACAGCCCAGGAATGAAGGCACCTTGTGTTATCAAGGAGCTCAAGAACCACTATTATATTTGGTCATCATGACCAATGGAGAGCAGGAAGAGTTGACAAAGGACTGAGATCACGACCTGGGTTATGTGGCACAAGCAAGGGTGGGTTTTGTTTTAGGCACAGAAGGAAAGTTTACACAGTAAAATGGCAGAATGTTTTCTGTTGGAAATGGTGCATCACTCTAAGAACAAGACGCAGCTGCAATGGAGGGACTCCACATGAAGCACGCAGCTGATGGTCGTGGTCTGGACTGGGTGTTCAAGAATTTGAAATACGGGCACACACAGGTTTTCAAAGTAGTGAGAAAATTTTACTCAGAAGTGAAAGGATAGAAAAGTCAGGATCCACTATGGGAGAGCAGTGCGCTCTTAGGTTGCTGATTTCCATCTCTCTGTGAGACATGATGGTAGGAGGGCTAGTAACTGAGGAGCATAGTTTTTGCAGTTCTCTATTTTGATTGGTAATTATATTATGTAAACATTTTTCATAGTGCACACATATCTTCCCACAGTGCATCTGATCTTAATCATAATCATACTTAGGTATAGGCCTAAGATGGTAAATAGGTACCTTTTCCTAAAGGATCCATTTAGGATAAATTTTAACACTATTGTTTATATAGACAAAACCAGTTCAAGCCAAAATGACTGTCTTGATATCCTACTTGGATATAGGGAAAGTACAATGAATAGGTTCTGTCCAAGATCCTTTCTAAGGGAATAACAGTCATTTTTAGAGAGAGGTGTGTGTCCAAAGTTGTTAGATGCATTGCTCTGAGAGAAGGATGATCATAGTATGTGCAGTCAAAGGGGCTAGGCTGTAAAGTACATTATTAAAAGAGGCAAGCATGTACCTAACTAAGCTAAATGGGGATCTTAAATTCCTGAGTTATTACTTATACTTCTCTGCCTTAGACAGAGAGACTTGGGATGTACTTTCCAGGACTGTTGCTGGGATATACTGAAGGACTGTGTATTTTTTTTAGGGAAAGAATGTAATCAGTTTATTTGATAAATGGACCTACTGAGAGTCTGTTTTCTAGTGGAGTTCCTGGTTAGAATCCTGTAAAAGATCCCGAAAAATACCAAGGGCTTTACAATAATAGACTTTCATTTCTCTGTAATAGACTTAATCTACGAGGTTTGGGATTAGGGTAATAGGAAGTGACAGGGATGAAGAGCTCTGTTACAGAGAGCATTGCTCTATTGTCTTCAGCATTCCACTTCCTTCCTGCAGTTATGGTGACTGCTTCAGATCCTCAAGCAGGGGAAGGCATAGAAGGCATACTGTACTGCACTCACCACTTTGAATCCCTGTCTCAAGCCAAAATGTGTGAACCTGTGACCTGAGAGTGTGGTGCACCTAGTGGAAGGTGAGCTTGTCACCAACCACCTCCTGCAATATGACAAAAGTATTATGCCTGAGAACTGCAAAGTTTATATCAATATGACTTAGTGCTCACCCAGGAGAAATAAGATATCAATCAATCAATCAGTCAATCATTTTGTTCAGTAATCTCCTACAAGCCAATTTATCTGCAGCAGCTATATTCTACCCATCTTTGGAAACAGGCTGCCCACCAAACAAATGTTTAATCTCTGTAAAATGATAATTTCTACCTGATTACATCTTACACTTGACCCAGTTCATGTCAGTCTCCTCATTGGAGGCCAACTGAGAACTGAATTCAAACTCCCCCAGACATCTGCCTTTGTGAACTTTCTGTCAGATAGCCTACAAGTTTCTCAAGTATGTGCTTTTGCTTCCTTACCATGACCCTTACCCTGTTAACAGATTGTTCTCTCTTTACTCATCTCACCAGGATCCTATTGAAAGACTGTACGAGTGAGAGTTAGATAGAGGTTCCATCTTGATAACTGAAGGATGAGTTTCTGGAGACATCTGTAAAGAATTAGTAGTTGAGGTTAACCCAGAGCACTATGCAGGAGATTCTATTTGATGTGGGAAACCAAGCCCATGGTGGGCGGGAACATTCAACAGGTGGAGAAATTGGAGGAAGCTGGTTTGTTAATTTGTCATTCTTTTTTTTTTAATGTTTCAGTTTATTTTTTAATACATTTTTATTATTATTTCAGCTCATATAAACTTAATAGGTACACACCAGTTCCCTCCCTCCCTCCTCCCCCCCCAGCCCCCTGCTCCCCCTCCCCTCACCCATCCCCCGTGCCTCGCGCCCCAATTCCCAGAGTCCTTTCTTGTGCATGCCTGACTCTCCTCTGGGCCCTCCTCTCCGATGACATACAAGGACCCAGTGGCATTTCCCTGAACCCTTTCCCGTGTTCCCCTTAAGCATAGGAACACTGCTGTGGCTGTCAATCCCTTGCCTCCAAGGATCTTGGTGCTTTTAGTAGATGCTAGACTTTGTGAGGTCAATAGTGTGTTGGACATTGCGCCGGGCATGCAAAGTCCAATTATGATTGCTTCGGCCCTAACTTGTGTGGAGTATCTTGCAAATCATTGCTCCTCCCATCCTTTTGCTCTTACACTCTTAACCGCCCCCTCTTCCGCAAATGTCCCTGAGCTTCAGGATGGGGAGAGATTAGTCTGGCCTAGTTCTAGGTGGTTGATATAGAGTCTCTGAAGTTCTGGATAATGGTTTGTTGATTTTCTTTTGCAGTTTTGTTGCTCCTACAGTGCACTTCACTCCATCGTGATGGACACTGTATGTCACCCCCTGGCCAGAGACAGAAAGCTGTTAAACTGGAGTCTTATTATAAGAGCACATTCAAGGGTAGATGTAATACTTATACCCAAAAGTGGAATCACAGGGTTATATGGCATTTGGCAATGGGAGGGGTCAATCACCCATTTACAAAATGGTTACTTTTTAATCTGCCGGACTATGTGCCCTCCCCTTCTGGTGAGTTCATACCCCGTTAGTTGTAAATGATCAGGAACGAATGTCTGTGAACTTAACTAGGTATCACATTACTTGCTTGCAGTCCTTGATGGAGGCCTATTTTCTCTACTGTAACATGGTCAATTCTCTCCTTGTTTCTGGTGTGGCCCTCCAACCACATCCCTCCTGTTCATAATCCTTGCAATTACTGTAGGTAATACATCGATTTACCTATGAGTGTCCCAAGATGGGCAGGGTGGATTTGGTATTAGGAGCCACCTGTTAGGGAGTACATACGGTGCTTAATTTTCTGGGTCTGGGATACTTCACTTAATATAATTGTTTCTAATGACATCCGTTTCCCAGCAAATTCCAGTAATTCATCATTTTTGATGGCTGAGTAGTACTCCATTGTATAGATGTACCACCTTTTCCTTATCCACTCGTCAACTGTTGGACATTTGGGTTGATTCCATGTCTTTGCTATTGTAAACAGTGCTTCTATGAACATGGTCGTGCTTGTGCTATCGAGGTGAACCTCTGCTGTATGGGGGGTTATACCCAAAAGTGGAATCACAGGGTCATATGGCATTTCAATCTTTAATTTCTTTAAGAATCTCCAGACAGCTCGCCAGAGTAGCTGTATGAGCCTGCACTCCCACCAGCAATGTAGGAGAGTTCCCCTCTCTCCACATCCTCTCCAGCATTTGTTGTTTGTATTGTGGATTTTTGCTATCCTGACTGGGGTGAGATGATATCTCAGAGAAGTTTTGATTTGCATTTCCCTGATGGCTAAAGAAGTGGAGCATTTTTTAAGATATTTGTTAGACATTTTAATTTCATCCCTGGTAAAATTTCTTTTAAGTTCCAGGGCCCATTTTTTAATTGGGCCATTGGTTTCCTTGATGTTTAGTTTTCTAAGTTCTTTGTGCACTCTGGACAGTAGAGCTCTATCAGATATGTGGTTAGTGAAGATTTTCTCCCATTCTGTGGGTTGCCTTTGAGCTCGTGTTACAATCTGTTTATCTGAACAGAAGCTCTTTAATTTCACAAGATCCCAACTGTTGAGAGTTGGTAGCAGTGACTGTGCCATTGGATGTCTGTTTAGGAAATGTTGGCCTAGCCCAATCAGCTTGAGGGAGTTCCCTATCCTTTCAACTATGGTTTTTATAGTCTCTGGCCTTATATCAAGGTCCTTGATCCATTTGGAATTAAGTCTTGTACATGGTGACAAGTATGGGTCCAGCTTTAATCTTCTGCATGTGGAGATCCAGTTTTGCCAGCACCATTTGTTGAGGATGCTGTTCCTTTTCCATTGGATTCTTTGGGCCCCTTTGTCAAAGACCACATGGCTGTAATTTTGTGGGCTTATATCTGGGTTTTCAATCCTTATCCATTGATCTGTGTGTCTATTTTGGAGCCAGTACCAGGCTGTTTTTATAACTATGGATTTGTAATATAGACTAAGGTTCGGTATGGTAATACCTCCAGCAGTGTTTTTGTTACTCAGGATTGTCTTTGCTATCCTGGGTCTTTTGTGCCTCCATATGAATTTTGAGATTGTTTGGTCAACTTCTTTAAAGAATTGCTTTGGGATTTTAATTGGTATAGCATTGAATTTGTATATTGCCTTTGGTAGGATGGTCATTTTTATGGGGACCAAGTAGGCTTCATCCCCGGCACACAAGGTTGGTTCAACATACGCAAATCAATAAATGTAATTCATCATGTAAACCCGTCCAAAGTTCAAGACCACATGAAAAGTAAAGTGAGATGTGGGTAGACTGGGATTTAATTATTTTCCATTCACTAACAAATGAAGAGTTTATATGTCTCCCTAATTAATGAATTATGTTAGAATATTTTAATAACAAATCATATTTACGAACTCTCACCCTTGAAGGTAACTTGAATCATGACTAATAGAATTACAATTTTGTTACAGGGAGATAATTCTTCTTTGAGACAAGGCTATATGGTCTTACTTGATATTCTTCATAACTACTATTCCCTGAAGCACATGAATCTCATTCACAACATTTTCTTTCTCCTTCTGAAAACTGCAATGCCTTCTTTTGTGTCTATGGAGTCTGGACTTTCTTTAGATATACAATCAGTGAAGACTTGTTTCCTGTTTTGGGTCTTGAAGATAGGAAGTAGCATACTCAGCACATATAGTCTTGGCTGTGGTCTTTGGACTATTCCAGTACATGCCTGATCTGATCCTCATCTCAATTGCACCCTCCAAATAAATTTATATAATAACTAATCCATGTCATTATCTCTCTAAAAGTTTTGATTTTACAAAAAATCATTCAAAATTAAGGGGGTTCTTTGAGGAGTATTTTTAGAGAGAGTTTAGGCTTATTGTTTTTTTCTACATTCTTTTATTTTTTAATGTTGCATATGTTAATAGAGTGAAATCATAATATTTTCAATTTTCACTCCTTAGTCCTTAGTCCCATCCCCCCTGCTTTTCCCTTTACAATCCTTCATTTTGTCTTTGATGACATATGCCTGGCATGCTTTATGTTGCAGTAAGTGCTGTAAATCATGGGTATACCATTGAAAAGAGCATTCTCCTTTCCTTCCCCATCAGCTTTAGCCCTCATCAGTCTTTTGAGGAGGGATCTTCCTAACATCTTTTTACTTTCATGGTGAAATGTTCTGAGAGAACCCATAGAATTATAGTTTTATTAAGTCAAAACTGATCACATGGTCTAGAATTTACATTAAACAAAAAATTAACATCTTTATATGGTTAAAATGATGGTCTAGATGATGTTAAAAGGTGATAGGTGCTAATCAGAGCAGGTTTGGGTATCCAAAATTCCCAAGATTTTTTTGATTTGAGTATTTAGATGAACTACTGTACGAGATTTTTTTGATATGAACAACATTTTTCATTTGTAAGGTGGTCTAGTATAAAACTGAAAAAAATCCAAGCCTTACTTGGTCTTTTGTTTTTGATGGAAGGGAAAGAGAATTTCAAAATGAACTGAAATTCTAAAACTGTTACTTTAGAAGATTCCTTGTCCAATTCAAGTTCAAAATGTGGAAGCCTTTAAACAATATGTCTTGAATAAGTGAAGACTTAAATCTAAAGAGATTATTTTGATTTGACAAATGAGGAAATAGTCGAGGAAACAAGAACAATTCACTTACTTTTTCTCAGAACCTAGTTACAGGTCTCAAAAGGAATTTACCACCTGTGATTGTCTGGACAGAACAATATTCTGACTAGTGTCGGGAAGGGGCCGTTGTAAGCATGTCATCCTGTAGGTGTTAAGTAGAGGCTTCCAGCGAGAGAAGGAGGTGAAGATACACCACCACTCACTTTGAATATTCAGGTTGTGTGTAAGGAGTAGGCCAGAAACACAGGTGGCCTGCAGAAGTTGGACAAGCCAAGGGAATACACTTTTCTCCCTACAGCATCCAAACAGTCCTGATGACCTTGTTTTTAGCTCTCAGGAAGTGATTTTGCAGTTATATCTAGAACTGCAGATGGAAATACAGATTTCAAAGTAACAAGTAAATTTGCTAGAATAGCCGTAATTCATCAAGTAAATGGTTAAATAGATAACTATCTTGTCTGACAAAAAAAATGCATGTATAAGCAATCCAGGAAGCTGTTCTGAGGCAAACAAACTCCCAAAGAATCAAAACATAGGAATTAGAGTCAAATAGTATGAAGAGAGAGAGAGAGGGAGAGAGAGAGAGAGAGAGAGAGAGAGAGAGAGAGAGAGAGAGAGAGAGAGAGAGAATGGGTCTGTCTGTGTTTCTGTGTGTGTCTGCATATAAGCATGTGCTTGGTTGTATGTCAGTAAAGATGATGGGAAGGGATATAATAAACCATCAGTTAATAATAAAAATGTGCATTGTTTGTATTACACCACTGTTCAGTGATGAGTTGGGAAGACAAAGTGGAAAGTTTACAAAGATGCAATTGATACAGTGTTCAGCATACAGCACTTCACAAGCACATCTGTCTCTGTCTCTCTGTCTCTCTGTCTCTCCATACATCTCTATCCTTTCAAACATTTATCATTTCTATATTGAGAAAAAATTCCAATTCCAGTCAATCTTACTGCCATTGCTCCCTCCCCAGCCTGTTCCTACACTTCTCAGTCTCTAGTGATAACTGTTCTGTTCCCTGGATCCATGGGAGCCACCTTTTGAGTGTTCACACATGAATGATAAGAATGAAATCATGCAGCTCTTGTCTTTCTGTCACTGGCTTATTTCACTAAACATAATGATCTCCAGTTTCATCTGTAGTGCTATGATTGACAGGATTTTATTCTTTTTATGGCTGAATAGTATTCCACTGTGTATATACACGCCACACTTTCTTTATCCATTCATCATTTGATGGATAATTAGGTTGATTGTATATCTTGGCTATTGTGAATACTGCTGCAATAAACATGGGAGTACAGATGTCTCTTTGATGGACTGACTTCATTTCCTCTGGATACATGCCCAGTAGTGGGATTGCTGAATCATATAGTAGTTCTCTTTTAAATTTTTGAGGAAACTCCATATGGCTTTTCACAATGACTGCACTAATTTACATTCCCACATGCGCATCTTACCCAGCACTTCCTTTCCCTCTACATCCTAGCTAGCACTTATTATCTTTTGTTTTTTGGATAATAGCTATTCCAACTAGGGTGAAATCTCATTAGGGTTTTGATTTGCATTTCTCTGATGAGTAGTGAAGCTGAACACTTTTCTAACTGCAGGTCATCTTTATCTGCCTTCATCTGGAAAATATGTGTTTGCATCTTTTACCTATTTTTAAATCTGGTTATTTGAATTTTTCTCTTTTAGACATGAGATCTCTTTATACACTATGGAAATAAAGCCCTTGTCAAATACACAGTTTGCAAATATTCTAAATATCTTCTCACATGCTGTAGGTTTTCCTTTCACTTTGCTAATTTTTTCCTTTGCTCTGCAAAAGACTTCTAGTTCGATGTAATTCTGTTTATCAAATTTTGCTCTTGTTTCCTATTTTGCTTTTGGGTCTTACCAACAATAACAACAACAACAAATGTGCCTTTCTCAATGTACTGAAGTGATCCCTCTGTTTATTTCTAGAACTTTTATGGTCCCATGCTCTGAATTTAAACTTACAGTCACAATAGAGCTAATTTTTGTAATTGGTGAGAGATAAGGATTACAGTTTAATTCTTCTACATGTGGGTATCAAGCTTTCAAATGCTTCATTGAAAACATTTTACTTTTAATAAGTTATTTCCTAGAATATTTATTGAAGATCAACTATCTTTAGGTTCATAGGTTAATTTATACACTTTTTACACTTTTCAATTAGTTATAGGTTGATTTTAAGTACAAATAATCATTGTAACAGTTACTCTTTCTGATACTATGAGACAACACTCAGGCTCAAACAACTAGCCTTTTCCTCAATCCCCTGACCCCTACCTTCTGCTGATCCTTTTATTCTCTTACTACATCTGGTGCATCTTCATGTCACATCTGTTTTGTTAGTCTTTATTCCTTCTTCTTTCCTTTATCCTCAAATTGGCTTAAAACCTCTTGTCTCTTCTCATAACTCTTTTTCTAGTTTCATGATTACACACACACACACACACACACACACACACACACACACACACACACCTGTATGCACCATAGCAGAGAGATTGAGGATCCACATTCGAGAGAAAACATTCTGCATTTGTCTCCCTGAATCTGTAATAGTTCACTGCAATCAATAATTTCCAACTCCTTTCGTTTTCCTGCATAAATGCTGATTCCATTTTTTATAGCTGAACAGAATTGTATTATGTATATTTTTCACATTTTCTTTATGTGTACATTGGCTGATGGTCACCTATGCTGGTTCTGCTTCCTATCTATCATGAAGAGTTAAGCTTAATCTCTCCCCATCCTAGAGCTCAGGGAAATTTGCAGAAGAGGGGGTGGTAAGATTGTAAGAGCCTAAAGATGGGGAGGAACAATGATATTATACAAGATAATCCATACAAGCTAGGGCCAAAGTAATCATAATAAGACTTTGCATGACCTGTGCAATGACCAACATATCATTGAACCCCCAAAGTCTAGCATGGATCACAGGCACTATGATCCTTAGAGGCAAGGGATCAACAGCCACAATAGTGTTCCTATACTAAAGGGGAACACAAGAAAAAGTTCTAGGCAATGCAACTGATTCCTTACACCTCATCAGAGAAGGGGACCCAGAGGGAAGTTTGTCATGCATACTAAAGAATGCTCCAGGAATGGGGGAGGAGGGGGCATTGGGAGAAAGTGGGGGGAAGGAAGGGGAAAAGGGGGAGGGAGCAAGGGGATCCAGGGAGGGGAGGAGGGAGGAAGGGGAATAGGGTACTTATTAACATTGTATGAGTGGAAGAAATATATATATATATATATATATATATATATATATATATATATGTAAATGCAACTTTTCCTTAACAATACTTAACCCAACTAGAATGATTTTTCAAATGCCTGTTGTCCATTTATAAGCATTTTTCCTTTTGGGAACAGCCTGTTTTACTGATTGGTCAATTCAAAGATAGAAATATTTAATTTTGGATGTTTACCCTGTATGATTTTGTTTTTATTTATCTCAGGTATCAAGTCTGTATCTGGCACACGGTTTCACCCTTAGGAGACTTTTTCTTGGTGTGAAGAGGCGTTTTAATTTCATATAATACATTTGTCAATGAATTCTTTCTTCTTCTCATGTCAGGATCACCTATCCATTGCTAGAGGTGAGGCATTCAGATTTTCCATTCAATCGCACTGATGGTCATCTCTCCTGCTATTTCTTTTTGAAAATTTTTATTTATTCATTTATTTATTTAATATGCGTGTGTGTGTTTGTGTGTGTGTGTGTGTGTGTGTGTGTGTGTGTGTGTGTGTGTGTGTTCTAGAGGACACTGTGTGTCCCTGTGGAGGACCAAGGGTGACTTTGGGAATCATCTTGGATTGCTTCTACCTCCTTCTTGCTTTTCTCTGGGATTTCCCAGGCTCCACCTACCAGGACCAGATGTGTGGACCACTGCCATTTCTGCCTGTTTTGTTTCTTTTATGTGGTACCTGAGATCTGAACTCAGGACTGTCTGCTTGTGAAACTGAGTCTCTTAACCTCTGAGCCATCTCTCCAGTCACTATCCTGGTATTTCTATCAACATTTAACCTATAGAATTAGCTGTATTAATGTTGGATAAAAAGATATTTATAGTGAGCATTTCTGTTCTGACTGAACCAGCCTCTTACTATCTAGTCTCACTTTGTCTCACTTTGTTGCTCTTAAAGTCTGTTTTATCTAATATAAGTCCTGTACTGTCCTGATATTTTTTGAATTACATTAACCTGGAATGCTTCATTCCATTCTGTTACTCCCAGGATACTTGTGTCCATATGAATGAGCTGAGTTTCTTGTTGGCAACATACAATTGGGTGTTACAAACGTCTATTCAAATACTATATATCTGATAGTTGTATAATTTATTCCACTATGTGTGAGGTAATTTTTAATAAAGGAAATCTCATGGTTGGGATATTATTAAATAGTTTATTTAGTTTTAGAATATTCACTTCTTTCTCTGAAAAGTCATAAAGCTGCCAAAAATCATCTTTTGATTATAAACATTTTGAAATTACGGCATCTTAATATACATTATGAATAGAAGAAACATAGCAAAGAAGATAAAAATGGAAGAGCAGGAGAGAGAGAGAGAGAGAGAGAGAGAAATATTAGCAATTCTACCTTTGAGAGAGGTTGACATGAAGGTAAAATAGAAGCATTTGACATTAGTCTATTGCTCCATGGGACAGAACAGAAATGAAAGATGTGTCACTGCATTCACAGATGGGTATCTGTGGGTAGAATTACATTACAGCAAATAAAATGAAATCTTCCAAAATATATTTTTTATTCTAAGGGAATTTAAAAAAAAGAAATAGAGTTTCTTCCTGAAGCAGAAGGCAGCACACTGTAGGCTAACCATTTAAATAAGCAAGTGATCTGGAGTCTGCAAAACAAGGTGGCTTTGAAAAGAGATCCATGACATTTTTCAGGAAACTTTCAGAACACAGTAGCTATGAGTCACCTAATTAAGTTTTTTTTTTTTTTTTGTCTGAGACTATGCTACTCAGGGAGATAGAAAATCAGGTATCAGCACAACTCAGTTTCTCTGAGGAAATCTGCTGTGACTATGAAGAAAGCACTATTAACTATCCATACTTTCTTGACTCACATCCCAGAAGTTATACAGTAAATAAGCAATGTGTGCTGTGACTAGGAAGGGCACTAGCCTCTGGAATCAATGATTACATGAACCTACTCATGGTTACATGGAGTGACCTCAGCTTCTTACTATTTAACATTTGGGTCAGGACTTGAAAGCCCAAGGATTGGATAGAGGTTGACTTGGATGCTATAACCATCACCCTTAGAGGAATCTGGAGAGCCACTACAAACAGGGCATTTGATATATTTTTACACCAGGCTAGAAAATACCAGAGCAAATATGTGGCCGGCTTGTTGCATGTAACTGTCCAGTTTGGTCACTGTGACTAGTAGGTTTCCATAGGATACTTCCATGTATTCATCAGGTGATAAAATGGAAAATGCTAATTCCCTGTCAAAAATACAACCTATGATGTAGCTAACATGCCACTTCAACGTGTTAGGTAAGTACCTTAATTTCGTATTTTTATTGGTATAATGAATCCATGAGCCAAATAATTTAGGGGAACAAGGGTTTACTTGTGCCCATGATTATAGGTTACAGTTGCTACATGAATCCACAGGAAGACCTGAGAAATGAGCAAGGATCCAAGCATACCTTCTAATTTATCAGTCTGTCAGCTTGCCAACTATAAGATGGCTATTATTGCATCAATCAGATAATCTCCTAGAGACTTGCTCAAAGGCTTGACTTAGCTAAATTCTCATGGCTGTGCCTAAAACCCTAGTTCTCAGTTGTCAATAACCTGCTATTAATTGCTATAGAAAATTTGTTGGTACATTGTTGTCACCAGTGTGTTTCCTTGTTGGTCCACTAATCTTGGTTGACAGGTTTCTTTCTCTTTAATATCACATGCCCTTATTCATCCCATTTTCTTCTGACTTTTCAGGTTACTTCTGAAAGTTTTACTCTCAGGTAACCTGAAGCACATTCGTCTGCTATTTCCTTTTCTCTTGCTGCTTTGAGAAGTCTCTCTTTTTTACTCACTTTAGAAAGCTTTGTTTTACTACGTCTTGGAGTAGGTTTAGTTGGGCTGCATCTGAATGTTGACATTTGGCCTTTCTCCACTTTGATTTTTGTGAGCTCTAGCTTGGGAAATTTTCTATTGTTTCTGTCAAAAACTCTCATATCCCTGTAACATTTTCCAATCCCTCTTGAATTTCAATCACTCAAATGATGGTTCATTTAATCTTCTCCCAAAGTCCCTCCTGACAGCTGCCTGATTTTCTCTCTCTCTCTTTCTCTCTCTCTTTCTCTCTCTCTTTCTCTCTCTCTCTTTCTCTCTCTCTTTTTCTCTCTCTCTTTTTCTCTCTCTCTTTTCTCTCTTTTCTTTCTTTCTTTCTTTCTTCCTTCCTTCCTTCCTTCCTCCCTCCCTCCCTCCCTCCCTCCCTCCCTCCCTCTTTCCTTCCTTCCTTCTTTCCTTCCTTCTCTCTCTCTTTTTCCTCTTCATTATGTAACCGCATTGTATCTTTAAGTTTACAGAATATTTTTCTGTTACATTTGTTTTTATTGTTGATTACTTCGATAATGTTTTATTGCACTTTGTTGACTCTTCAGTTCAAAGATGTTTGATGAAAAACGTTATTTCCATTTTTATTAACTTTTTTCTTAGAGTATTGTATTTTTCCCTGTGTTTTCTCCAAATAGTTATTTGCATGATCTATGAGAATCTGAAAAATAGTGGCTCCTTTAATGTCAGTTTCTGGTACCTTATTTTCTCCACCAGGTAAGGTCAAAATTCACTGAACGTTCTTAAAGTTGTTAGAATTCAGTATCTTCAGCCTTCTGAAGAGTTAGGTGTAAATTCCAGCCTTTGAAATCTGCCTTTGACTTTTGCCTCTCTGTTTACCTTTTCTAGGCTGGTTCAGCACTTAGCTCTCACCTTAAGTTTAGTTTGCTTGGGGGGGGGTCCAGTTTTAGTACTATCGTTAGTAGTGCAACACTTGAGAGTATGCATGCTTAGGTTTGTCTTGATTCCAAAGGTGGTGTCACGTTCTTTAAAATGAAATAGGGATTGTCTGGTCCTGTGGTTATCCTTGAGCTGTGGAAGACTCCCATGTATCCAGCCAATATTAATATATTCTGGAACCTCTGTGTTTAATTGCAGAAAGAATTTTTCTAGATTCTACTTAACAACTTGGTGCTTATCTCCCCTCCAAAGGACGAATATGCTATATCATTCTTTAGGAGTGGGGAGAAGAATTGGTTTGAACAACCTTGTGAACAACAGTTTCATTACTCTGGGTTATTATACTCATAGTCTAAAGCAAAATAAGACCAGTTTAACACAAGTACTAGAAGAAAACCAACAGTGGTTGCTACTCAGGTTGACTTTCGGTTTGAAAATAGTATAGTCAATAGCAAATGCTGGCCTAGATAGAAGTCTCATTTCCTGGGTCGTGACTCTCCACCTGACAATGGAAAAAATTCAGAGACTCAATCCATGGCTACCAGCTGTAACCAGTGAATTTTAGAAGGTATCCAGAGTCAAGTTTCATAATCCTGAGTCTGAATTCTAAAATAGAGTTACATGCTTCCTTAACTTTATCTCATAAGTTGAGGATTCTTTCTGTTGTATTGTCCAGGGTTACAGAAATGGTGATGTGCAGTCCTTTAAGCTTATGCTGTGCACAAATGCATTTGGTTTAATAGACTCAGATAATGCACAATGTTTAGGACACATACCAGGCTGCCAATGACATGATCTAAACATGACTGTGCATCACTAGGACATGAGTTTCCGTCTGGGGCCAGAGCTTTACTTCTGAGAACTTGTCTTGGGATAGGATTTTCTGGGCATTGCCAGGTACTGAATCTTTTAATATTAGGATAAGCACTCAGCTTTGTCAAGTCTTGTGTTCTCTCTTACTCTGCTAGGTAGTACATGTAGTCTTGCTTTTTATTCTGCTGTTCAGTGTTAGAAATAAGGATAGTTGGGCTAAGAAGGATGGCCATTTTGATAAGGAGGGTCTGGTATCAATCTTCAGGTATTTTCCTGGGATAATTATCTGTTTACTCCCCCCTCCAAGTACTAAGTTCATCTCACCAGGACAGGCCTGATAAATTGGGGTTTTAAACTAAAGTCTAGACATAATTCCCTTTCCTTTTTCCAAATAGTCGACATTTTCCTTGGACTGTGGTTCTTGCTTCAATGCATCTTTTCCTGCAATTATTATAAAATTAGGCACAACAGACACTGATCTAGTTTTCTTAACTCTTGTGGAGGTAGTTTCAGCTTCTCTCTCATTGCTGTGATACAATACTCTAATGAAAGCAACCTCCGTGTTGAAAGGCTTATTCTGGCTTACAGTTCCAGGAGGGTGGACCCTCTCATGATGGGGCGACAGGAGCATAAAGCTGGCTTTTTACATTATATAAGTAGTAAGGAGAAAGAAGAAGAATGAATTTTAGTTCTGCTACAATACCTCAAGACCTGACCCCAGTGACTCACTTCCTCCAGCAAAGCCCTATCCTTGTAATGTTTCCACTACCTTCTTGTAACAACAACACCAACTAGTTACCAATGGTTCAAACAAATGACCCTGAGGGACATTTCATATTCTAACCACGGCATTCCTTCCCTGGATCATGGATATTTCATGATGCAAAAGGCATTTAATCCAATTTTGAAAGTCCCATAGTCTCTCATAGTCCCAACATTTGTTCAGAGCTTCAAAGTTCATATTCTCTTCTGAGACTTAAAACAGTCTATTTACTGTGATTGCTTATAAAATCAAAAACCAGTTCCATGCTTCCAACATTCAGAGTAATTAGTCTCACTAAAGGGGTAAAATAAGGATATAACTAAGAAAGACTGGAATAAAGGAAAACAAAAACTCTGCAAGACAAACACAAATCCTGTAGATTCATATCTGCCATCTGGGGCTCCCGATAAATTGATCTCAGGTCCAAAGAAACCTTCACATATTGCCTGGCTGTAAATAAAGTCAACCTGAAATCATGAAGTAAGACTCCATGTACCCTAAGATCTTATTTATCTGTGGCTCCAAAACCAGTGCCACATGGAAAACATGTCATGTTCTGTTGCCACCTCAGGGTGGAGCCTGGTCCCTTCAAACCAAAGTTGCATCAGTTTCTATGTACTTCATGGAACCTTCCCTATGCAATTACTTTCCAGAAGCAGGAAGCACCTCTGGCTCTCTCACTTAACAGCTTGGCTTCTTTAGTGAATGGAGTATTGTTCTCATAGCACCTTTTCTATTTTTCCTGTGCACAGCAGGCACAAATCTTTTAAAAAAGTAAGACTGCCTTTCAGCACATGCATTGGCTATAACCTAGAGTTTCCTAGTGTTCCTTACCTGTCTACATTTTGACTAAACTTCGTATTTATGGTTTATTTTACCCAACTCATAACTTTTATTTATTGTCAACTCAAATAAGAATATTGACAAATTCAATGTTATGTTTTCTTAAAATTTCTTTTCCAAAGACATCAGTCCAATAAATTTTGATTTATCCCTACATAAACTCTCAGTAATGTATAAGCTATAACCAGATCATTTTCTAGAATATAACCTGATTGGCCTTTAGTCTAGTTTCTAATAAAGGTATTTTTTTCCTGCAAAATCATGTGAACTACACCTCCAACATCCAGTATTTCTGTCTTCCAAGCTCCTACAACATTAGCTCTCTCAGAATTGCTCCAAGTCTTTGATGGTTTTTCTAGCCCCAAGTTTCAAACACTTCCACATTCCTCCCATAATACAATTCTAAAGGTCCAAAGTCACATGGTCACACTTACCACATCAAAGAGCCCATACACAGTAATCAGTCTTTGTCTTGGTGTCTCTGCCATTGCTGTGGTAAAATACTCTGCCTATGGAACCTAAGAGAGAAAGTGTTTATTTTGGCTTGTAGCTCCAAAAAGGATGGAGACCACCAGGGAGCGGGGGGGGGGGGGGGCTTGGTGGGAAGGAGCATGAGTCTGTCTCATCACATTGAGCCACTAGTAAGGAGGTAGGAATATTAAACAGGAAGTGGGGGTAGATTGTGAACCCTCATGGTCTGCCCTCCGTGATGAACTTCCTTCAGGAAGCCTTCACCTCCACAAGCTTGCCAGACAGTACAGAAGCTAAATGCAGAAATCAGGTGTTCAACAGTGGGAGTGACAGCTGCATACAGCTATCAACTTGAGAGTTGCAAGCTGAGTTTTGGGCACAACAGCTTGAAGGACTGATAGTTAAGCAAGCCTTAGGGATTGTCTGATTGATGGGGAAGACCCAGTTCGCAGTGTACACTAATGCCTGATGGTTCTCTGGGAATCTTCTGGCTTTCATGTAAGACTGGAATGGCTGGGAGACTTTCTGGGAATCCTCAAGCCTTCACCACAAGACAGGGACTGTTGAGCTGTTCAGCTCTTGAACCGAGCAGCTATTGTTGGACTACTTGGATATTATCTTATAAGTCAAGCCAATAAATATATATATATATATATACTTCCTTTTGGTTTTATTCCTCAAGAGACCTCTGATGAGTATAATAGACTTGTGGAGGATATTTTACATTCAAACAACAGCACTGGTTCCAAGCCACTGTCCTCTGTGGGGAGACAAATGAACAAGTGTTTTGGTCAGCATATATATATATATATATATATATATATATATATAAAATACATATATGTATGTATATATGTACATGCATATATATGTATACATTTTTTCTTAAGGTTTTGATGTAATTTAAATTAATATGAAAACAACTGATGTTATTTTCAGTGATAGGTCTGATATTAGTAGCCTACATAAAATAAGATTTTGTAAATTTTTAATATTAAGACTTATAGACTTGATTCTCCCTTCTTTATCTCAAAAATAAAGCAATATTGAGGAGGCAGGTATGTTGGTGCATGACAATAGCCATGATAGCAGAATGATCACTAACTACTAGTACAAGGACTTCCTGGGTTAAAAAGGGAGACTCTGCGCCAAAACCAGTGCAATGAAACAAATTATGAATACTAAATAAAAGGAAACATATATATTAAGTTCTCCTAGGAAAAAGAGGCAAATTATAAAATCAGGTGGCCTCTTCAGAACAGAGTATGGACATCATCAAAGGCAGAAGTTCTCCTGGATATAACAGATAAGAAATCAACTTTGGTAATTACATTCCTTTTAGGTATATTAGAAACGCCCACTAATCAGAAGCCACTTGTTCAGAATAATGTATGCATGGAAAATAAAATCTCTTCTTTCACAAACTCACTTACTATCTGACTCAATGATTCCTCCCACTGGATTTTAAGGTACAAAAGCTCAACTTCCATCTACACAGCTACTTTACTGTCAGTGTAATATATACGGCACACACACACACACACACACACACACACACACACACACACATACATATATGCACCTTAAAACCATATATGTGCATACTTGTATTTATTATACTTTCCTTGGACATTTAGGAAGCATATCACATAAACTATTCACATACAAATATTGCTCTGTGAATTTTATATTTTATAATGTTGCAACTGACACTGAGTGGCAAATACTGAATAGTTACTGCTAAGGTCAGGTTTCAGTGAACAGTTGCGTCTTCATCAATTAATTTTGCTTTTATATCACCCTATTTAAAGGCTAGTATTTTGCATATATTATGGATTCGTTTGCATTGTCGATACAGCTAACAATATCATAATTCATGCCTGATGAAGCATATATAACATATACTTCATGCATGAAGAACATAATAGTCTTATGAAGACAACTGTCACTTCAGTCTGTGCTAGTCACCATAACAATGGTGGAGAGTGCAAGCATGTAACTTTCTCCAAGAATGTCAATCTCAAATGTAGATTAGATGGAGGGCAGGGACAAGGCAGGCAGAAGGAGAAGCATGGGTAAGATCTTAGGGAACACTAGCAAGGCATAATCAAGAAAATTGTAATGTCCATAAATGGCTAGAGATTAGTGTATGCACATTGAAATGCTAGGGATACAAATGATAATTGGGATAAAAATGATGGTGATCAAGTTTTTGCAGTCCTGAAGTTTATCATTGATTCTGTAAGCAGAAAAGTCCAAAGGATATTCTTGTATATCATAAAGCTGTTATGCTCTAACAATGTTTTTCAGATTTGTGGAATTTGAAGGTTACCTTTTAACCATCAAAATATTGTCTTCTCTTAAGAAGAAATGTACTACTAAGTGGAAAATTTAATACTTGAAGCTGCAATTTCAGAAAAGAAACTAATTTCTTCAATTGACTTTTATAGTGATATAATAAAAGAAGGAGTGTCCATCTCATTTAGTTTTGTATTTTGGGGCTTTGAAAAAGCTCATGTTTCAAGCTGGTGTAATGCTGAATGCTGATGATCACCGTGGCAGAATCTAGAATCACCTCAGAGACAAGTACTTGGCAAACCTGCTAGAATTAGGTTGTCCTCTGGCTATACTTGTGAGAAATAATCTTGATAAGAGTAAGTCAACTGGGGAGATCCTAACCTATACACGTGATACTATTTCCTGACTTCTGTCCTAGGGGCTGAATAAGAAGGAGCAAGTCTGCTAAACAAAAGCAATTATAATTTTCTGCTTCTGGAATGTGGATGCAAGGTGACAAGTTCCCTCAGTCTCCTGCTCCAGGATTTCCCTGCAATGATAGACTATACCCTTGAACCGTGAGCCAGAAATAAGTCCACTTATTTCACAGGTTGCTTTTATCAGGGTTTTATTGCATCAATGGGACACAATAATCAAGGTAGACAGTGATTGCAAAATGAAGATAGATTTCAAAGAAGCTATGACGGCAGCTCCTGTTGCACTATGTGCTCATTAACAGCAGACTTATGGTCCTGGCTAGTAGTAATTTGTATTCTACAGTTCTCTGGGGATGATGATAGGCTACATATTCATGTTGTCACTTATGTACATTTACATAAGAGTTGCATGAGTTGTGTTCTATAAGCATTTCATCATGGATGGAGAAAGGAGTCTTTCCCTGAGAGACTGCTGAAGATTATTGCCTATGAGGTAGGACAGAGTATCCTTTCTTCGGTGATACCCTCTGATATGTGATTCATGCTCCAGCAAGCGCTCAGGTACAAGTCATCAAAGTCAATCCATAAAAAGCTTGTGGACTACACATGTGAAAAGAATCGAAATTATTACAGAGACTGGCAGGGAAGAAAAAAGGTGATAATGGGAAAAGGAGGGAAGATGGAATTGAGGATTAAGTTGTGAAAATTTCATAAATTCACTATATTCATACATGAAACTCTAAAAGAATAAAATCTTAAAAATTGTGCAAGTAAGTATAAGATGGTCATGTATGTTTTATGGTTGGTATACTACTGGGTATTGTCAGTTAACTTTTAGCAGTAAGAAATGAAGTGTCCTTTTGGTAGTATTTTTAAAATACTTTAAAAGAAATTATTCTTTGACAGTTTGATGCATGAGTACATTGAATTTATGTCACTTTCATTCTTATTGTCCAATTCCATCTCCCTCCTTTTCCCAGTGTAAACCTTCTCAGTCATTCTTCTTCCCACTTTTATGTCTTTGTGTGTTGGGGGGCCCTCCACCTTCTAGGGTCAGAAATGCAGTCTACCACCATTTCTGTCTAATACTTTGACATAGGATCTGAGCTATGAACTCAAATCCTTTTGCTTTCAAGGTAGAGTCCTAACCCATGAGTCATCTCTTCATCCCCCCATTTTCATATATTTTTGTATGCACTGAGTTTCTTCAATGTGGCATTATCTTTTACTGAAATAGTTAGTAGAATTTTTAATTAATTTAAATTCATCATTAATGGACTGGGCATACAGCTCATGGGTAGAATGCTTTTGTGACATTGATATCACTATTTTTGGGCAAGAACCTCTACATTCTGTTTTGAACATAAACTCAAGCAGGATTTGCTATTGATATTTAATTCTAAACTTAGATACTAGTGCCTAAGGACTAGACATGTTAGAGATTTGAAATTAAGAAATGTTCTTTGAGAGAGAAGCCTACTGAAAGTGGGAAATGAAGATGACACATTTGAGAATTGTTTATACTTTGAAAATATTCATGTCAGAGCCAAATTTGTATAATCAGAAAAAAAGATCATATGAATATTAGGCATGAGTCACCAAAGACAAGACTTTGCTGTCTAACAGCCACTGAACTTGAAATGAGCTCAATGCATGTCAAGTATGGCTCCATTACACATTACAGCAATAGTTAAGGAAAAGTCTGTAGGTCACAATTTAACTCACAAAAATAAGCATGATAACTAATGCAATTCCTTTTCCTTTCTAAAACAGCTGTCTTAATTTCTGTAGTTGAACTTAAAACAGAAGTAAAAGAAAAAAAAGAGCTTTATGTATTAGCACAGTTAATGAAAAATTATTCTGTGAAGATTTTATATTGTGACTCCAATGACTTTATTGTCTGTGTGTGCATATGTGTGTGTGTGTGCATGCATTTATGTATATATGTGTGTGTGTAAGAGACAGAGAGAGAAAGAGAAGAGAGAGAGAGAGAGAGAGAGAGAGAGAGAGAGAGAGAGAGAGAGAGAACACAAGTAGGAAGCAGGAAGATGTTGGGTGTCCTGTTCATCATTCTCTGCCTTATTCCTTTGAAGCAGAGTCCTTACTGAACCTAGAGCTAGCTAGGCTGAAGGCCTACTAACCCCACTGGTCCACCTGTCTTTTCCCCCACAAATTCAAGAACAGCATTGGGATTACAGGCATGTACACATAATAATCACTCTTAGCTTCTGAGCCATCTCAGGAGCCCATAGAAATCTGAACACGACTGATTGCAGGATTAATGGCCTACTCTTCAGTATGTCACAGAGAAAAGATTTTTGGGGGGGCCTATAATAATTTCTGACTCAATTCCAAGTATCCTGTGTCTTATAACTTTTTCTTTGCCTTGGTGTTTCTTGAACTTACACCTCTGAGGTGTTTCTTGTGCATCATCTTCTATTGCAGCATCCCTCCGTTGCTGTTACCCATTTGTAAGAGAAGCAATCAAAAGCTAGTTATTCTGGAAGACTTTCTAGTGTTGAAGTAGAAATAATTTATTATCTACTGCTTTGTGCTCAATATTTAAATCACTGCTTCTTATCTCATTTTTGTTACAGTGGATTGTATCCCTGTCTGGCCAATATGGAATCTGATGCACAGAGATCAAAACGAAATCTATCTTCCCTGGAAATCAGCTACACTGATTTCACAGATTGATCTTCCTCAAGACGTTTGCTTCTCCTTATTGCCTAATGCTGTATAATTGGTATTTGATATCTTTCTAGGTGAAGTTGGCAAAATCTACGTCTGATTCACCTGTAAAGGCACAATAATTTTATTTTTTCTGGAAATCAAATAACTCATCTTTTACAATATTTGATGTTATTTGATAATTTAAACATGATTTGAGTATTTGGAATTTTATAGGGGTATCATGTCTACAAATCTGAGCAAGGGACCTACAACAGCACTTTATCTTCTATGAATAGTTAATTTCTATAGCAAGCTCTGCATCAATTACATCAATAATTTGTGAGTTTGCCATCTGTTTCAAAGTTATATAGTAGACTGCTAATGTCATAGTGCTAGGTTAATAAGGAAAGGATGACCAATTATGTCTCCACAAGTTACCACAGACCAGTCATATTCTTAACCAACAACTCCTTCAAGATTTTGGATTTCTGTGGATTAAGTTCCTATGATACTCAAAGTTTCTTCTATCGGGTGGCTTGTCTGTCTAATCTGAGGAATTAATCACAAGAAGTTCTCTGCTCCTTTTCAGCAGTAAGTGGTATAGATTGATGATAAGTAGATAGATAGTCAATTTGTTTATGGTGTGGTATGGTATACTTAAGATGTGACTAAATAAGTCTCTTAATTTTTCATGTCTTGTTAAATTTTTTGAGCCATTTACATAAAATTTTAAGGGTTAAAGCTTTTGGAAATAGAAATAAGAATCCCAGAGTACTTATTAGCTCTTTCACATGTGGAGAAACATGAAACAGGGGAGTTGGGAGAAAGGGGGAAATATAGTAGGAAAAATTGTTAAATTGACGTCCAAGACTGAAAGTAACAATGTTATCAACTATAATGGTTACTCTTTACTTTTGTTGTGAGAGAGCACCCAAAGTCAAACAACTTATGGGATAAAGGGAGATTTATTCAACTTACAGTTCCAGAGGGAAAGTAGATATAGTCTTTCAAGGCGATGGAAGCGTCATGGCTGAAGCTGGTAAGCGGCAGGCTAGTCACAGCAGACCTCCACATGGCGGGAGCATTCCTGAAAATGTCTCTCCACCTATATTCTGTGGTCCCTTTTATATGGTCCATTACTGGGATGTGTATATGGGATCTATGGACCTTCCCATGGAATTTAAGGTGGGTATAATCCTTTTAGGTGATCTCAGCTGATCTTAGTTAATATCAGGTATGTCAAGTTGACACCCAGATTTAACTATCACATCAACAAATGACTAATCATTGGCCAACTGATTTTCCCTACTACAGACACAGATATAGAATGTGAAATCGAAAGAAAAAGTAAGCATATTTATTCACATGCTTTAATGATATTCCATCATTAGGCAATAGTTTGTGAAAATGTAGTTATCATGCCAGTTATTAATTTGAACAGTTTCAAAGTCTGGGCTAAATACATAAGTTTTCCTATAGTACTATAATTTCAAATAAGTCACAAAATAGAGTCCATTTAGTTGCTGAACTATTCTTGTTGATTTTCTTGAGGACAGATAGGAAGTACCTTTAAATATTAATTGTCTTTTCCAGTATCAAGGCCAAACAAGCTATATTGCTTGTATATATATTGCTGATAAATACATAGCAAAAAACTTAAGGGGACAAGAAGTTTTATTCTTTCTTATCATAGTCCATTGCATTTCTTTATCCAGCTTGGCAGAAGCACACACCATCACCAGGATCCAAGAGATTTCAGTCACCTTTCCAGGGACTAGTCAGCACCTTTCCAGGGACTAGTCCAATCCACCATGGGCTGAGTCTCCCCATCAACTAGACAATATCCTCAGGTTCTCTGTGGGCTTAGCTCAACTGCTGACTCTCTACAAATGTGTCCAGAGCTTGAATACTCAACTATCAAGTTGATACATATGATACCTATGATATTTATGATAGCTATGACAGATATTCTTTGAATTTTATTCTACTTATTTTTTTGAAAATGGGATAAAGACATCCCTGACAGTTTCTTTGGCAAGAATGTATTTCTAAACCCTTGAGTATGGGAACCTAAGAGGGAAGTGCTGTGAATTCTTTCGTGATTGAATTGATGCATGTGGACATTGATCTATGTTATTTTCCTGCTTGGTGTGGAGAGCAGAGTGTCTGGCATCCTTTGCACTAAGCTTGACCTAGAAAGGATGTGCATGGGACCTGCTCAGTCTGGAGGAAGGTAAAGCTCTTAGCTATCTAGGGAGGCCATTGGTAGTTTCTTTGAGAACTATATTCACCACTGTTATTTTCTTCTGTCTTTAGATCTTAAATTTTATCTCTATTTTGTCTGCTTTATCTCATTTATTAGTTGGTCTACCTTTTGGTTGGTATTAGTTTCACCTGCTCATTACTGAACGAATAGTGAAACAAGGGGCCTTTTCCATTTTTATTTATTTTTCTACTTTTACAAGTATTCATCCCAGTTTCCTTCTCTCCCATCCCCTCCTTTCCCTTCACCTTTCCCTCCCATTCTGTCACACTTTTCTACCTGTATGCTTCTATGGGTTTCAGGGTTCACTCTGGCTTGTCTACTCCTGTGGGGTTCAGACCCCCATAGTACAAGTTTCCTCTCTTCCGGTCACCCCACTGATATATGCATTTTCCTTCACTCATCCAGCTTCAGATCCAATGGTTGCCACTGTGAGTTTCCATAACGTGGGTATAATAACAGCTGCCTACAGAGCAGTTTGATGTACTGTCTTTCTACCTATAAAAGTGCTGTCTTCCCACTGATCTGTTTCCTTCCCTTTTTTTAGGTCTTGTTCTAGTTTACAGTAACAGGGTTGGGTACTATTCTGACAAGCGGGTCTTGAGTCCAAGGAGAAAGCCGTTGATTGTCTCATTGTTATGCCACTATTACGTTGGTGGTCTGCTGTTGCCATGGAGATTTATATTGTAACTTACAGATCTCATGCTGTTGACAGGGTTTGTGCTTATTTCTCTCCCCCAGAAGTCTCTACAGTATTCAAAATAAGGGACTTTATTTCAATTTATGACTCTCTGAGTTACACATTATTAGGCATGACAGGAGACTTCATACAATCATCAGGAGCTGAGGGAACTGGCCACATACTGAAAGGATCATACTTTCTCACTTGCCAGGTTGTGATTCACAACCCTGAATCACCTGTCTTCACCTTATCCACTTATCCATGAAATAATCCCATCCACTATGGACTGGGTCTTCTCACATCCATTCAGTGATCTCTCACAGACTTAGTTAGGGCTTGTTATAACTAAATAATTCCTTATTGTTGTACCTAAATGTTCAAATTCCAATTGTCAAGTTGATACCTGTTTCTAATTGGCACATTGAGAGAAAATGAAGTTTGTTTTAATACATCAATAATCACTTTGAACAAACTACTTCTAGAAATAAACTTTTTTCACATGGACCCAAAGAAGTAATGAAAGTTTTAAAAAAAAGGTCAATAAACTTTGCAATACACTGTCGAATGAGGATAGCTGTGTTGTTTATCTAAATTGCTTAATTGAATTTGTAAATTAAGGTCAACTAATCCACCATTCATAATGTTGTTTTTGTTTCATTCTAGATCATTTTTTAAAATTCTAATTAAAGACAATCTCATTTTCTCACATATATTTTTCAACATAATTTGTTCATGTTCACTTGAACTTGCATGCCAAGTGACATCTTTATCCTCCATCTTATTACTATAGTAGTCAAAATAACCTTTGCTCTTTGAGTAATTTCAGCATTAGTGTCAATAGAGAATAAGAAGATGCAAACTTGTCCATTTTAGAGTTTCAATTAGATTCATTACTATTCTGGAAGTAAATTAAATATAATCTCCTCCAGTGATAGCAAGCCATGATCTCAGGCAAACATCTGAGCACATATCCATATGCTATATAGATTCTTCAACTGATAGTAAATGATTTCAAATGAAAAGAATAACGTACGTCTAACATTACCATTTTTGTGTGGATTGCAAAAAGTCCAAATATGGAGAATGAAACAAACTGAGAAAAATGAAGAGCAGAATGTGCAAAGAAATTAGGTTGGTTTATCATAATAATAATTAATATTGACTTAAAGTCTAGAAATAATGAAAATTTTTATGATGTAATTAGGTAATAGACTATGGTTACAATCTTGAACTATATCTATACATGTCTAATTGCTACATTGACTTCTTTGATTTCATGTTAATAATATCATATAGCTTGGAAAACAAAATAATGTCAAAAAGTCTCAATGTATGTATGAAGTTTAAAGGCTTTGTGCATATATTTTCTATATGCTAGCATTTTCTTTAGGGCATTACTACAAAAAACCAATTGTGTTCTTATGACTTAGTAATAATTTAGCATCCTTACACTTAATAAGGATTGACCCTGTAGGAAGTGATTTTGTACTTATGATCTTTTAAAATTACTTCTACCTTGCACCTAAATTATTTTTTCAGAATCATACATCCTTTTTCTGAGTGTTTTGATTCTTCCTTTTCAAAGTAATTGCCCACTTATCAGACTAATTATGATTTTTCATTAATTGTCCTTTATAAGTTTGTAGTGAGGTTGAGTTCTTTCTGTCATTTTCTTCAGAAGCAGATAATTCTAGAGAGAGCTTCAAGTTTCAGCATAATAGAAGTCCATTTGCGGTCATTTAAGATGAGAGTCCACAGTAAGTTGGAATCATTTAGGGATTTCATGTATCATTTAGTCAATAATTTATATGTTGAATATTTCTTTTAATTAGTACCAACTCCATATCACACATTGTTTCAAAATGCTTTGGAGTTTGAGAACGTCATGAAACTTTTCAGATTATTTACCTAAATATCCATTCTATCTAGCATCTGTCCAACCTTTCATCCAGCCAGTCAGTATGTTGTCTGTGATCTTATATGTACATCAATCAGCAGTTGTCGTATCTGTTTCCTGTTAGTCTATACATTCATGTTGGATATTTCAATATCACATACCCATAACCTACATAGTATTTATATATGATAAGCTCAATATGTATTTGTTGAATCATTCACTGACTCCATGTAATGGCTAGTTCTGTGAAAACAAAAATGTAAGAACACATTTGAACTACCAGTGTAAGAGCAAAAGGATGGGAGGAGTAATGATATGCAAGATACTCCACACAAGTTAGGGCTGAAGCAATCATAATAGGACTTTGCATGCCCTGCGCAATGTCCAACACACTATTGACCTCACAAAGTCTAGCATCTGCTAAAGGCACCAATATCCTTGGAGGCAAGGGATTGGCAGCCACAGTATTGTTCCTATGCTTAAGGGGAACACAGGAAAGGGTTCAGGGAAATGCCACTGGGTCCTTGTACGTCATCGGAGAGGAGGGCCCAGAGGAGAGTCAAGGATGCACATTAAAGGACTCTCTGGGAATTGGGGTGGAAGGCACTGGGGGATGGGGAAAGAAGGGTGAGGGGAGGGGGGAGGGGGTTTGGGGGAGGAGGAGGGAGGGAGGGAACCGGTGTACCTATTAAATTTGTATGAGCGGAAATAACAATAAAAAATGTTAAAAAAAAAAAAGAACACATTTGAACTACCAGAGTATTCAGCCCTGTCTTTTTTTGGTCCTATCCTAAAAGTACAAAAGTAATGAACTTTTAAAATGTTGAAAGTGCATCATTCCATAACCTTTTCTTATTGTTCCTCCCTCCTTTTTCCCCTTTCTTTCCTTTTAACTTCAAGCAACCATTAAATTGGAATAAACAAAATATCCCTAACTGAATATGTGGGAGGTATAAAATATGTCTGGAGGGTGTCAAGCATTTTGAGGCTAATGTTTCTTTATCCATTTTATTTCATTGTGGTATTTGTGTTTACCTGTTATTATTAAGGTTAGCTAAATAATCACATTCTGTTAGATAGTTAAGAATTAATTTCCATCGCATAATCTTCACTGATCCTTAAATGTTTAGTTTGGAACTATAAAAATTTGACAGAGTAAGTGATCTTTCCAGTACCTTCCTTGGCAATTAATATAGCTGAAGAGTGAATTCTTTGCATATGGTGAAAATGTATTTGCCCTGAGGCCTGACTGACGAACTCATACTTAACAAAACACATTTTGAGCTGACCAAAATGCTAAGGATTTCTGCAAGCTTATCTAGGAATAGAAGCTAACTTTTGTTTTCCAACCAAAAAGCACATGATAAGTTGTTATGAGGTCACTTAGGAAATAACTTATGTGGTCTGGGAAAGGACTATTAGCCGGATGAGCACTTCCCCAGATGCCTAGCTGTTTAGATCCCAATTAGAATGGGAATGTCTCAGGTCAGAGTGCAGAATGGCAGGTGGAGACTATTGGCTTCTTGCCCTTTCTGAACTTTTGCACAATTTGCTGACTTTTCATTAATTATGTTGTCACCTACTGCAGACCCTGATAACCTGAAAGAGTCCATCTACTCCTTGGAGGGAAATATAATGGAAACATGTACAAAGTATTTGCCACCAAGGCCTTGTCAGAAATATTTACTACCCATCTAAGTCATGCTGAAGGTAAAGGAAGTCAAGGAAAAATATAGAACATGTTATTTTTCTGACTGGAGATCCTTGAAGCAGAAAATTCAGAGGCTTTAGACGCTGACATGGGAATGCTTTGTCTCTCATTCTCCACTCAGCTTACGCAAAATGGGAGAAATGCAGTATTATAGGATCGTATGTGCTATGAGTCACAGAAATTAAGCTGTATTTTTCATTTCTCCTTTTTTCTCAAAAGTACATGAAAAATCAGCCTGTTTACAGTTCATCAAAGAAATACATGGATAGATTTTTCTGTTGATAAGGCCAAATGGATCAAAGGTTGAAAACTTGTGACTAATATGAATTACTTAATTCAAAATATAAAATGTTAAAACCAGCTCATCTATTATAAACACCTATATGTTAATCAAATAGTGATATTTCTTCACTGTGTAGCTCGTAACATTAGTAGAAGATGAAATAAGCATTAAATTTCCACAAAGTAAGTATTCATGTGTTTGACTCATGATGTATGTTGTACTGTTCCAGAATTATGAAATTTATATTAATATCTAGTAAACAATATCAGAGCATTGGCAAACACATTATTTGTGACTGTGGGATAAATTATGTACTAACATATTCCAAGTGGAAAAAACCAACAACGGATTTTCTGATTACATGTATTCTATATACTCAGAAAATTAAAACTTTAATAAATAAAACACTACAGAAAATGGTAAAAGAAAGAACACTTTGCTAGCTAGTACTAGAAGGAAAAAATATCATTTATATGTCTCAATCCTTGAATATTTCATCAGTATTTTAGACTTGTTATTTCTAATGCAAAGTTAAGAATTCTGTTTGTTATCGTATGTCTTTTCTTTCAGAAGTATCAGCTCACCTGTAGCAAAAAACAGGGTTCATGGGGGCTGGAGAGGTGGCTCAGGGGTTAAGCCTCTGCCTTGCAGGCAGAAGGTCCCGAGTTCGGATCCTAGACCCCACGTATAGAAGCCGGGCGGAAGCGGGGGCAGGCTGCGTTTCTGGTCTTGGTAGGCGGAGCCTGTGAATCCCGAGGCAGAGTAGTAAACAAGGAGGAGGTGGAGGTGTCCATGGTGGTTCACCGAATTCGTCCGTGGTTCTACACACACACACACACACACATACACACACATATACATGCATACGTGCACAATTGAATAACTAATAATAAAAAAAATGAATACTTGTTTAAAAAAAAAAACAGGGTTCATGCCTACTTGTCCTCCATTTCCAACATTCAATGGATTAAGACCAACTCTTCCTTCAAGCTTTTATATATAGTCGTCTTCTCTCACATCTACCTCTGTTTTATAATGGAAGCAAACGTGGCCATATAAAATAACCTTGCAATCCAATGATCTCCCATCCTGTCTTCACATTACTTTCCTTTCTTCCAGTCTTGTGGTTCATAATTTGTATAATCTTGTCAGTCAACAGTTATTTGATTTTCCTAATTATTTGGGCATGTTTCTTGTATATGTAAGGTAGAATACAGAGATCAAGCAGAACATTCTATGCTATCCACACACTGGTCTACCACAAAGCATTTTGGTCCCAAATATCAGCAGTATTGATTTGAGAACCTGATTTAACTCATTGATTCTAGTCATAAAAGCCTGAGGAGATCTGAGAATCTTTTAGTTTTCTCATTGTTTGTAGTTTACCTGCTGGAGTTTCAAGATGGTTTAGCTGGGAGGGGGGAGGGAAGAGGGGGAGTCTTAAGTGTCTGTTCTCTTGTTTTCTCTTCACTTACCCCAGGAACTCCAATAAATTCTCTCTCAGATTCAGTACCATTTTTTTTAACATTCCTGCAGTCCTAAGACTGCTTTAGTTTTCTGTTAGATGAACTCTTTATATTTCGTAATATCACTTTAGTTACTTTCCTTGTGACTGCAGAGTAATAAACCAGACCACTTTTACTCAGTCATTTATAATGACCAACATGTCAGTATCTCAAATTACTGTCAATTTACTATCATAGAAGCAGTCCTATTTTAACTCACTGTTCTAACATGTTATTATTATAATGAACACATTCTGTTTTCTTTCATATTTACATTTTTCCTAGACTTTATTCAAGTATTGCTATGCATTCTCTATAGTGTAGCACTGCTGTGTGTACTGTAGCATTAAGGGTTTTAAAAGTATTTTATTTATGAGAGATAAAGAAAGAGAAAGAGAAAACTCTTGGATTCAAATTCAGGTCATCAGGTTTGTGCACGAGTGATTTTATCTACTGAGTCATCTTGCTGATGCCAATATTAGTAATGTTTTAGTAAAACTGTAGGCCTTTAGTTCAAAAAAATTAGCTTTATAGCTTCAAGTAATTAACTTGAATAATTTTTATTCATCTTTCAGTTTATAAACTATTGGAATTAAGCAAAAGTTCATGAATTCCTTTATAGGTCAAAAGATGATGAAATGTCCACTTCTTTTTTTCCCATTTTGCCAGTACGTTTTGGGTTTTGGCACTCTCTCTTCAAAGAAATTAGTACTGTTCTTATTTTAATTCTTTCTGTATAATGTTCTTTACATCAGTCGATAGTTGGTGAATCAAGGCACTGCTAGCATTTAAAATGAATTAATGTATGTTTATATTTGTTCCCAGTTTCTTCATTACATAAGTTTTCCATATGCATACTCTTTAATTATGCTGTGTTCTAACATAGTCTAATTTTCTACATAGATCTGTGCACAGAAAATATTCAGAAAATGTTCATGAAAGAAACGTTTTTCTTATCTCACTTCTGGATCATCTATTGCCCTATTTTGATTATTAAGGGGAAAAATTCGACCATTAATATCTACCTTGGTGTTTGTTGACTTTATGTTTCTTTTTCCCCTGAAGAAGGCAGTCCTTATGAACTGTATATCTAGTCTCAATTTCTGTTCTTTTCAATTGAATTGGCTTTTCTCCATTTGTTTAACAGTCTCTTCTTTAGCTGTATCTTCTATTTGCTTACTGTTTACATCCACTAAATTTCTTTCAACTGCCTTCTTCTCACTTTCATTTTTATTTCTGTGATTATGCTTTGACATTACCATGTATGGTCTTACGGTTATTAATTCTCTACTTCAAATTCAGATTTGGGGTTGTATTATTAGATATTGAAATTCTTTGCTTAGTTATTGTCATAGTTAAGCACAGGTGTCAACTTGAATGCTGAGGGTTTGAGCTCTGAGCATAGTTGTAGAGAGTTGATGGTTGAGTTAAGCCCAGAGCAAACCTGAAGGACATTGTCTAGCTGATGGGGAAGACGCAGCCCATGGTGGGTGGGAGGATTAGGCCCTGGATAAATCACAGAGAGCTGCTTGAGAGAGTTGGCATCCTTCTGTTCACTTGGCCAGATATGCTGGTCTGGCAAGTAAGGATTGTCCATCTCTCAGCCATTATGCAGTAATGGTGTGGCCAGTTCCTTTGACCCTGGTATTGGTGCATGCTCTCCTGTCAGGCTGGACTGAGAACTGTAACTGGACTGTCATAAGAAAGTAAACTCCTTGTTCCCTTAAGTTGTGTGATGGTCATTTATCAGCAATGTTGCAGGCCGACTGCAACAATTATTAACTGTTAAACACCTTATTTTTTCACCCAAGACTCACCTCTCCAGCTTTGACTTCAACATCTACATGTTTCCTTGTGTTTTTGTAGTTTTGACATTGAAGTGCATTCTGCCTTCAGAAATGGTGCAATAAAGCTCAAAAAAGTGTGGGCTTAGTTAATCTTTCTATAGTCATTTTCTTTTCCCTTCCATATTTTGAATGGTTGCCTCACTTTATGTATCTTTTGTTTGGTTAATGCACCATAATATTTGAGGTTTTCCAATGTGACAGATCCCTACTTTTTTACATATATGTCCTTCTCTTGTAACTTAAACCGATCTCCACATTGTTTTTATTATTTATTCAACCTATCAGCTGTGTAAGCTGCTGGATGACAGTTTTGGCAGTGATCATTTTCTGTCCTAGAATCATATGTGTTAAGAACTACCTTTCCAAGTGTGTTCACACAATTTTGAATCAGAAAAGGGCTCTTAGTGGTATGTGAAATGGCTCTGATCAACCATAGTTCTTTGAATGTTAAGCCTGTTATATAATAGTCAGACTAGCCAGCCATCCCATGTATGCGTCACTGAATTTTGTTTTGGAGTAATTACTAAGAGGCTGCTATTTTCCTAGCTTTGTATTAAAAAGTAACAATAGCCCCAAGCAAACAATTTCTTGTGTATTAATCACTGCTCAGTAAAAATATAATAGTGAGACATTTCAGCTTTGGTCACCATGGCGTAACAAGGACAGTATTTATCTTCCCATCATAAGCAGTTGGAAAATAAGCAAAAATATATAAGGTAAGAATTTTCAACATTGGAAGAAACAATACAATACTATGTTCCTTAAGAGAGAGTATAAAAAAAGAGTCACTGTATAATATATCTCCATATCTTTCTTATTGGGATAAATTCTAGACCTTGGAGTAGGGAAAAAAAAATCGTAACCAAACTGTGACTGAAAGTTAGCATGGGAAGATTTCAAGGTTGAATATATACACCAAATGGTGTGTACAGGGGCTTCACTGACTAGCCTCTGAACATTAATCTGGGCATAGATATAAATTTGAGCCAAGACTGGGTCCATTTTTCTAAAATAGAAATAATGCAAATTGCTCATTCTCACCACTCTTAATCAGCATCTCATTGATGCAATATAAAAAGAAATAATAATCATTCAGATTGTACAAGAAGTATCAAAAGAAACTTTATTTTCAGATTATTTATTTTTATTTAGAAAATTTCAGAAACATATACAACATTATTATACTTATAGTGAATGAAACGAAGTTTAAAACATTTGGAAATGAAACAAACATAGTATTTAAGATCCCACTAAAAATAATGCTAAAAGGAAACTATAATACAACATGGGAAAGCATGGTATGTTAACTATAAAAGGAAATTCATATTGATTGAGAAAAATTAAATGATGATTAAGTAAAAGAATAGATGCAAAATTGTAAATTGAAATATTTAAATTTAGGAAATTCAATTTTCCAAACTTTAACTCTTCAAGATGAGCCAGAAGAGTAAAATACATGAACCGACACAATGTGAGAAATGCACAAAGTGGACAGTAGTCACACTGTGAGTTTCTTCAACATCATTAATTCTCCTAAAATGCAAAGTAAACTGTAATAAATAATGTTACACATCAACTATAGTTGCTAAATAAAAGCACACCAAATATCTATGGAAAAACTTGAACACAAATGCTATGTTAGCTGTATTTCTGGGAATCTTGACTGGAAAAAAATCTCATTAGCTGAAATGCTTAATTAATTGCCATCTCTTCATACCATGGAATGTTATTCAGCCATATAAAGGAGGGAAGAGCTGGTACCTTTAACTAGATGAATGCTCGCGGTACAATTCTGCTGAGATAAGTTCACTGTGTTGCTGTCTGTAGAAAATCTTTTAAAGAATACCATCCAGTCTAAAGTTACAGTCACTAGTCAGTACTTATTGGTTGGGAAAGTGAGGGAAATACTTTGTTTCTTGATTATGATAAAGGTCACAAGTGGAGTACTAGTTTGGTGAGACTCATTGAAAGGCAAATTTATATTGGTACACTACTTTCTATCAAGAATCCTTCAATGAAGCATTTACAAGTGCATTTACAGGGAGAGAAAGTCTTAAAGGGTCTTGAGGTAGAGACCATAAGTGTATTTATTTAGAGACATATGCAGTCCAACCTGAGGACTGCAAAGTATGATTCAGTAAGTAAATGGGGGTGGAAATTTGAGCAGTAGCAATATACACAGGTGCATTAGGAGCTAGTTAAAAGGGGAGGGGATTTATATGATCTGAAGAGAAACCAGAGTATAGGAACTAGTTAAAGGATATGGAATAACAACCAACATGTCCACATCAATCTCTGAAGGCCAGTAAAGTCCAAAAGACAAAATCATTTTCTTCCCCATTAGAAAAAGGTTTTCTAATCTCATTTAAGTGTGGTACTCTCTAGAAAAAGGAGTGTAGAGATCATATGCTATGAAACACATATGGTGCATTATAAATTCAAAGTGCATGGATATCTGTGGTTGGTAACATAAAAATATTTTGAAATTGGGAAGTTATATGTTGATCTATGTATATAAAGCCACAATACTAATTCTGGAAAGGACTACAAATACGTAGTCTATTTTCTCGCTTTCAGATGCAAGAAGAGGTGAGAGATCAGTTGGGTGGTGATGGATCATACTGGAGTCTCTGATATTTCTTCTTCTTGCTACAATTCTTGTCCTCATTCTGAGCCACAAACTCTTCTTTGCTTCAGACATTTTCACTTGGTCAGGGACTTGCATGATTCGAGAATAAGGCAGGCGTAGTGGTGTGTCAGTACTATGTTGTTGCAGTTCACCTGCATGGTTGCTGCCAAAGACCAGCAAACAGCTTAAGGAAACAAGGGGTTTATTATCTCTTATGATTATCTGGTTATAGTTCTCAGTCCAGCTTGACAGGGGACCTCATGCCAACACCAGGCGAGGGAACTGGCCACACCATCTCTATGTAATGGTTGAGAGAGGGGTGATCCTTACTTGCCAGACCAGCATGTCTGGACAAGTGTATGAAAGGGTGCCAACTTCCTCAACCTGCTGTCAGTATTTTATTCATCTGTTCAGGGCCTGGTCCCACTCCTCATAGGCTGGCCCTTCCCCATCAGCTAGACAATCTCCTGTAAGTTTGCTCTGGGCTTTACCAAACCACTAATTCTCTAGAAATGTGCCCAGAGCTCAAAACCTCAACTGTCAAGTTGACACCTGTGCCTAACTATGACGCAGGTCTTGGGTAGACATGGGGGATTGTCTGCATTCTGGTTCACTGTGAAAAAGCTGTGTCACCTGAGCAAAGAAACTTGGAAAAGCAATTTCACACTAATCTTTCTTCACATTGACCAATAAAATGACTTTTGAGGGAAGCCTGGAGAGTATTATGAGAGAGGGCATGGGATTAGAAGTATACTAGCATAGTCTATCATTTTTTCATTAATTGATAGAGGAATTTCTAAGAACACAAGAATCTAAGACACAAGCAGAAATGTTAAAAATTAAAACCATGGCTTTACTCCATATCTACTTTACTAGTGATGAAATATCTTCAGGTGTTGAACGCTTTACATTCTGGACAGCACCTTTGGAAGGCTGACTTTGCCTTATAGCTGACTCATAAGTTGCTGGAAAAGAGGTGATTTTAAAAGGATAAAGATGAGATTGATCAATTGATAGATAGATAGATAGATAGATAGATAGATAGAGAGATAGAGAGATAGATAGATAGATGATAGATAGCAAGCATGAGAGAGATCTCATTTTTTTTTAAAAGAAGATAATCCTTACTGTCACTTTCTTCTAAGTACCTATTTTAAATAAGGAGCAGAATAAAATGTCTTCATGCAGCTGAGTAAATAGTGACATGAGAGGGTCATTGTCATTCAGAGTTAGAAAAAAATAGTACTTCCCCATCCTGAAGCTCAGGGAAATTTGCGGAAAAGGGGGCGGTAAGATTGTAAGAGCACAAGGATGGGGAGGAGTCATGATATGCAAAATACTCCACACAAGTTAGGGCCGAAGCAATCATAATAGGACTTTGCATGACCTGTGCAATGACCAACACATTACTGACCTCTCAAAGTCTAGCATGGACTAAAGGCACTAGGATCCTTAGAAGCTAGGGATAAACAGCCACAATAGTGTTGCTATACTTGAGGGGAACACAAGAAAAAGTTCTAGGAAATGCCACTGAGTCCTTACACCTCATCAGAGAGGAGGGCCCAGAGGAAAGTTTGACATACACATTAAAGGATGCTCCAGGGATGGGAGGGAGGAGGCAATGGGGGATACGGAGGGAGGGGGGGAAGGAAGGAGTAAAGGGGGAAGGGAGCAAGGGGGTCCAGGGAGAGGTGAAGAGAGAGAGGGGACCAGTGTACCTATTAAGTTTGTATGAGCAGAAATAAATAAATAAATAAATAAATAAATAAATAAATAAATAAATAAATAAATAAGTACATAAATAAATAAATGAATGAATGAATGAATGAATAAATAAATAAATAAAAAAGAAAAAATAATACTGTACCCTCCAGAGACTAGACTGTCCTGTTTCTACCAGTGTGTCTACAAACTATAAAGGCAAAGGTGGTTGGTAGCTTGCAACATGTCATTGGAGAGGTATAAGAAAGGGTATACAAAGCTCATATGAAAAAAACTTGGTTAGACCTAGTCATATAATGCCATGACAAGCCTAAAGTAAACACAGCTTAATTCAGCATATCACCTCATGAAGATGAAATCTGCCATTTTCCCAGGAGGCAGAATGAAGCTTCTCCTGTGTAACAGTGGATGTGAATTAGATGGAAGATAAATTGAACTACCATCAGAATACTTGTAAAACACCTAAAACAGAATTCTTTCATATTTAAAAATCTCAGATTAATAAAACAAAGAAGAAAGGAAAATTTGCAGTTAGCAAATTTAATAAAGAAAATAAAAGGAAAGGAACATCTGAATTTTTTGATAGCCAACATAATACTTTGCCAGGGGACATGCTTGATGCCTCCACAGTAAGTGGAACTCTAATGTTATCTAAAAAAATCAATCCAAGATTAAGGAATTAATTATACAAGGGCTGTAGACATAGTGGCTACTTGTTCACCCAGCACTAGGAAAAATAACCTACTTGAGCTAGCTGAAGAAAAAAATATATAAGATCAGGAAGACTGAAAGTTATCTAGCAAAACCAGAGATGTTTGATGTCAAACAGTGTTAATCAGTCCTGCATGCAGCCACACTTCCCTGATCTCCTGGGTCCGGCCCAACCTTCCCTGCGTGTCTAGATAGTTCTCAGTTCTTGGCAGCTGTAGTTGCTTCCTCTCTCTCTGGTCTCAGGGAAAGTTGCCAGCCTCATCCCCTAGGATTTACATCACTTCGGTTAAGTGGACCACTTGTCTGACCCGGAATCTTAGCTCCTCATTTCCTATCAGGACATATCATTTCATTAATTAGCTTTGCTGTTCACATTCAAGTGTATCCATCAGCTCTAAACAGAAGAGGACATTGCTGTGATCTTATAATCAAAAGAGACTGTGTGATGTGTTACTACTCTCTGCGAGTGGGAAGAGTTAGTTGCGATCCATGAAAGTTAACGAAGGTCAGCTTTCAAGTTACTGTCCTAATTTGTTCTTTACTGTCCTTCTTTCTCCACATTCACCATATTCTTGTGTTTTGTCCTAGAGTGCAGAAGAAATTTCTATTGCATGCTACCTTAGGCCTAGCCAATTAGATGTCTGCTCAAAACCATGCCCACCTTTAACGTACAGTTGAAGGAACATGAGGGAAATGAAGAACTGTTATACACACAGAGAGGTAATCCCATTAAGGAAAAAAAACAAAGAGAGAATCCTCCCAAAACAGTATTTCAAACGGTGTGTCTAAAGTCAACCACCTCCGAAGCAGGCACAGAGAAGCAAGTAAGAGGAACAGTTGCCTACTGTGAGGTGTCATGGTGGTATTATGAGCCTTTTTTTCTTCCCTCCTGAAAGAAGTTTTGGTTCAATTGTTGGCATTGTTCAAGATCTCTAGGGAGCCACTAGGTAAGATTGGGGATGGGACATGATCTATGCCTTCTCCTAAGGGTGCAGAAGGTGTCTAACTGACTGCCTTTGGGATCTTTTTTTGTGGGGGTAGTTATTTTATTTCTTAGTTCAATGGTTGTGAGAATTAATTTTTATTTTAGAGCTTATCATTTACAAGGAGACAGGTAAGATTTCTCAAATGGTAATGATCAGGAGCATCCTTAGTATCCTTGCTTATTTACAGACTGTATTTGGGCCCTAGTTGATAGGAGACTTCAATTTATTAACAGCAAGTAGCTGTTTCTCAGTATCTGCCATCTTATTCTAAGTGACATCAATCTCAGGACACAAAGAATACATATAGAAACCTGGTAGAGGTTCTATTTGCATGTCATCTTTGAGATGAAAGTGTTTTGTTTCATTTTTCTTTCCTGCTTATTTCACATATTTATTTTTATACTAGTGGAGCCAGAATGTGGACCAAATGCTTGATGTCCTTGAAGAGGTCAAGCACTGTGGAGTCCTGGGTTGGATCCTCTTAGCAATTTGGAATCTGGTAACCAGGAGCTTATGTTCTCACAAAGAACTCACTCAGTCTTTGCACATGAGTGGGAGGGGTGCTTATTAGCACAGTTAGTTACAGGGATAGACAAATAGGCCACTTAGTCTCAGCTAATCACACTAAAATTTTTAACTCAAAGCAAGTCTAGGGAGCCAGTATGAGGACAGCCTCTCAGGGAATTAAGCAGAGAACCATCTTAACAGTTTCCACAAAGACTTTTTAAGTTTCTAAATCCAAAGGGTCATTGAGGATGAGCTTGACAATTGGTTCTAAGGATTTAGCATGGTGAAGCTCAGGTAATGAAAACTTCACCCTGTGGCTATTTGAATTGCAAACAAGGAAATGTCTAGCTGTGTTCCTTGGTGGAGAATGATACTTTTTCAGGAGCAAACAAGAGTCTGCAATGGCAGTGCCCGTCTCATAGGTGAACAAGTAAGTTCCTTGACTCTTTCCTCACAATCATAGAAACAATTGGCATCTTTGTCTGCTTGCAAACATGTACTTCATGACCTGGATTCTTACATGAGACCTGAGTAACTCCATCAAAATGTAGTATTTTGATCTAACTAATTTGTAAAGGAAAATGACAGAAGCAAACAATAGATTTTCCACACAGAAATAGGCTACATGATAGTAATATATTAATAACTGCCCTATAAGAGTATCACAGTCTTAAGTGTGGGGTTGGAGCCCAATTCTACCCATTCCTTGACACTGCTTTGCCTGGCACTCTCTTCATTGCACTCCATATTTACCTCTGAATCCACCATTTTCCTTAGCAGCCACACAGCTTTGGAGCCCATTCCTTCTGGTATAGATTCCACAGTTCCATTTGTAGAAGGCTTTGTGTGTCGAGGACCATTGCCATGGTGATTTCTAAGAAATACTTCTTCAGCTTGTGCTCTTTTGTTATTTTTTATTACTTTATTTTTGTAGTTTTACAAGCATATTGAGTGCTTCCTTCCATCTCCCTCCCTCCCATACCTCTCCCTTCCCTTTATCACTTCCTCCTACCCTCCTACTTATCTGCTTCTATGGAATCCAGGGTTCTCTCTGGATTGTCTACTTTTGTGAGGGTTTAGGATAGAGTCATCAGGCCACGGATAAAGTCATTTCCAGTCACTCAACCAACTTTAGTGTCCAAAATTTCCACTGTATGCTTTTATCTCCCTTGAGTTCCTCTCTAGTCTATGAGAGGATGTTGGTATGTCAGTCATTACGCAGGTCTGCATAATATAATCCTGCCTTGAATGAAATGTCTTGTCAATGGTGAACTTTCCCATCTTTAGGTTCTTACAATCTCACTGCCCTCTCTTCTGTAAAGTTCCCAAAACCTTGGGATGGGGAGAGATTAGATTGGCTTGATTCTGGGTTGGTGATACTGTGCATTAGGGCTGCCCATTGCCACAGAAACCTGAGCCCCTAGTAGAACGGATAATCCAAAAGGTTCATGGAAGCAGACAGATGAGGATGGGAGGGAGCAATTAGTGAAGGGAGGGGAGACTGGGAGAGGTAAGCGGGAGTGATGAATAGAGTAGAGACAACCACCCATTATGTTTGAAAAACTAGGAAAATAAAAAAAATCCCTTCTCCAGCTAGAATTGTTCTTGTTTGGGTCAGAAGTGAGCAGAGAATAGCTCTGGGTTCTCATTCTTTTTCCACTACTATCTGGATTGGAAGAGACATAAACAGCGAGCCACCGGTGAAGAGATCAAGTCACTGATTAGGGAAATTTTTGTCCCTGTGTGGTTATTCCTAGGATGTCTGACTAAAGCAGCTGCCCAAACAAAATATTTGCTTGTGTAACAAGTAAACTGGAAAAATTATGAAATTTAGATTTTTTGAAAAATATATTATTTTATCTACTCTTTGACAATCTCATACATGTATACAATACATCTCAACTATTTCTTAGCATTGCTCCTTTATTTCCATGTAAATTTTTTTCTCTCTAATTATATTTTTAGTTTTTGTGCTTTCTGACATTACCATAAGCAAATGCAATGGATGTATTTAATTTCACCTCTTAATGTACAATCCCACCCCCGCTCATGGCCTGCTTCATATCTCTCCTTTCCAACTGTCACCCTCCAACTCTCAGGTCTCTCAGCACATGTGGCCCACTGGGTTTCATCCAGGATGTCTGTTCTGTTAACTGTCGGAGTAAGTGCTGTGGTCTAGATAACTCATCCATATTGATGAGTAAAGAAGCTTCCCTTCTCCTGTCTGGTATTAGCCTAAAAATGTCTCTCCCTCATCACTAGTGAAATGTGAACATGCTAATTGGTGTATCTTGTGGAACTGAAGATGGCTTCTGTGAGTTTTTGGACTTGGAAGCCCTTTTACAACCAGAAGATATTATCTGTCAATACCTCTTCCCACCCTCAAGCTGTTGCATTTGAAGTGTCCACTCTTCTGAACTTTGGGTGGGGATGGTTTTGATGCCTCCTTAATGCTGAGGACTCCACAGTTACTTATTCTCTTCAAACTAGACATTTGTGTTTATCTGCTCTTCACAACTTATATGGAAAATGACACTTTTTGGGCAAGTGCCGAGAGCATTCTATTCTCTGAGTATGATGATAAGTGTTTAGATGTCAAGTTACTATCAAGTATTTATAATCAAAATCTAATAGCTGGGTACTTGTTTACCATACCAGGCACATGAGTCCTGTCCAAAAGGACTTAAATCTAATCAGAAAGCAGTTAGTTACCAGTGAGCCATACATCCCACTATTTCACCAATGGTCCACCTTTTGATGAGTGGTTGTTATTGTAGCTTGCAGCATCCACATGTGGGTGAGGTTGCTGATTACTTTCTCCTCTGGCAGTCTGCATTTGCATCAAACCTTCTAGCACTATGAAAACTGTCCAGCAAGCTTTCAGATCCATTCCAGCTTGTTTTTTCTCCATGTCCTTTGACCCTTGTGTATGATGTCTTCAGCAATAGGGTGTTGTTGTCAGGTTTTAGAGGGCAACCAAGAGCAATGGAAAATTCCTGCATTATGTTGGGGGCCTTTTGGGCCTCTGTGACCAATAGCTCATTAGGAGATATTACATACTGGTTCTGGTAGATTTATTTAGTTGCCTATGGTTTCTGGTAAGAGTTTTTACTCTTTTATTCCTCCTACATGTTTACCTGTCTATACAGAGTATAACTGTTGACGTTATACATATATAGTTGGTTCTGTCTAACTGTATCTTACATCATTACTGCTGATTTTTACTCTCCCATCCTTTCCTATCCTCATCCTCTTATTCCTTTTTTTCCTTAAAACTTTAATCCTATTATTCTCCCTTTCCACCTTCTTATACCACCTCCCCTCTGGTGTATGTTTTACCTCCCCACTTTTAGTTAGCCTACTTAGATGATATGGAAAAGAAGCTTATATTCTTTTCAATAAATTCTTGACTGAGATAGCTGTTGCTATATAACATGCCATCATTTTCTTCCCTTGCAATATAAAAAGCCTGAGTAGATCTGTCTCTTTCTGCTTCATATCCTTAAGATGATATCAGTGATACAGTCACATTCCTCCAGCTGCAAAAGGCTTTGCACTTTTTCTGAGTCTCTAGCTTTAAGTCATGGGTTTATTATGCAGAATAAAGACTGTGGTGCTGAATAAGAGATGAGGAAATGCAGATGAGCCTCATTAGGAGAAGCCACCAGGAGCTTTGGAATCACAGGCAACCAAGGCATTGCTTCCCTGGGTCTACTGATCTTTGCTTTCTTTGTTGGTGAGACTGGCACTATTCTTATTTTGTGCAGATGCTTCACCTGTAGTTCTTCAGCATTCCTGTGGCTTCAGACTTTGCATTACTTCAACTCAGTCTCCATCTAGATGACTGACTAGCTGAGAAACTGGAGGATTGGCTGAGAGCAACCCACACATCTGATGCACAAGGCAAAGCCCCCTGGAATAAGGAAGGTTTGTTCCAGGTAGGTGTTTCATAACATTTACACTGTACCCAAACAAGAGGAGGATTGGTGGCTCAAGCATTTGCCCAAATAAATAGCCACCTAATCAGAGGCCCTTTGATGTAGATGGAAAAAAATTATATTCACCATCAGAAGCCCTGATACCAGTTCTGCCTTTGCTTATGTTGGAACTTTTACATTAGAGCAATTAACCTCTTCATCCTTAAAGTTTTGTACTAGGCAATTGTGGTAAGGGTCTGACAGACTTTCTTTGTAGATCAGATAAGGCTTTGAGCTGGTTGTTTTGACCAAACATTTTGATGAGCACTAACTGTTGCTGTACAGATGTTGATAGTTATATTTTTTTCAGGCCCCAGGCTGTCTTCCTGATGAACTGAATGAACAAACGTATTCCAAACACCCAAATCCATTCATCTTAAGCCACTCCCTACACTCTGATTTCTAAGCAAAAGGATCTCTCCCTCATAGGCACTAATTTCTAAACAACCCAATAAGAGCAATCCATAAATAAAGCCTTAATTCATTATTAAAACCATGTTCATTAGATCACACAACTGCCAAGTCCAACCATCCTATGTGCCGCAAATGAGATTTGTGAAAATGTGTTTTTAATCGCTTTGATTTCAAAGTATCCTAAGTGTTTTATCTCATCTAAATGTGTGTTTGTACTAATTCATGGAGAAGTCAGATAGCTTCTTACTTGGTATTTTGCTAGGGCTTAAGAGTTTGGGCTGTGTCTTTGTCCTGTCCTAAGGGGAATGCTGGAGGCTTAAAGAGAAGTTGGTGATGTGGCTTGTGATTACAGCTTCAGTGAGGTGAAACAGCCAGAGGACAGTTTTCATGTCACTTTCCAGCTTCACAGTTGAGCTTCAGTCTCTCCAGGGTCATAAAACAATCTATAAGCTCTTGCATCTCCTTTCCAGTCATGAAAGCTGATCCGTTTCTTTGCAGTAGAACACTCTTGCAAAGCCCTGTGCTTTCAGGGAGGCATATCATTAAATGTAATCTAAAGGGAAAAGGATGCTGTACCTCCCTCCATAGCATCTTGAGAGCGGCAAGTGTTAATCTGAACCTGGCATGTAATTCTCCTATAAGCCATGTTCCTCTTACACTTCTGTACTCATAATGTTACACGATTCTTTATATTGTTTCTAATTTTAAATATTTAACAAAGGGTTGATGTTTTAACCATCTATCAGTTTGGATAATTTGGATAACTGATGATTTGTTGGGTTACAGGAACTTGGGCTTTTTATCTAGGTCTTGAAAGTAATGAAAAAAAAATACAATCAAAGTTTCCCTATTACCCTTGTGTATACAGCTCACTCACTGTGTTTGTTTTCACTCAATATTTTCCCATGAGAAACAGAAAAAGATCAAGTTGTTATTGAGATCCAGCATGTATAAAGAAAGGAAATCTGCACAAAGACAATACAATGATGCTAATATTTTGGCCTTTTTAATGCTTACCAAAGACAATAAACAATTAAAAAATATATGTAATGAGATTCTTCCAGCACTGGAAATGATAGCTAGCAAATAAAGATTGGAGCTGGGTAGGGGGAGATAAAGCCTTTGCCTCACAAAGAAAAGGACCTGAATTTGAATCCAAGAACCCAAGTAACAATGCTTTGAATATATATATGGTGGTCAGCTACAATTTTGGTCCTAAAAGACCGAGTCTGGGAAATGTTGGAGCAAACCGTTAAGGAAATGGAGCAATCCAGAATGATTCCAGATGTCACCATTAGGCCTCCACAAGCACTTAAGTGTCCTCTTATATTTACAAAATTTATGTATAATACATTTTATTTCATTACCAGACAGTTGTGCATGTCTCTTTTTGGTTCAAAAATTTTCTCCACAAGGACAGAAGGAAAAGTATAATTTCTGGTGATGTTGAAGTCCTTCAGGCAACACACATACATGCTTTCCTGGCTGGGCATTTTGATCATCTCTGTGTCAACCAGTTGCATGCTCGGTCATGATGGTTTCCTTCAATGGTGGCAAGAGCTTTTGCCCTTTCATGAAAGCTTTAACTGTATTAACCATGAGATCGTTTTCTTAATTCCAACCCTCTCCCTGCAAAGGCTATTTGAAATATGTGATATTTTAGGGACAAATGCCAAAATATGTTACTACAAGGGTTTGTGTTTGATATCTCTGGATATTGAAAGTACATAATTTCCTTCCTTCCTTCCTTCCTTCCTTCGTTCCTTCCTTCGTTCGTTCCTTCCTTCCTTCCTTCCTTCCTTCCTTCCTTCCTTCCTTCCTTCCTTCCTTCCTTCCTTCCTTCTTTCCTTCCTTCCTTCCTTCCTTTCCTTTCCTTCTTATGGGTCTTTGAAACTTCCTCTCCTTGTTGAAATTTTATTCTCTTTTGTAACCCTGATGATCTCAGTGACTTTTGTGTGTGTGGGCAACTGAAAATGCACATGATACCTAAGCAATGACACACAGGTTATAGTTGTTGCATTTGTTGGTGGTTGTTTATGGAGCAGTAGCCTGCTACCCAAACTTCTCTGGCTACCGTTAAATCTGTTCTTGGGCTTGTCCAGTTTTTTTTTTTTTTTTTTTTAATGTGGTTTCTTGTATTGATTCTGATATGCCAGAACCCTGGGGTAATCTTCTTTTTTTTTTTCCCACTCATACAAACTTAACAGGTACACTGGTCTCCTCCCTCCCTCTACCCCCCACCCTCCTGTTCCCCCTCCCCTCCCCTTTCCCTCCCCATCTCCCAGTGCCTCCCCCTCCCATCCCTGGAGCATCCTTTAATGTGCATGCCAAACTCTCCTCTGGGTCCTCCTCTCCGATGAGGTGCAAGGACCCAGTGGCATTTCCCAGAACCCTTTCCTGTGTTCCCCTTAAGCATAGGAACACTATTGTGACTGTCAATCCCTTGCCTCCAAGGATCCTAGTGCCTTTAGCAAATGCTAGACTTTGTGGGGACAATAGTATGTTGGACATTGTGCAAGGCATGCAAAGTCCAATTATGATTGCTTCGGCCCTAACTTGTATGGAGTATCTTGCATATCATTGCTTCTCCCATCCTTTTGCTCTTACAATCTTACTGCCCCCTCTTCCGCAAATTTCCCTGATTTTCAGGATGGGGAGAGATTAGGCTGGCCTAGGTGGTTGATACAGAGTCTCTGATGTTCTGGATTATGGTTTGTTGATTTTTTTTTCAGTTTTGCTGCTCCTGCAATGCCCTTCACTCCATCCTGATGGGTATTGGATGTCCCCCTCTGGCCAGAGATAAAAACCTGTTAAACTAGAGTCTAATAAGAGTATATTCAAAGGTAGATGTAATAAAAGTAGGAAACCAGAGTGAGGGAGGGGTCATTCACCCATTTGCAAAATGGTTACTTTGTATCTGCCAGACTATATGCCCTCTCCTTCTGGTGAGATCATACCCCATCAGTTGTAAATGATCAGAAAGAAAAGTCTGTGAACTTAACCAAATGTCTCATTACTTACTCGCAATCCTTCATGGTGGCCTATTTGCTCTGCTGTAACATGGTCCCCTCTCTCCTTGTTTCTGGTGTGGCCCTCCTTCCCCGTCCCTCCTGTTCATAATCCTTGCAATTACTGTAGGTATTACAGAGATTTATCTTTGAGTATCTCTACGTGGGTTTGGTACTAGGAGCCACCTATTAGGTAGTACATATGGTACTTAATTTTCTGGGTCTGGGATACTTCACTCAATATAATTGTTTCTAATTCCATCCATTGGCAAATTCCATTAATTCATCATTTTTGAAGGCTGAGTAGTACTCCATTTTATAGATGTACCACAGTTTCCTTATCCACTCTCAACTGTTGGACATTTGGGTTGATTCCATGTCTTTGCTATTGTAAACAGTGCTGCTATGAACATGGTCATGCGTGTGCTATCAAGATCAATTTTTGCTGTATGGGGGGTTATTCCCAAAAGTGAAATAGTAGGGTCATATGGTATTTCAATTTTTAATTTCTTTAAGAATCTCCAGACGGCTTGACAGAGTGGCTATATGAGCCTGCATTCCCACCAGCAATGTAAGAGAGTTTCCTTCTTTCCACATCCTCTCCAGCATTTGTTGTTGTTTGTATTGTGGATTTTTGCCATCCTGACCAGGGTGAGATGATATCTCAGGGAAGTTTTGATTTGCATTTCCCTGATGGCTAAGGATGTGGAGCATTTTTTAAGATATTTGTTAGACATTTTAATTTCATCCCTGGTAAAGTTTCTTTTAAGTTCCAGAGCCCGTTTTTTAATTGGGCCATTTGTTTCCTTGGCGTTTAGTTTTCTAAGTTCTTTGTGCACTCTGGATAATAGAGCTCTATCAGATATGTAGTTAGTGAAGATTTTCTCCCATTTTGGGGGTTGCCTTTGTGCTCGTGTTACAATCTCTTTATCTGAACAGAAGCTCTTTTATTTCTTTTTTAATACTTTTTTATTATTATTTCAGCTCATACAAACTTATTAGGTACACCAGTTCCCTCCCTCCCTCCTCCTCCCCCCGAACCCTCTGTTCCCCCTCCCCTCAGAAGCTCTTTAATTTCACAAGATCCCATCTGTTGAGAGTTTGTGCCATTGGATGTCTGTTGAGGAATTGTTGGCCTAGCCCAATAACCTCGAGGGAGTTCCATCCCCTTTCAACTATGGTTTTTATAGTCTCTTATATCTATCTGATCTTATATCGAGGTTCTTGATCCATTTGGAATTAATTCTTGTACATGGTGACAAGTACAGGTCCAGTTTTAATCTTCTGCATGTGTTGATCCAGTTTTGCCAGCACCATTTGTTGAAGATGCTGTTCTTTTTCCATTGAATGTTTTGGGCCCCTTTGTCAAAGATCAAATGGCTGTAGTTGTGTGGGTTTTCTATAAGTCTAGAGAGATATAATGTTGGTTTGCATTTTTATAACTTAACTTTCATCCACAGACCTTGTGTAAACTTCAGTTTGTTCAATTATTGTCCCCATAAGTTGTTAGAGTCCTGCATTCATTTAGCATTGTAAAGATGAAACCAATAAAATATTCAGAGCTATTTACTGCTTAAGATGGCATGATGTGGATCAGGCTGGGCCCAGCAAAGCTGGACTCTTTCAGATTCTGCAGTCAGTAGGATGAAGACTGCTCACAACTGAGCATATTCACACATCTGTGATCTTCGATGGCAAAAATTGCATGAGCCTGTCACATTCATATCCGTGACGGAATTCAAACATGTTCAACTAGATGTTTCAATGTTTGAGCATATTTAAGCAAAACAAAGGATATGAATGTGACTGAAGAACAATGTCTTGGGTAAGGATTTGTGGGCAAGGTGCATCCATAAGAAGGCCATATCAGAAGCAAAACAGAGTTGGTATGGGATTCTTAGAATTGGAGACTCCCAATTGGGAAGAGACTCGTTCTAAGTCAAACCCCACCTGGAGACTTCAGCACAGCAGATGTCCTGAAATCTCTTCATAGTTAAAAATATTTATTCCTGAGCGTTCATCTTTGCATACATGTGTTTTTCTCTATTAGTTGCAATTTTCTCTTTCAGGAGTACTTACAGAAGTCCCTTTATCTACAAATGCTGCTTCAGTTCACTAGCTTCCTGCTACTCAATGAACCCAAAGCGGCTCTAGCATTGACCTATGAGAGATGAAACACAGACTAGAAGTATGATAGCAGCAACATGCAGCACTTTATACTACCTCCATATTTTCTCTGGGACAACTAGAAAGGAGGAGAATTATTGAGAACATTTGCTGAGAGAAAATTTCTATGATTAAGTTCCTATGTATGAGATCAGTGGGAACTACAAAGATGACTAAGTTTTCACACAGTAGAGATCTAGAGAATAAAGTTATTCAGGAGAAAATTACATTGTACTGTGGTTTGGAAGTTGCCTTATCTCTCAGGACTGTGGATAAATGAGTGAATAACATTCCTCAAAGAAATGCCACATTTCCTCATAAAAACCAATCACTAGTTAGAAACAAAAAGAAACCAAAATACTGTATTAGGTTATCAGATATGGACAAACACACATGCATAAAAATATGAAATTCTTTCATCTCTTTAAATTTACTTTATTTACTTATTTGAGAGGAAGGGAGGAAGAAAAGGAGAAAGATAGAGAGAAAGAGACAAAGAGACAGAGAGAAAAACACATGCATGTCATGGTACATGGATAAAGATCATATTTGGAAATCAATTTTTTCTTTCCACCATGTGGTTTCCCAGGAATCAATCTCAGGTTGATAGATTTGTGAACCAGTAACTTGCCCATTGAACTATCTCACTCATCTAAAATTCACTCCTTAAAGCAATTTCTTCTGAATTTTTCCATCACAGGATTCAAAAAGTGATAGCATTTGCATAAAACACAAGGATAAAAGACAGAAATGCTTGGTGGAGGAGGGACTGACTGTTCAGTGACTTCAACTTTTGTAGAATGTCTTGTTTTTCCAGATATCAAAGGACTAATATTGAGCTCAAGTATAACTTAATCCCTTCCCTTACTTTCTGAAAGCTAAATTTAAAAAAATGCCCAGATAAACCAAACATTCTTTGTCTTTTCAAACCTTAGAGATTTTTAGATTGTTGATCCAAATGAGTGCTGTTCATTTTTTAGGGAACTAGCCTTGGTCCACCTTCTGGTTCATTTTAGTATTAATAAAATTCTTAGCATTTACGAAGAGAACTAAATTAAAAGAGTCGTGTATTTAGATGACTATTCTTAATAAAATATGAATATTTATGTGATGATGCTGAATACAAAGCTAAGTATGAAGTACCACAAATACAGTGTATCAATGTATTGATGAGGAAGGGAATTTGTCTCTTTGACATGTTATTCTCATTAACAACATGTTTTCTTGGTTAACTCTTGGAAATAAGTCCATCATTCTCGACATACACTTCCTGACACCCTTGTTTACAAGAGTTCAATAAGCATCAAGATTCAAACTAGAAACATACTATGTATGTGATGAGTTTTAGTGCCACACAAGTAGCTATGTTTACTTAATTTGGGAGATAGCTCCATAATTTTGTTCTTCAAATCTATCTGAGAGTCTGTTCCAGAAATACTTCTCTTAGTTGTCGGCTTAGGTCCCTCAGCATTTGTTGTCTTTTATTTGTTTTGCATTTCTAGTCTAGTTTTTCCCTATTTCTGTATTTGAATTAGACACTCCAATCAAGCAGAACATGTCTTAAAAGAGTTTTCCATTTTCCTTGGGATTTGAAGTTTCCCTCCATGTTCAGGAATTGCTTCTTACAGCTTTATTGATTGGCCTCTAATTACTTGACCCAATTTGTATCATCCCTCTGTGTTAAGGATGTTTTATAGCTTTTGTCTCAGACTGTTAGTCTATTCTTTGTTAATGATATTTTTTAAAGGTTAGAGGCATTTTCTATTGGAAGAACTTATTCCTGAGTTGATCATTTGGAAATTTGTGAATGCACTCTAGGCATAAAATGTGGCTATTATCATTAATATTGATAACATATATTAATGAATCAGTGACTTAGTGAACAGTGCAAAGCATATGAGAGGAAATGGTCTTCTACAACCAGTTAGGGCTGAAGAAAATACAATCTGCAATCTTTAGTTGAGAAAATGAAGTCTAAGATAGTCTCATGAATAGAATTGTATGCTTCATGTCTATGAATCACACCTTCAGGTCTATGTGTTGTGAGTGAGTCACTTGTACTTCCTCATGGGATCTAATGAAGCAACTGACTCTGGGAGTTACATGTTGCTCTTGCAGTGTCAGATCTGCGGGCTGCTTTCTCTTTATGGACATATTTGAAGGTGGAGTGAATGACAACAGCAGTGGAAAGGCATGAGGAAGACATGTCCTGTTGCACTGAAGACAATTCACACCCCCCTTTGTTTCTGCACCACTTGCATTCAGGAGGTACGGATACCCAGCCTCCCCAACTTGTAATGGTTGAAGACAGAGAAGTCAAGGGACTTTGTGCTAAGTATTCCCAATGATTGTGCTTCAAGTTTCTATAAACTTGAACATACCCATGACTCACACTCACGCAAATCCTCCCACCTCTATGCTAGTCTCCAAGAAGGACAGCTGCATGCATTCAGAGCAGATAACTGGGATCTTGACTGACAACTGTGACTACGTTTGTGACTCTTACAGAGTCCACATCTAAATAGCTTGACTGTTATGGGGCTCTGCTTATTCCTTTATGCCACCTCCAAGCAACTGTGACAATGATTTGGCGATTTTGTCTAAATGTTTTTTCAGATCTTCCTTCTCTCCATCTATAAATGTTATTTTGGATGACATCCTTCTCATTTGAAACCTGACTATTGAAACTGTCTATTAAATAATTTTCCTAACTTCAGCTTTGAAATCAGTCTGTCACTGAATAATCAGATAGAAATATGATCCTGTCATTCTTGGCTTAAAATTCTTGAGTGGCTCCCATTGTCCAGTGTCTATGAGTAAATTTGCTTTCCTTTGTCTCTTTTTTTCTCTCTTCTTTTTCCTTTCCTTTCCTTTCCTTTTTTCCTTTCCTTTCCTTTCCTTTCCTTTCCTTTCCTTTCCTTTCCTTTCCTTTCCTTTCCTTTCCTTTCTTTTCCTACATCTCTCTCCTCTCCTCTCTCTCCCTCGCCTCTCCTCTCCTCTCCTCTCCTCTCTCTCCTCTCCTCTCCTCTCCTCTCCTCTCCTCTCCTCTCCTCTTCTTTCTTCTCTCTTTCTTTATTAAATCTCATAACATGGAATTGAAACTCCACCTTCACTTTTGACTTCAGCAACACTAAATTTTTATTAGTTTCTCTATTTCTTGTATTTGATTTACTGTGTCATAACTGTTCAGAATTTATTTATTATCATTCATGTTTCAGCTTTTCTTTATTTTTTTTAAACGTCCACACAGGGCTGTGAGCTGACTTGGCAGGTGAGTTTGCGTGTTATATGAACCTGACAACCTGAGTGTGATGCCCAGAACCCACAAAAAAAGGATGGAGAGAGCCAACCTTACAAAGCTGTCCTTTGATCTCCACATGTGTGCTATATCAGAGGCACACTTGTGCACATGTGCATACCCACACCCACACAAGCCACACCCACACATACATCATAAGCATATATACCACACACATAGGGATGCACACATACACACACAATACAAAACACACACACATGTATGCACACACACCACTTATAAACACACTGTGAGAATACACACACAGCATAAACATGCACCACACACACAAACTGGTGAATAAATAACAAATGAGAATTATTAAAGAGAATATAAAACTCAGCACAAATATTAGCAGATCCTTCTCGAATGTGCTCTAGTCTCTGAATCTTGTGAAGCATGAATTTGAAGTTTTCTTTTGCCTACTTACATATTATGGAGACAGGGACTCATATAGTCCCGGTTGGCTGGCCTCAGGCATAGCACAGAGCTGAGGCTGGTGTTGAAATCCTGGGTTTCCTCACTTTAGTGCTGTGATTACAGGTATTGCCACTTCACCCACTACGAGCTGCAATTATTGTAGTCAGTGTTTAATGACTCTGTTCTCATCTTCCATACCTGGGTCCAGGTTCTTAGAGGACAGTAAGTCTTCCGCACTGCTGGTTATTGCTCAGTACATAGCACTTCAAGGACACCCTAGTTCAAGTTGTACAATGCTGGAGCTGAAATGCCTCTGAAAACTGGTGACATTTCTATACAGGAGGGATAAACAAAGAGAAACTTGGAATGAGTCTTTGAAACTCTTATAAATCATGTCCTTTTCTATCTTCTATTTCATCTTTCTCTTCCTGTTCATATGTTTTAATCAAAGGTTGCATATCCTGCTCTCTCAGAACCACCTCAAATTGATAGGATATTTTTTGACATACACTTGTTCAATGAATGTCTCTGACTGACTGATCACACTGGCCATACCACTGAGACATCACTCATTGTCAAGACCAAGCAATGTAGAAGAAAAATTAGCTTAAGGAAGAGCAGAAACACACAGTATTTTAGTAAAGAGAGTATCATAATGCTTTGTAGGAAAACTTATGAGAACATTTGGGGAAAGAAGGAAGAAAAATGGGAACTGGAAAGGTCCATGCCTTACGTTGTTGACTGTTTAATTTACTGGCCATCTCACTTTCCTTATCATTTTCCTTATATTCTCCATCACTTTGCCCAGTGCTGATCTGCACCTAGATTCATGCAGTGACACAAGTTTCGCATCAAAACATTAACATCTTTGAAAACAGGAAGGAAAAGCAGTTGCCAGTCTGGGCTGTTTGCACGTAACCTGCTGCCTACACAGACGCCAAGGACATGTTCTTCTTCTCCTATGCGCATTGACAACTCTCTACCTGAATAAGCCAAAGAAGCTGCATTGCATCGCTTTTAGAGACCCAGGAAATCAGAACTAAGTACTTTCCATAAAATCGTTCCACATGAAATTGGTATCAATTAATACAAGGAACTATTATTTCTCCCGGATGGACATGTCACTTTAAAAATATGAAGACGTTACTTCTTTGTGCTGGGAGACAAAAAAATAGGCACCAGGAGGATTCTTATTCAAGCACAGAGTGCTGTTAAAATCTCACCTGAGGTGCCCTGCGACAGGCCCTTTCTCACGTCCTGTCTTAGGTTTGACAGCCCGACTTAAAGGTGAATATCGAGGACAGAGACAGGTCACAGCTCAGAGGGGTGAATGCTGTGTCTAGTGAGAGCAGTCTACAGAAGATGCTTTTGTCTGTAAGTCCCCACAGTCACCGACTCTCTTGTCACTGCAGATCCATGAAGCTTAAGATTGTGACATCTGTCAATCAGGAAAGATTTACTGTCTCTTTTGGCGCCCACAGTGCACCTAAGACTGGGGGCAACACAATTCCATTGAATTGTACACTTGGCCTCAAAGGAATATGTCACATTTATCTACAAAGCCGGAAGCAAGTATGAAATGAGGCATGCTTAGTTCCAGTTATACGCTTGATCTCGTTAGAAGAGATAAAATTCCTTGCTGGAATATTAAAAATTCTTAATAAAAATTCCTGGAAGCCTGGAAGCTTCTTGGCAGCTCATGGAAATTTATGAAAAAGAAATAATCACAAATCGTCATGCTAAAAAGCACTGATTGGGGGTTTTATTTGGGACCAATGAAATAGTTGCTGGCAAAGGTCTCTTAAGTTCATCAAAATAATTTCCAGGGAGACCAGTGATCGCCAACATCCTCTTGATGCAGACTTTGCTGCATGCCTTTGAGTTACAAGGACATTTTGGAAAAAAAAAAGAAGTGGAAAAAGTTTCCAAAATTCAATAATTTATCCAAAATGGAGAGATGATCTTTTTCCACATGATTAGTTATGATGTTGTGATTATTTTGACCAGAGTGATTCTCCTCGAGAGACAAAGACTGGGGAAAGGTGGAACGTAAATAAAACTCAGCCAGCATCATTCTTTCTGGGCTTCTTCCACTTTGCTGGGAAAACATAGACTAAGGTCTGAAAGAGAAAATATCTCCTGCCATGGTGTCTCCATAGCATTTCTAAAACTTGGATATGCTTGTGTCAAATGATGCATTTAAGTAGAGAGACCTAGATGAAAGGAATCCACAACATCTCAGAGAAGGGGTAATAGTAGACGTGCTGATAAATGTAATGACTACAAGGACCCAGCTGTGATTTAATCCCACAAAATTTTGACCATATTCTACATGGAGATGAAATTTATTTGCAATTTAGACACCAGTGTTCAGCCAGAAGTCTGTGAGTGACCCCAAACATTGACTTCACCTGGTTTATGCTCTCAAACTCATGAGGAACTGAAGGGTGAACTAGAGCAATGAAAACCAGAATCACCCAGAAGACCATATCTAGCTGTCAAGCTGAAGTCAGGTTGGCAAAGTTCAGAGGAAATCTTCCTGACACCAGGCTATAAAAAGAGAATCCCGAGCACAAGGATGGGAGGAGTCATGATATGCAAGATACACCACACAAGTTAGGGCCGAAGCAATCATTATAGGACTTTGCATAACCTGCTCAATGACCAACACCTTATTGACCCCTCAAAGTCTAGTATGGACTAAAGGCACTAGGATCCTTAGAAGCTAGGGATTAACAGCCACAATAGTGTTCCTATACTTAAGGGGAACACAAGAAAGAGTTCTAAGAAATGCCATTGAGTCCTTACACATCATCAGAGAGGAGGACCCAGAGGAAAGTTCGACATATACATTAAAGGATGCTCTAGGGATGGGGGAGGAGAAAGAGATAGGGAGGGAGGGGGTGAAAGGAAGGGGAAAAGGGGGGAGGGAGCAAGGGGGTTCAGGGAGAGGTGAAGGGAGGGAGGGGATCCTTGTACCTATTAAGTTTACATGAACAGAAACTAAAAAAAAATGAAAGAGAATCTCCACAGTATCTCTGTGTCCATTGCAAGAACAAGCCCAGTTGCAGATGCATAAATGTTATTTATAAACGTTAAAATATGATGTGCAAAAAAGTACTACCAACCTAAATGCAAAAAGCAATGAACACTTAATTTTACAATATAAGAAAGAAAATGCATTTTGAAATAAACACTGCATTTTTAAAGGAAATTACCATGGGATTTCTGTGAAATAAGGAATCATTGGCTATGTTGGCATTATTGAGCCAGAGGTCAGTGTGGGTATCTTCTTCAATTACTTGGTACCTTATTTTTTATGTCTTCTCTTTTTTCTTTTTTCTTTTTCTTTTTCTATTTTTCTTTTGTATGTTCTATGTGCATGCCTATGTGTGGGTGTGGGTTTCCACATGTGTGTATCCAGAGTTCAGAGGACATTGGGTGTCTCACTCTATCATTCTCCACCCCATTTCCTTGGCACAGAATCTCTTTGAACCCCAGACTGGGCTGGTAGCCAGAAAGCCCCAGTGACTTTCCTGTCTCTTCCTCCCACGGTGCTTTGTTTACAAATGTACATGGTCACCCCAGGTTTTTAATGTGGGAGCTGGTGATTTGCAGTCGCTTCCCATTGCTTGTACAATAAACACGGGTGTCCTGGAAACATCTGTCTAACTCTCACCTTATTTTTTTTTTTTGACATAGGGTCTTTCACTGAATCCAGAAGTCACTGATGTGGCTAAACTAACTGACTAGCAAGTCCCAAGTGCTCTTTGCCTCCCCAGATGCCATTAACACATGCATGTCACTTTGTCCAGCCTAATAGTAGATGCTGAGGCTCTTAACAGAAGTCATCATGCTTGCCTAAAAGCGCTATCCTGACCAAGCTATCTTCTTGCCTCATATTTTCATGACTCTTAATCTATGACGATGCCACATAAGAAGAGCACATTGGATGGATGTTGTGAGTTTTTAAGGAGAATCGGTACAGACACAGCTGTATGAAGATATTGAACTGTTAGAGCAAGGGAGTCATTTGTTGCTAATCACAGTCATTCTGGAAGAAGAAAAGTCATAGGTGCGGGAAAATTCAGGCTGTAACTCCAACTGCTGCCCACAAATGCCTTGAGTCAGTCGCCTCTGTTGCAAGGCAGCTCAGCAGGTGAGACAAACCTCAGTAAACCCTAACCAGAGCCTCTTAGTTATTCTACTGCAGCAACGGACACCTCTCTAATGTTTCAGCAATTCCGAATTTCTGGTGCCTTGTGGGACTTTTCCGTGACTGCACCAGGGAGGGTCCTGTGATGGTGGAACTGGAATCTGTACTGTGATTGGTGCAAACAAGCATCTTCATTTGTCACACCCATGCCACCTTCTGACCCACCTTCCACCCCAGCCCCACTACTGACTAGATCTCCAGCAGCTCATTTGATGGGGCAACTACGCTGCGCTCTGGTATTGCAGCATTAGTCTAATCAAATGCTTCCTCTGAGAGAGCTTTGCTGGCTCACAACTTTTGTCATCAGTAGAGCCAGCAGAGCTGAGACCAGGAGGAGGGCGGCTGTGGTGTCAGTGAGAGGGTAACAGAGGAGTTTGCAGAAAGGAGCCAGGGGCAAGAGTGATGCCAAAGTACAGAGAAGGCAGAGAACCAAGAAAGCTGCCTCCGACAGACTGCACACCCGGGTTGCTGGAAGCGTTCCGGAGACGTGCAGCATGACTCTGTATAAGGTCGGAGTCTCAACACCCAAACCCCAAGAGCCCTCACCCGAGCTAACACTCTCCTGTCAACTGCTGCTGTCATTGCCCCTGCTTGCAGACAGACCTCACGCTGCCGAGTGCCAGGCAGCTGTCAATCATTACCTAGAATTGTAAGTCTCTATTCTGATCAGCGAGTCTTAAGTCTGGATTGTCAGGCTGAAAGGCATGAGTTTGCAGTTTTCAGATCTTGGAGATCTATCTGTTTGTTAGCCCAGGCCATCAGCCTTCGGCTCTTATAAGATTAGGAATATTCATATAAGAGGAGCTACTCCTTGCCTAGTCAGCCTTGATCTGAGAAGAACAAGTTCACTGGTAACATTGTTTTGAAAAATAAAATTATACAGTCATTTCCATGTATAAAGTTGACAGCAAGAAAAATATAAGTACAAAAAGGCTCAGGGAATGTATTGACTAACATCATTATGAAAAATCTTCCTGGAGCAATATTCTAGTCACATTGAAAAATAAATGAATCAAAATTTAAAGCTACACAATGTCCAGGTCTTTCCATTTGACTATCAGATGATGAAATAAGCCTTTCTTCCTATCTTTTACAAGTCACATAATTGCCCAAGGACAGGAATAAATGAGAAACAGAAATTCCACTTTTGAAAACTTCACAATAAAGACCAGGTCAGGAAACTGGAAGGGGGCAGGAGGGGTTACAACAGAGACCCTGAAGCGCTGCGCAAGGACCGAAGCCAGCAGATGTGATGTTGAGATGGTATGCCAGGGCGACTGCTCAGAGAGAAAGCCAGGATAGCATGGTGCTCGCGCTGAAGGCAGTGCTAGCGCTAAGCCCAAGTCCCTTATTTTTAGCAACAGAAATAGCAATACACCTGGCACGAGTTTTACTTAGAATCCTTCCAGGAAGCAAAAGAGTCGGGATGGAATTAGAAACCACATGGACAATCCGCACATTGTATAAGGACCACTTTCTATGCTGTGGTAGGGAAAATGGATTTTGTTAACAGAACAGCACTGGGCAGAAATGGCAGCAGACTGTTATTCTGGCCCGAGAAGGCAGAGCCTAGCAAGTCCCAGAGAAAAGCAAAAAGGAGTAGACAGGATGATTTGTGATATCATCCTTAGACCTTCATAGGCATACACACTCAAGTGCCCTGGTGTACACACACACGCACACACACACACGCACACGCGCGCACACACACACACACACACACGCACACACACACACCACACACACACACACACGCACACACACACACCACACACACACACACACCACACACACACACACGCACACACACGTAAAAATATTATGGTGCAGATAAAATGATCTTCTTTGATGATAATCCAATGAATCCACCAGCATATGTCCCAAGCAAAGTTAAATAAATAAAGATAGGGGCTGGAGACATGACTCTGTTTCGCAAGTAGAAGGTCCTGAGTTCGGAATCCAGGTCCCACGATAAAAAAAAACGCCAGGTGGAAACGGTGACAGCCCTCACTTCTGGCCCTGTGATTGGGGCCTGGAAAATTCCAGAGTGAAGAAAGAAGGAGGTAGAAGCAATTCAGAGTGATTCCTGAATTCACTTTTGGTCCTCCACAGGGACACACGTTGCCCTGAGACACACACACACAAATAAATAAAATAGTTAAAAAATATATAAATTAAAAAATATTAATAAATCAGCTTTTCTATACAGTAGAGGTGTTGTTATCATTAGGCACATGTGTCAACTTGATGAATAAGGGTTTGAGCTCTGGGCACATTTGAGGAGAATTAGTGGTTGGGTTAAGCCCAGAGCAAACCTGCAGGACATTATCTAGCTGATGGGGAAGGCCCAGCCTATGGTGGGTGATACTAGGTCCTGAATAGGTGAATAAAATACTGAGAGCTGGTTGAGGAATGCAGCATCCTTCTGTTCACTTAGCCAGACATGCTGGTCTGGCAAGTAAGGATTGTTCATCTCTCAGCTGTTATGTGGTGATGGTGTGGGCAGTTCCCTCGGCCCTGGTATTGGTGCATGCTCTCCCATCAAGCTGGACTGAGAACTGTAACCAGGAATCATAAGAGAGAATAAACCCTTGTTCCCTTAAGCCGTTTGATGGTCATTTGTCAGCAACAATGCAGGCGAACTGCAACAGGTGTCAAGTAAGCATGCTCCTGGGATGATAATGTAAGGCATTGGAAATATCAGCTAGCAAAGTTCACAAAGAAATGTATAAAAACTTAAAACCAATAATAAATCAAAATATAGTTGTAAGAAATTCTTTATCAATTTTACCTGAAAACAAAGAATACAACAGGATAAGAAGTGAAATTAACTAGGTAAATATTTTAACACAATTATTATACAATTAGGAAAAGTGGTCAGCTCAAATTGACTGATTGGGAGCTGATACAACTAACTGCAGTTTTCTATGAGGGCCTGGAAAAGACAAGACCAAAAAGATTTAAGGATGTTGATGACAAACTATTTTGAGATTCAGGAAACCCAAAGTTACAAATTGAAAGGGCAGACTGTCTTGTTCCCAGTGAAAAAATGATCGAGAGAGACTAACAACAAAACATACTCCAGGGAATGTGTGTGTCTCTTGGAACACAAAAAGCATAATTGACTGGAAAATCAGTAAGCTTTTTAAAGCAACTAGTACATGAGTATCATCAGTTCAAAAGTCTCCAGGACTTTCAATGAGAGCAGTCAGCAGGACACGCTTGCCCAGTGCTGCAGGAAAGAAAATGGACCCAAAGGTTTCTCTGTATCTAACCAGTGCTCACATAAATGGGAAGGCATTGACCCATTTCTGAGTGCCTCAAATATGATTGCTTCTTTTCCATTCACTCAAATCTTCTTTGACACTCTTCAAAAATCAGAGCAAAATTCATAATTTGATATCAATTGCCCTTTCTAATATTTGTTCTGTTTTCATTTTCATATTATTTCTTTGCTTTCTCTGTTCCTCTCTTTTTCCTTCTCCTTTCCTTTTTCCCTCCCTTGCTCCCAGTCTTTTTCCTTTCCTTCCATCCTTCATTTTCCAGACATTGTATGTGCATGACTCTAAATATCATAATGTCAGAACTTTATGAAGGTATCATACCTATAAATTGGTAAGGTGATTATGTAAACTCTTTATTTACCAGTTGACACTTAAATATTTAATAGTTTAACATGATAATATATTTTATAGGTTTTTTCCCAAGGAAGGGACCTAAAATACAAACCAGATTCACATTTTATGATTGGTTATTTTTGTCAACTTAGCTTCCTTGACTAAAAGTTTCCTTGCCCTAAAAGTTTCTTTTGGTAACTGTTTTAGCTTCATATTCCTATTGTCGCAATGAATAAATGACCCAAACAATTGAATGGAACAAGGAGATTTGAATTCTAGCTTGTGATTTCAGGTCACAGTTCATCGTGGCAAATGGAACAGGGAGAATTGCCAGAAGGAGCCCAGGGGACTGATATATCACATCATTGGCAAGATCAGAAGGCGCAAGAGCCTGTGCTTGCTGTATAACATGCTAGCCTGCCAATTATCGAACAAGTTCTCTCCACTTTTTTTTTCCACTTTCCCCTAGAATGACCCACTCACTGTGGGCCACTTCTTCGCACATTAGTTATGCGATTATTCAATTGTTTACAGGCTTGTCTTAACTAGGGAATTCCTTATAGGTATCCCTAAAGGCTCAGATCTCAAGTGTCAATTTGAGGCCTGAAAATTACAACAATCTTTGTTTTCTGAAGTATTAATTCCAAGTGATATTTGTTACTCAAACCTGGATCTGTCTCATTTTGGTTTTGTTTGGGTACTGTTTGATCTTCTCTTTTATCCCTATTATCTCTTACAAGCTATCACTCCTAGCTTCAAGAGAGCCTGTAAAATTTGGACTCTTGTTCAATCACCAGTGAAAATGTAAAAAACTCATTAAAATAGATTTAAATGTTCCATGAATATGAAAATATATGGAGATATGGATGACAAAATATAACCTATTCACTTAATATATGACAAATATATACTTAAAATATGACAAAGAAGAAAACAAACATTTTGAAAGGAAGAGGACAGAAGGCAGGATATTGAGGAAGTCTGCTTGTTGCTTCACTGTTATTAAAAATAGATCGAAGAGACTAATTTAAGCTCACTGGTTTTGCTTCCTATCTCATTACTACAACAAAACAACTGACCTTAACAACGTGTGGGAGAAAGAGGTTTTACTCATCTCGCAATTCCAGTTTATAGTCCATCATGACAGTGGAATCAGCATCAGGAGCCAAGAGAATTGGTGGTCACTTCATATCCACAGCAAAAGCAGAGGGCAACGGCTAAGCCAGCCTGGCTTGCTTGTCTGCCAGTGCTCAGCTTGTTTTCACCAGCTTTACCTGTTTCCCCAGGGAAGATCTCTTCTACCATGGCATGGACCTCCCACATCAAATATGCAGCTGAGACAGCCTGCATATCACTCAGGACTAACCTTAATGTAGGGAATCAGATGTGCTAGGAGTCTTGTCTCCTTCCTGGGTATCACGCTTACAGCTAATACTAACACATCACACTTACACTTGGAGATGGATGTGCAGATGGTTTCTGATGTGTGATATCATATGAATTGTTTTCAATTTTTGATATTGTAATATGTATTCAGTGCAAACCACTTCAAATTTTGATTTTTACCTAGGCTATTGATATTTAGGACAATACTCTCTGTGACGTCAGCTAAGATAATACTCTCCGTGACACCAGACAGTGGCAGTGAACTGCAGATACTAACCACATATGCAGTCTTGAGTGTAAGCAATCAGTATTCTTCAGTTTACTCTATGTTAAGTTGTGACATTTTGTGGAGTACATGTGCTAAGTGAAATTTCAATTTATGATATACTTATGTAGACTTAATTCCATTATAAGCTAAGAAGTATCTATGTGCCATATTTAAAATAACATGATAAATATATTAATTAAAATGCTTATCATTAAAAGTAATTGTGAAAGCAAGAAGATAAGGAGAAAAATAACTACTAAGTTGAATTTTGCTTATAGTTTCAGTTAATATGTATTGTCTAGCAAATGTGAGTATTAATTACATTAGATAAAATTATACACCAGCTATAAGAATGAACACTAAAATACATAATTAAACTTTTAAAAAAGACACAGCAAATTGTTTTTAAACAACAATATTACTAAGGAGAGCACAGACTAAAGTGAAAATTAAAACCACACATCATCTTATCAACAAAAGCAAATAAGCAGGGACAGAATGAAGACATATTTTCAAAGAAAATATACTCTATGCATGCTGCTTACAAAAGAATTGATTTGCAAAACAGTTTAGAAAATTTGAAAAATAAAAATGTGAATCACTATTATTCTGTAATATTTGTAGCCATATAAATTGGACTGATCCCTCCAGTAGATTGTATCTAATAAAACGATTCACAGCATGTGTTAATCCCAAGCCATCAGAACCTTATCATATGCTCAATTAGGCAAAACATGGTAAAATAAAAAATCTTCTAAAGAACTTCCCTATAATTTGAGAATTTGTACATAATGTAAGTTTACAAAAAACAGAAGGGAATATATACATAAAATTAAGGTTGACTTATGAAAAAAGGGAAGTGTTACTATTCTTCTACCTGGAGCATCAGCAACACATCTGTTTCATTGGCTGCCTTGCCTTTACTACCTTCACTTGCTTGCCAAAAGAATGTCAAGCAATGTGACCCACATCCTACAGTCAGCAAACAGGTCTCATCTGGGATATTATGCCTTTGGAAGTAAACATGCCCACTCAGGCAAAGATGCAAGCTCATTCCATCTGTTAGGAAAACTAGAGGGAGACCAGGCAAGAGACAGGGTGAAAGTCAGATCTTTTACTCTGTGCAATAACATATTTTAAAGACTTTTTTGGGGGGGACTGTAGAGATGGCTCAGGGGTTAACCCTCTGCCTGGAAAGCAGAAAGACCTCAGTTCAGATCCCAGATCCCATGGAAGGAGACAGGAAGGAAATGGTGGCAACTTGCAATTCTGGTCCTGAAAAAAGGCAGAACCTGGAAAATCCCAGTGCAGAGTAAAAAAAGGAGGTAATTCCTGAAATACGTAAAATTAAGGTTGTCATATGAAAAAAAGGGAAGTGTTACTATTCTTCTACCTGGCATCAGCAACACATCTGTTGCTGATTCCTGAAATGATCCTCGGTCCTCCACAGACGTAAGAAGTGCTCTCTGATGTACACAGACAGACAACCAGACAAATATACACACATATGTGTGTAAACAAGGCGTTTTTGAGCTATATGAGTATATTGTGCATTAAAGTGTATTAAGATATAATGAAGACTAAGAATTCTAACATAGAAAAACCCCCAAAACCATAAAATTCATTTTAATATATGAATAATAGAAATAGAAAATATGCAGTTAAATTGATAATTTATGAAGTAAATTTTAGGATGTTTGTGATTTGGAAATAGTAATTAGGATAATTATTAATAATCTCAGAAGCTGGAGAGAGGTATGTTAGAAAAAAGAATAGAAACAAGGTATTTACTTCCATTCCTTGGACTTGTACATAATCAATTCTGTGGAAGTTTCTTGAAGATGCCAGGTTGACTAATAAGGAACTATGTGTCTATAGAAATGTACAGACACAAGTACATTGAGCATAGTCCTCTCTCTTGTGAACAATGCAAACGATCAGACACAAAAAAGCTCAAAAGAAAGGAATCAATAATAATCCCACAGCTGATTGTTCTTATATTCTAATTCATGACAATAGAAGCCAAGAAAAAGTCAGAAAAGATGAAATAATGGCTAAAGTAAAAATCAGAAAGTATGCATTAAAGATACCTAAACACTACATAGAAAATAGTATTACATGGGAAAATGGGAGAAAGGAGTAGGGTCTCTTTAAGATTATGAATGAAATAATTTCTCAGTGGGCCATTATGTGGCAAGCACTACAGCCTCAAAATACCTGAGAACCACCACAGGAACTCAAATGAGAAACACATGCAGCTGCAAAGGAGGCTAAGGGCTGAAGACTCAGCTTGTTCTTAAAAGTATCAAAGCATTAAAATCATCACTATACAGAGGCCCAAATAATGTAATGAAATATTAGCTTGCTCCATTTAATAAGTGAACATGTATTAAAAACTATAATCTTCAAATAAAAAATATCTTTGTTTATAAGTGGTCCCAGGAATATTTTACCAAAAATGTAATCACATATTAGTGGAAAAAGAAACATTCAGTTCCAAAGAGGAAAAGCAACTCAGATCATATTCTGAAACCACAATATAATAAAAATAAAAAAATAAATGTCAAAGTTAGAAACACAAAATGCAAAAGCATTTGACATTTTTATGACATTCTTTTTTAACAAACTCTCGGGAACTAAAAGAACCTGAAAATGTCAATTGCAGAATATTTATTAAAAACAGAGTAATAAATGGACTTAAATATTTTCCGTGTGAGTAAAAAATAAACAACGTTAACATATTTAATAAATGAAACATTAAAATTTAGTGAATGCAAGGAGCACAGGAGGAAAAAATAATGATGAAGATTAAAACATAAAGAAATAAATTAGGGAGTTGGCACCTGGAGAGCTGCCAGTAGTGGATTCCTGGGAAAATGAAAAGAATTTTCACCACTGATTTGTATATCAAGAGAAAAGGAGAAAAGGAAGCCTTGGAAACGCTCAGCAGGTAAAGACACTTGCTGTGCAAACCTGGCAACCTGAGTTCAAGCTCTGTAGCTCACATAGAAATACCCAGCTTCTGCAAGTTGTTCTCTGACCACACACACACACACATTTAATCAATGAATCAATCAATGGATCAATCCATGGATGATAAAATTCAATAAATCAAAGAAGAAAGTACAGTTTGAATGTAGAAGCATTAAATATGAGAAAATGAAAAAAATCAATAAATATACAATAAAGGATTTTTAAGATACTATCTTACCATTTCATTTGTCTTTCTGTTCAATAAATTGTAAATGCCTAGATACATAAACAATGTTGCATTAAAAAGATTCTACGTAAAGTTTGCTCAAGTGAAAAAGGAAATATAAAATTAAAACTACAAAGAGCCAGGGGGTAATTATCTCTGCACAACTCTTAAAAGTGTCATTATGCTCATATACTTGAATGGTTGAACTTGATGAAACCAAGCTTGGAAAAACTAATTTTCATATCAAATAAATGTATAATTCTACCAAGAGAGAAAAAAAATCTGTTTTTGGTATGTATCCATGTGACTAAGATACCCAGACTTGACAAGTACATCCTGAAACCAGGCATCACACACCATATGGAACATAATTGCAACTTGACTTCAATGAGATTTATCCCAAGGGAGCAAACACGGGGTAAGACAAGACAGTTTATTGACATAATTTACTATGGTTCAGTATAACTGCCATGTAATCTAAAGCACATAATTATCTTGATGCACAGGAAACTCTTTTGGCAAACCTAATTCCATTTTAATTTCTGATAAAACTCACATATTTATAATATTAGCAAACATTCCAAACATCTAAAAACAATAACAAGTCAAAAATCATCAAACGAACCTCAAGAGCCCTATGTTTAGATGATAAATCTAATTTCTAGTTCACAGGAGACAGAAATTGTAAAAGAACATCAAGAAAAATATTAGGTAGGTTCAGACAGGAAAAGTATGAATATCCATATTTGGTTGGAGTTCTAAATATGCAAATGAATACGTGGGCAGAGGGAACATTCACCTCTGTTTATGTGACCCTCAAGTGGTCAAGGAGGAAATCGTGTTAGAAATGAGGAACTTACTGCCTACCACCTTTAGGTTTCATAGTTTGTCTTAGATGTTAACCAATTAATTTAGCACAATAGAGAAGAGATAGACATCTTTAGGAGAGAAATTTTATTTTTGAAGATTAGGTGTAAATTCAAAGTAAGACTGGCTCCCTACACATTCTGTGAGGCTCTAGGAATTGTAAACACACATTGTCAGAGGCTGGTGTAAAACTTGAAGTATTACCTCTGATTTTTTGTGATAGTATCGACTATGTAGCCCAGAGTGGCCTGAAACCCTGTGTACCAGGAGGCCTCTGAGTGCTGGGGTTTCCAATGCCCTTGGCAATATCTGTCCAGGAGCTGTTATTTCTATCAGCTTGCATGTTAAGGAATTACAGCTAGAGGTGTTAGGTCCCTCTAGCAGAGCCTAAGTTTCAACTGTGCTGAATCCAGCTTCTTTGATTTGGGACACAAAAGACAACAGGAAACTGGCGAATGTGAGAGTTATCTGGTTTTGCATTTCCTTCCTTATTTATGCAAACACAACTTGGGCAGATCCAAGAAAACCAACTGAAATGAATATTCTTATAAACAATGATAGAGTTCAATAAGCTTTGAGGTTATTATGAAAAACCATTAGCTTTTCTGTTTGAAAAGCGTCATCACAGAAATGAAATGTAAGCTAATATCTTTGTAATAATGTAAAAATGCAGCTTGTGAAAATGACTCAGAATGAGAATGATACTGTCTCTATCCTTGAGAATAAATACATCAGTCATAATCTCACCATTCCCAAAGGTCCTCTGCTACAGGGGCAAGTAGCACTTGATCAGGCAAGCCCCTTAGCATGAAAGGGGCCAGTGGTTGAAGTCCAAGATCTTTAACTCTTCCTTAACCCCTATAGTTTCTAACACCTGACCCTTATGGTAATATCTCATCTTAAATGTAAGCAAAATTAGGTAGATGAGAAGGCTAAAAAATCTGAATGACTTAATTTTGTTTTCCTCAAAGAAAGTCTGAGCCTTGAATCTATATGCTGAGATATTTAACAGGACCACCATCTGCAAAAACAGACATATTTAAAATACTGGGAGAGATGAAACTGTGCATCAGTTTAGGTATTGATATTGGTTTTATTTTTGCCAAAGAGTTGGTTGGAATGGCGTAAAGAATACTAGATTATAAGCAATGTAAAGAAAATGGCAAGTTCATTCCATGTCTAGGACTTCTTTCCTTTTCCAGTCTTTACTTGATCTCTTACATCAACTGTCTTGTTGAGAATATTCATCTAGCTTCTATATTCCACAATACTGTCAAAAACTATTTGCTTGTTGAGATACTCCCTCATCAAAGAAACACACAGGATGTTCTGCTCTTAATTAGTTAAGCATACTTATTGTTTTGGGGGTTTTCAGGTGAATTCCAGACTACAATTTCATCACTCTTTGCTGGAAGTCACATACCTGACAACCATCCTGGATTATTCCAACTTTTGAAATATTCTTCCCTTATTTCCCATGTCCTGGTAAGTATGAGTTCTCTCATTTAACTGTAAATGTTTTCATAAACTTTTGTTCTTTTCCAACCAAAAAGGATCTACACTGACTAAAAGAAAACATTTTTATAATCATTAACTACAAGACCAATGTTGTTGATTGTGCATATTTTCTTCACAGCTCTTTTACAAGCTTTTGAATATATTGAGCCTTATTTTTTCATTATTTATGCTTATGATTACAGTATAAATGACTGAAAAGTGATCAAATAAAGTAAAGCATGAAGAGAAAGAAAGGTCAGAAAAATCTGTAAAAATTAATATTCAGTATCAGGGATAGAAGATATTAGTATAAGAAATATCAATTATATTTTCGTGTAAGAACTACCAGCATTAATTTGGAAACTATTTATACATCTGAATCAGTCTTATTACCTTGTTGCCTGCATATATATTTGACTCAAATAACTTAGGGGAACATGGGAACTTAATTTTAGCCCACTAATTCAGATCATAATCTACCATGACAGATGAGACACCAGTAGAGCAGAGGGCATTGACCACACCAAAGCAGAGGGCAAGGAGAAACATTGCATGCTTTCTTTCTAACATATCAACCTGACAAAAAAAAAAAAAAACACTAAGGAGCTCTCTCAGTGTTATCCACCTGCCCAGTATATGACCACCTACTATGTGCTGTGTCTTTCCCATATCAGTTATGCAATGAAGATGATCTGCAAGTTTATCCAGAAGCTGGCCTTAATTAAATAATTCCTAATAGATGTGTCTATATTTAACTACAATATTTACTCCCATTACAATGAAAATATTCAATAAAATATGAACTTGCCATTTTCTTTACATTGCTTATAATCTAGTATTCTTTACGCCATTCCAACCAACTCTTTGGCAAAAATAAAACCAATATCAATACCTAAACTGATGCACAGTTTCATCTCTCCCAGTATTTTAAATATGTCTGTTTTTGCAGATGGTGGTCCTGTTAAATATCTCAGCATATAGATTCAAGGCTCAGACTTTCTTTGAGGAAAACAAAA